>CM065597.1:117044922-117096140 GCA_033119425.1 Bufotes viridis | reverse complement strand
AGACAGAGGAGAGAGTCCCACAGCAAGGAATCATGCGTCATATTACCCACCACTGGAGAAGGCCACTTTCAGTTATTTCGGCCCCAGCACCCAGACAGAGGAGAGAGGTCCCACAGCAAGAAATCATGCGTCATATCACCCACCACTGGAAAAGGCCACTTTCAGGTATTTCGGCCCCAGCACCCAGACAGAGGAGAGAGGTCCCACAGCAAGGAATCATGCGTCATATCACCCACCACTGGAGAAGGCCACTTTCAGGTATTTCGGCCCTAGCACCCAGACAGAGGAGAGAGGTCCCACAGCAAGGAATCATGCGTCATATTAACCACCACTGGAGAAGGCCACTTTCAGTTATTTCGGCCCCAGCACCCAGACAGAGGAGAGAGGTCCCACAGCAAGGAATCATGCGTCATATTAACCACCACTGGAGAAGGCCACTTTTAGTTATTTCGGCCCAAGCACCCAGACAGAGGAGAGAGGTCCCACAGCAAGGAATAAGGAGTCATATCACCCACCACTGGAGAAGGCCACTTTAAGCTATTTAGGCCCAGCACCCAGACAGAGGAGAGAGGTCCCACAGCAAGGAATCATGCGTCATATCACCCACCACTGGAGAAGGCCACTTTCAGTTATTTCGGCCCAGCACCCAGACAGAGGAGAGAGGTCCCACAGCAAGGAATCATGCGTCATATGACCCACCACTGGAGAAGGCCACTTTCAGTTATTTAGGCCCAGCAACCAGACAGAGGAGAGAGGTCCCACAGCAAGGAATAAGGCGTCATATCACCCACCGCTGGAGAAGGCCACTTTCAGTTATTTAGGCCCAGCACCCAGACTGAGGAGAGAGGTCCCACAGCAAGGAATAAGGCGTCATATGACCCACCACAGGAGAAGGCCACTTTCAGTTATTTAGGCTCAGCAACCAGACAGAGGAGAGAGGTCCCACAGCAAGGAATAAGGCGTCATATCACCCACCGCTGGAGAAGGCCACATTCAGTTATTTAGGCCCAGCTCTCAGAAAGAGGAGAGAGGTCCCACAGCAAGGAATAATGCGTTATATCACCCACCACTGGAGAAGGCCACTTTCAGTTATTTCGGCCCCAGCACCAAGACAGATGAGAGAGGTCTCACAGCAAGGAATCATGCGTCATATCACGCACCACTGGAGAAGGCCACTTTCTGTTATATCGGCCCCAGCACCCAGACAGAGGAGAGAGGTCCCACAGCAAGGAATCATGCGTCATATCACCCACCGCTGGAGAAGGCCACTTTCAGTTATTTAGGCCCAGCACCCAGACAGAGGAGAGAGGTCCCACAGCAAGGAATAAGGCGTCATATGACCCTCCAATGGAGAAGGCCACTTTCAGTTATTTTGGCCCAGCAACAAGACAGAGGAGAGAAGTCCCACAGCAAGGAATAAGGCGTCATATGACCCTCTGCTGCAGAAGGCCACTTTCAGTTATTTCGGCCCCAGCACTTAGACAGAGGAGAGAGGTCCCACAGCAAGGAATCATGCGTCATATCACCCACCACTGGAGAAGGCCACTTTCAGTTATTTTGGCCCAGCACCCAGACAGAGGAGAGAGATCCCACAGCAATGAATGAGGCGTCATATGACCCACCACTGGAGAATGCCAATTTCAATTATTTAGGCCCAGCAACCAGACAGAGGAGAGAGGTCCCACAGCAAGGAAGAAGGCGTCATATCACCCACCACTGGAGAAGGCCACTTTCAGTTATTTCGGCCCCAGCACCCAGACAGAGGAGAGAGGTCCCACAGCAAGGAATGATGCGTTATATCACCCACCACTGGAGAAGGCCACTTTCAGTTATTTTGGCCCCGGCACCCAGACAGAGGAGAGAGGTCCCACAGCAAGAAATCATGCGTTATATCACTCACCACTGGAGAAGGCCACTTTCAGTTATTTCGGCCCCAGCACCCAGACAGAGGAGAGAGGTCCCACAGCAAGGAATCATGCGTCATATCACCCACCACTGAAGAAGGCCACTTTCAGATATTTCGGCCCCAGCACCCAGACAGAGGAGAGAGGTCCCACAGCAAGGAATAAGGCGTCATATCACCCACCACTGGAGAAGGCCACTTTCAGTTATTTTGGACCCAGCACCCAGACAGAGGAGAGAGGTCCCACAGCAAGGAATCATGCGTCATATCACCCACCACTGGAGAAGGCCACTTTCTGTTATATCGGCCCTAGCACCCAGACAGAGGAGAGAGGTCCCACAGCAAGGAATCATGCGTCATATCACCCACCGCTGGAGAAGGCCACTTTCAGTTATTTAGGCCCAGCACCCAGACAGAGGAGAGAGGTCCCACAGCAAGGAATAAGGCGTCATATGACCCACCACTGGAGAAGGCCACTTTCAGTTATTTCGGCCCAGCAACCAGACAGAGGAGAGAGGTCCCACAGCAAGGAATAAGGCGTCATATCACCCACCGCTGGAGAAGGCCACTTTCAGTTATTTAGGCCCAGCACTCAGACAGAGGAGAGAGGTCCCACAGCAAGGAATCATGCGTCATATCACCCACCACTGAAGAAGGCCACTTTCAGTTATTTTGGCCCAGCACCCAGACAGAGGAGAGAGATCCCACAGCAAGGAATGAGGCGTCATATGACCCACCACTGGAGAATGCCAATTTCAATTATTTAGGCCCAGCAACCAGACAGAGGAGAGAGGTCCCACAGCAAGGAAGAAGGCGTCATATCACCCACCACTGGAGAAGGCCACTTTCAGTTATTTCGGCCCCAGCACCCAGAAAGAGGAGAGAGGTCCCACAGCAAGGAATGATGCGTTATATCACCCACCACTGGAGAAGGCCACTTTCAGTTATTTTGGCCCCGGCACCCAGACAGAGGAGAGAGGTCCCACAGCAAGAAATCATGCGTTATATCACTCACCACTGGAGAAGGCCACTTTCAGTTATTTCGGCCCCAGCACCCAGAAAGAGGAGAGAGGTCCCAAAGCAAGGAATCATGCGTCATATCACCCACCACTGAAGAAGGCCACTTTCAGATATTTCGGCCCCAGCACCCAGACAGAGGAGAGAGGTCCCACAGCAAGGAATAAGGCGTCATATCACCCACCACTGGAGAAGGCCACTTTCAGTTATTTTGGACCCAGCTCTCAGAAAGAGGAGAGAGGTCCCACAGCAAGGAATCATGCGTCATATCACCCACCACTGGAGAAGGCCACTTTCTGTTATATCGGCCCTAGCACCCAGACAGAGGAGAGAGGTCCCACAGCAAGGAATCATGCGTCATATCACCCACCGCTGGAGAAGGCCACTTTCAGTTATTTAGGCCCAGCACCCAGACAGAGGAGAGAGGTCCCACAGCAAGGAATAAGGCGTCATATGACCCACCACTGGAGAAGGCCACTTTCAGTTATTTCGGCCCAGCAACCAGACAGAGGAGAGAGGTCCCACAGCAAGGAATAAGGCGTCATATCACCCACCGCTGGAGAAGGCCACTTTCAGTTATTTAGGCCCAGCACTCAGACAGAGGAGAGAGGTCCCACAGCAAGGAATCATGGGTGATATCACTCACCACTGGAGAAGGCCACTTTAAGTTACTTCGGCCCAAGCACCCAGACAGAGGAGAGAGGTCCCACAGCAAGGAATAAGGCGTCATATGACACACCACTGGAGAAGGCCACTTTCATATATTTAGGCCCAGCACCCAGACAGAGGAGAGAGGTCCCACAGCAAGGAATCATGCGTCATATCACCCATCACTGGAGAAGGCCACTTTCAGTTATTTCGACCCCAGCACACAGACAGAGGAGAGAGGTCCCATAGCAAGGAATCATGCGTCATATCACCCACTACTGGAGAAGGCCACTTTCAGGTATTTCGGCCCCAGCACCCAGACAGAGGAGAGAGGTCCCACAGCAAGGAATCATGCGTCATATTACCCACCACTGGAGAAGGCCACTTTCAGTTATTTCGGCCCCAGCACCCAGACAGAGGAGAGAGGTCCCACAGCAAGGAATCATGCGTCATATCACCCACCACTGGAAAAGGCCACTTTCAGGTATTTCGGCCACAGCACCCAGACAGAGGAGAGAGGTCCCACAGCAAGGAATAAGGCGTTATATCACCCACCACTGGAGAAGGCCACTTTCAGTTATTTCGGCCCCAGCACCCAGACAGAGGAGAGAGGTCCCACAGCAAGGAATAAGGCGTTATATCACCCACCACTGGAGAAGGCCACTTTCAGTTATTTAGGCCCAGCACCCAGACAGAGGAGAGAGGTCCCACATCAAGGAATAAGGCGTCATATGACCCACCACAGGAGAAGGCCACTTTCAGTTATTTAGGCCTAGCACCCAGACAGAGGAGAGAGGTCCCACAGCAAGGAATCATGCGTTATATCACTCACCACTGGAGAAGGCCCCTTTCAGTTATTTTGGCCCAAGCACCCAGACAGAGGATAGAGGTCCAACAGCAAGGAATAAGGCTTCATATGACACACCACTGGAGAAGGCCACTTTCAGTTATTTTGGCCCAGCACCCAGACAGAGGAGAGAGATCCCACAGCAAGGAATGAGGCGTCATATGACCCACCACTGGAGAATGCCAATTTCAGTTATTTAGGCCCAGCAACCAGACAGAGGAGAGAGGTCCCACAGCAAGGAATAAGGCGTCATATGACCCACCACTGGAGAAGGCCACTTTCAGTTATTTCGGCCCCAGCACCCAGAAAGAGGAGAGAGGTCCCACAGCAAGGAATCATGCGTTATATCACCCACCACTGGAGAAGGCCACTTTCAGTTATTTTGGCCCCGGCACCCAGACAGAGGAGAGAGGTCCCACAGCAAGAAATCATGCGTTATATCACTCACCACTGGAGAAGGCCACTTTCAGTTATTTCGGCCCCAGCACCCAGACAGAGGAGAGATGTCCCACAGCAAGGAATAAGACGTTATATGACACACCACTGGAGAAGGCCACTTTCAGTTATTTCGGCCCCAGCACCCAAAAAGAGGAGAGAGGTCCCAAAGCAAGGAATAATGCTTCATATCACCCATCACTGAAGAAGGCCACTTTCAGATATTTCGGCCCCAGCACCCAGACAGAGGAGAGAGGTCCCACAGCAAGGAATAAGGCGTCATATCAACCACCACTGGAGAAGGCCACTTTCAGTTATTTTGGACCCAGCTCCCAGAAAGAGGAGAGAGGTCCCACAGCAAGGAATCATGCGTTATATCACCCACCACTGGAGAAGGCCACTTTCAGTTATTTCGGCCCCAGCACCCAGACAGAGGAGAGAGGTCCCACAGCAAGGAATCATGCGTCATATCACCCACCACTGGAGAAGGCCACTTTCTGTTATATCGGCCCCAGCACCCAGACAGAGGAGAGAGGTCCCACAGCAAGGAATAAGGCGTCATATGACCCACCACTGGAGAAGGCCACTTTCAGTTATTTCGGCCCAGCAACCAGACAGAGGAGAGAGGTCCCACAGCAAGGAATAAGGCGTCATATCACCCACCGCTGGAGAAGGCCACTTTCAGTTATTTAGGCCCAGCACTCAGACAGAGGAGAGAGGTCCCACAGCAAGGAATCATGCGTTATATCACTCACCACTGGAGAAGGCCACTTTAAGTTACTTCGGCCCAAGAACCCAGACAGAGGAGAGAGGTCCCACAGCAAGGAATAAGGCGTCATATGACACACCACTGGAGAAGGCCACTTTCATATATTTAGGCCCAGCACCCAGACAGAGGAGAGAGGTCCCACAGCAAGGAATCATGCGTCATATCACCCACCACTGGAGAAGGCCACTTTCAGTTATTTCGACCCCAGCACCCAGACAGAGGAGAGAGGTCCCACAGCAAGGAATCATGCGTCATATCACCCACCACTGGAGAAGGCCACTTTCAGGTATTTCGGCCCCAGCACCCAGACAGAGGAGAGAGGTCCCACAGCAAGGAATCATGCGTCATATTACCCACCACTGGAGAAGGCCACTTTCAGTTATTTCGGCCCCAGCACCCAGACAGAGGAGAGAGGTCCCACAGCAAGGAATCATGCGTCATATCACCCACCACTGGAGAAGGCCACTTTCAGTTATTTCGGCCCCAGCACCCAGACAGAGGAGAGAGGTCCCACAGCAAGGAATAAGGCGTCATATCACCCACCACTGGAGAAGGCCACTTTCAGTTATTTCGGCCCCAGCACCCAGACAGAGGAGAGAGGTCCCACAGCAAGGAATCATGCGTCATATCACCCACCACTGAAGAAGGCCACTTTCAGTTATTTCGGCCCAGCACCCAGACAGAGGAGAGAGGTCCCACAGCAAGGAATAAGGCGTCATATCACCCACCACTGGAGAAGGCCACTTTCAGTTATTTCGGCCCCAGCACCCAGACAGAGGAGAGAGGTCCCACAGCAAGGAATCATGCGTTATATCACCCACCACTGGAGAAGGCCACTTTCAGTTATTTAGGCCCAGCACCCAGACAGAGGAGAGAGGTCCCACAGCAAGGAATAAGGCGTCATATGACCCACCACTGGAGAAGGCCACTTTCAGTTATTTCGGCCCAGCACCCAGACAGAGGAGAGAGGTCCCACAGCAAGGAATCATGCGTCATATCACCCACCACTGGAGAAGGCCACTTTCAGTTATTTTGGCCCAAGCACCCAGACAGAGGAGAGAGGTCCAACAGCAAGGAATAAGGCGTCATATCACCCACCACTGGAGAAGGCCACTTTCAGTTATTTCGGCCCAGCACCCAGACAGAGGAGAGAGGTCCCACAGCAAGGAATCAGGCGTCATATCACCCACCACTGGAGAAGGCCACTTTCAGTTATTTCGGCCCAGCACCCAGACAGAGGAGAGAGGTCCCACAGCAAGGAATCATGCGTCATATCACCCACCACTGGAGAAGGCCACTTTCAGTTATTTCGGCCCCAGCACCCAGACAGAGGAGAGAGGTCCCACAGCAAGGAATCATGCGTCATATCACCCACCACTGGAGAAGGCCACTTTCAGTTATTTCGGCCCCAGCACCCAGACAGAGGAGAGAGGTCCCACAGCAAGGAATCATGCGTCATATCACCCACCACTGGAGAAGGCCACTTTCAGTTATTTCGGCCCCAGCACCCAGACAGAGGAGAGAGGTCCCACAGCAAGGAATAAGGCGTTATATCACCCACCACTGGAGAAGGCCACTTTCAGTTATTTCGGCCCCAGCACCCAGACAGAGGAGAGAGGTCCCACAGCAAGGAATAATGCGTCATATCACCCACCACTGGAGAAGGCCACTTTCAGTTATTTCGGCCCCAGCACCCAGACAGAGGAGAGAGGTCCCACAGCAAGGAATCAGGCGTCATATCACCCACCACTGGAGAAGGCCACTTTCAGTTATTTCGGCCCCAGCACCCAGACAGAGGAGAGAGGTCCCACAGCAAGGAATCAGGCGTCATATCACCCACCACTGGAGAAGGCCACTTTCAGTTATTTAGGCCCAGCACCCAGACAGAGGAGAGAGGTCCCACAGCAAGGAATCATGCGTCATATCACCCACCACTGGAGAAGGCCACTTTCAGTTATTTAGGCCCCAGCACCCAGACAGAGGAGAGAGGTCCCACAGCAAGGAATCATGCGTCATATCACCCACCACTGGAGAAGGCCACTTTCAGTTATTTCGGCCCCAGCACCCAGACAGAGGAGAGAGGTCCCACAGCAAGGAATCAGGCGTCATATCACCCACCACTGGAGAAGGCCACTTTCAGTTATTTCGGCCCCAGCACCCAGACAGAGGAGAGAGGTCCCACAGCAAGGAATCATGCGTCATATCACCCACCACTGGAGAAGGCCACTTTCAGTTATTTCGGCCCCAGCACCCAGACAGAGGAGAGAGGTCCCACAGCAAGGAATAATGCGTCATATCACCCACCACTGGAGAAGGCCACTTTCAGTTATTTCGGCCCCAGCACCCAGACAGAGGAGAGAGGTCCCACAGCAAGGAATAAGGCGTCATATCACCCACCACTGGAGAAGGCCACTTTCAGTTATTTCGGCCCCAGCACCCAGACAGAGGAGAGAGGTCCCACAGCAAGGAATCATGCGTCATATCACCCACCACTGGAGAAGGCCACTTTCAGTTATTTCGGCCCCAGCACCCAGACAGAGGAGAGAGGTCCCACAGCAAGGAATCATGCGTCATATCACCCACCACTGGAGAAGGCCACTTTCAGTTATTTCGGCCCCAGCACCCAGACAGAGGAGAGAGGTCCCACAGCAAGGAATCATGCGTCATATCACCCACCACTGGAGAAGGCCACTTTCAGTTATTTCGGCCCAGCAACCAGACAGAGGAGAGAGGTCCCACAGCAAGGAATAAGGCGTCATATCACCCACCACTGGAGAAGGCCACTTTCAGTTATTTAGGCCCAGCACCCAGACAGAGGAGAGAGGTCCCACAGCAAGGAATAAGGCGTCATATCACCCACCACTGGAGAAGGCCACTTTCAGTTATTTCGGCCCCAGCACCCAGACAGAGGAGAGAGGTCCCACAGCAAGGAATCAGGCGTCATATCACCCACCACTGGAGAAGGCCACTTTCAGTTATTTTGGCCCCAGCACCCAGACAGAGGAGAGAGGTCCCACAGCAAGGAATCATGCGTCATATCACCCACCACTGGAGAAGGCCACTTTCAGTTATTTCGGCCCCAGCACCCAGACAGAGGAGAGAGGTCCCACAGCAAGGAATAAGGCGTCATATGACCCACCACTGGAGAAGGCCACTTTCAGTTATTTCGGCCCCAGCACCCAGAAAGAGGAGAGAGGTCCCAAAGCAAGGAATAATGCTTCATATCACCCATCACTGAAGAAGGCCACTTTCAGATATTTCGGCCCCAGCACCCAGACAGAGGAGAGAGGTCCCACAGCAAGGAATAAGGCGCCATATCAACCACCACTGGAGAAGGCCACTTTCAGTTATTTTGGACCCAGCACCCAGAAAGAGGAGAGAGGTCCCACAGCAAGGAATCATGCGTTATATCACCCACCACTGGAGAAGGCCACTTTCAGTTATTTCGGCCCCAGCACCCAGACAGAGGAGAGAGGTCCCACAGCAAGGAATCATGCGTCATATCACCCACCACTGGAGAAGGCCACTTTCTGTTATATCGGCCCCAGCACCCAGACAGAGGAGAGAGGTCCCACAGCAAGGAATAAGGCGTCATATGACCCACCACTGGAGAAGGCCACTTTCAGTTATTTCGGCCCAGCAATCAGACAGAGGAGAGAGGTCCCACAGCAAGGAATAAGGCGTCATATCACCCACCGCTGGAGAAGGCCACTTTCAGTTATTTAGGCCCAGCACTCAGACAGAGGAGAGAGGTCCCACAGCAAGGAATCATGCGTTATATCACTCACCACTGGAGAAGGCCACTTTAAGTTACTTCGGCCCAAGCACCCAGACAGAGGAGAGAGGTCCCACAGCAAGGAATAAGGCGTCATATGACACACCACTGGAGAAGGCCACTTTCAGTATATTTAGGCCCAGCACCCAGACAGAGGAGAGAGGTCCCACAGCAAGGAATCATGCGTCATATCACCCACCACTGGAGAATGCCACTTTCAGTTATTTAGGCCCAGCAACCAGACAGAGGAGAGAGGTCCCACAGCAAGGAATAAGGCGTCATATCACCCACCACTGGAGAAGGCCACTTTCAGTTATTTCGGCCCCAGCACCCAGAAAGAGGAGAGAGGTCCCACAGCAAGGAATCATGCGTTATATCACCCACCACTGGAGAAGGCCACTTTCAGTTATTTTGGCCCCAGCACCCAGACAGAGGAGAGAGGTCCCACAGCAAGAAATCATGCGTTATATCACTCACCACTGGAGAAGGCCACTTTCAGTTATTTCGGCCCCAGCACCCAGACAGAGGAGAGAGGTCCCACAGCAAGGAATAAGACGTTATATGACACACCACTGGAGAAGGCCACTTTCAGTTATTTCGGCCCCAGCACCCAGAAAGAGGAGAGAGGTCCCAAAGCAAGGAATAATGCTTCATATCACCCATCACTGAAGAAGGCCACTTTCAGATATTTCGGCCCCAGCACCCAGACAGAGGAGAGAGGTCCCACAGCAAGGAATAAGGCGTCATATCAACCACCACTGGAGAAGGCCACTTTCAGTTATTTTGGACCCAGCACCCAGACAGAGGAGAGAGGTCCCACAGCAAGGAATCATGCGTTATATCACCCACCACTGGAGAAGGCCACTTTCAGTTATTTCGGCCCCAGCACCCAGACAGAGGAGAGAGGTCCCACAGCAAGGAATCATGCGTCATATCACCCACCACTGGAGAAGGCCACTTTCAGTTATTTCGGCCCCAGCACCCAGACAGAGGAGAGAGGTCCCACAGCAAGGAATAAGGCGTCATATGACCCACCACTGGAGAAGGCCACTTTCAGTTATTTCGGCCCAGCAACCAGACAGAGGAGAGAGGTCCCACAGCAAGGAATAAGGCGTCATATCACCCACCGCTGGAGAAGGCCACTTTCAGTTATTTAGGCCCAGCACTCAGACAGAGGAGAGAGGTCCCACAGCAAGGAATCATGCGTTATATCACTCACCACTGGAGAAGGCCACTTTAAGTTACTTCGGCCCAAGAACCCAGACAGAGGAGAGAGGTCCCACAGCAAGGAATAAGGCGTCATATGACACACCACTGGAGAAGGCCACTTTCATATATTTAGGCCCAGCACACAGACAGAGGAGAGAGGTCCCACAGCAAGGAATCATGCGTCATATCACCCACCACTGGAGAAGGCCACTTTCAGGTATTTCGGCCCCAGCACCCAGACAGAGGAGAGAGGTCCCACAGCAAGGAATCATGCGTCATATCACCCACCACTGGAGAAGGCCACTTTCAGTTATTTCGACCCCAGCACCCAGACAGAGGAGAGAGGTCCCACAGCAAGGAATCATGCGTCATATCACCCACCACTGGAGAAGGCCACTTTCAGGTATTTCGGCCCCAGCACCCAGACAGAGGAGAGAGGTCCCACAGCAAGGAATCATGCGTCATATCACCCACCACTGGAGAAGGCCACTTTCAGGTATTTCGGCCCCAGCACCCAGACAGAGGAGAGAGGTCCCACAGCAAGGAATCATGCGTCATATTACCCACCACTGGAGAAGGCCACTTTCAGTTATTTCGGCCCCAGCACCCAGACAGAGGAGAGAGGTCCCACAGCAAGGAATCATGCGTCATATTACCCACCACTGGAGAAGGCCACTTTCAGTTATTTCGGCCCAAGCACCCAGACAGAGGAGAGAGGTCCCACAGCAAGGAATAAGGAGTCATATCACCCACCACTGGAGAAGGCCACTTTCAGTTATTTAGGCCCAGCACCCAGACAGAGGAGAGAGGTCCCACAGCAAGGAATCATGCGTCATATCACCCACCACTGGAGAAGGCCACTTTCAGTTATTTCGGCCCCAGCACCCAGACAGAGGAGAGAGGTCCCACAGCAAGGAATCATGCGTCATATCACCCACCACTGGAGAAGGCCACTTTCAGTTATTTAGGCCCAGCACCCAGACAGAGGAGAGAGGTCCCACAGCAAGGAATCATGCGTCATATCACCCACCACTGGAGAAGGCCACTTTCAGTTATTTCGGCCCCAGCACCCAGACAGAGGAGAGAGGTCCCACAGCAAGGAATCATGCGTCATATCACCCACCACTGGAGAAGGCCACTTTCAGTTATTTAGGCCCAGCACCCAGACAGAGGAGAGAGGTCCCACAGCAAGGAATCATGCGTCATATCACCCACCACTGGAGAAGGCCACTTTCAGTTATTTCGGCCCCAGCACCCAGACAGAGGAGAGAGGTCCCACAGCAAGGAATCATGCGTCATATCACCCACCACTGGAGAAGGCCACTTTCAGTTATTTAGGCCCAGCACCCAGACAGAGGAGAGAGGTCCCACAGCAAGGAATCAGGCGTCATATGACCCACCACTGGAGAAGGCCACTTTCAGTTATTTCGGCCTCAGCACCCAGACAGAGGAGAGAGGTCCCACAGCAAGGAATCATGCGTCATATCACCCACCACTGGAGAAGGCCACTTTCAGTTATTTTGGCCCCAGCACCCAGACAGAGGAGAGAGGTCCCACAGCAAGGAATCATGCGTCATATCACCCACCACTGGAGAAGGCCACTTTCAGTTATTTCGGCCCCAGCACCCAGACAGAGGAGAGAGGTCCCACAGCAAGGAATCATGCGTCATATCACCCACCACTGGAGAAGGCCACTTTCTGTTATTTCGGCCCCAGCACCCAGACAGAGGAGAGAGGTCCCACAGCAAGGAATCATGCGTCATATCACCCACCACTGGAGAAGGCCACTTTCAGTTATTTAGGCCCAGCACCCAGACAGAGGAGAGAGGTCCCACAGCAAGGAATAAGGCGTCATATCACCCACCACTGGAGAAGGCCACTTTCAGTTATTTCGGCCCAGCACCCAGACAGAGGAGAGAGGTCCCACAGCAAGGAATAAGGCGTCATATCACCCACCACTGGAGAAGGCCACTTTCAGTTATTTCGGCCCCAGCACATCAGACAGAGGAGAGAGGTCCCACAGCAAGGAATCATGCGTCATATCACCCACCACTGGAGAAGGCCACTTTCAGTTATTTTGGCCCAGCACCCAGACAGAGGAGAGAGATCCCACAGCAAGGAATGAGGCGTCATATGACCCACCACTGGAGAATGCCAATTTCAATTATTTAGGCCCAGCAACCAGACAGAGGAGAGAGGTCCCACAGCAAGGAAGAAGGCGTCATATCACCCACCACTGGAGAAGGCCACTTTCAGTTATTTCGGCCCCAGCACCCAGAAAGAGGAGAGAGGTCCCACAGCAAGGAATGATGCGTTATATCACCCACCACTGGAGAAGGCCACTTTCAGTTATTTTGGCCCCGGCACCCAGACAGAGGAGAGAGGTCCCACAGCAAGAAATCATGCGTTATATCACTCACCACTGGAGAAGGCCACTTTCAGTTATTTCGGCCCCAGCACCCAGAAAGAGGAGAGAGGTCCCAAAGCAAGGAATCATGCGTCATATCACCCACCACTGAAGAAGGCCACTTTCAGATATTTCGGCCCCAGCACCCAGACAGAGGAGAGAGGTCCCACAGCAAGGAATAAGGCGTCATATCACCCACCACTGGAGAAGGCCACTTTCAGTTATTTTGGACCCAGCTCTCAGAAAGAGGAGAGAGGTCCCACAGCAAGGAATCATGCGTCATATCACCCACCACTGGAGAAGGCCACTTTCTGTTATATCGGCCCTAGCACCCAGACAGAGGAGAGAGGTCCCACAGCAAGGAATCATGCGTCATATCACCCACCGCTGGAGAAGGCCACTTTCAGTTATTTAGGCCCAGCACCCAGACAGAGGAGAGAGGTCCCACAGCAAGGAATAAGGCGTCATATGACCCACCACTGGAGAAGGCCACTTTCAGTTATTTCGGCCCAGCAACCAGACAGAGGAGAGAGGTCCCACAGCAAGGAATAAGGCGTCATATCACCCACCGCTGGAGAAGGCCACTTTCAGTTATTTAGGCCCAGCACTCAGACAGAGGAGAGAGGTCCCACAGCAAGGAATCATGGGTGATATCACTCACCACTGGAGAAGGCCACTTTAAGTTACTTCGGCCCAAGCACCCAGACAGAGGAGAGAGGTCCCACAGCAAGGAATAAGGCGTCATATGACACACCACTGGAGAAGGCCACTTTCATATATTTAGGCCCAGCACCCAGACAGAGGAGAGAGGTCCCACAGCAAGGAATCATGCGTCATATCACCCATCACTGGAGAAGGCCACTTTCAGTTATTTCGACCCCAGCACACAGACAGAGGAGAGAGGTCCCATAGCAAGGAATCATGCGTCATATCACCCACTACTGGAGAAGGCCACTTTCAGGTATTTCGGCCCCAGCACCCAGACAGAGGAGAGAGGTCCCACAGCAAGGAATCATGCGTCATATTACCCACCACTGGAGAAGGCCACTTTCAGTTATTTCGGCCCCAGCACCCAGACAGAGGAGAGAGGTCCCACAGCAAGGAATCATGCGTCATATCACCCACCACTGGAAAAGGCCACTTTCAGGTATTTCGGCCACAGCACCCAGACAGAGGAGAGAGGTCCCACAGCAAGGAATAAGGCGTTATATCACCCACCACTGGAGAAGGCCACTTTCAGTTATTTCGGCCCCAGCACCCAGACAGAGGAGAGAGGTCCCACAGCAAGGAATAAGGCGTTATATCACCCACCACTGGAGAAGGCCACTTTCAGTTATTTAGGCCCAGCACCCAGACAGAGGAGAGAGGTCCCACATCAAGGAATAAGGCGTCATATGACCCACCACAGGAGAAGGCCACTTTCAGTTATTTAGGCCTAGCACCCAGACAGAGGAGAGAGGTCCCACAGCAAGGAATCATGCGTTATATCACTCACCACTGGAGAAGGCCCCTTTCAGTTATTTTGGCCCAAGCACCCAGACAGAGGATAGAGGTCCAACAGCAAGGAATAAGGCTTCATATGACACACCACTGGAGAAGGCCACTTTCAGTTATTTTGGCCCAGCACCCAGACAGAGGAGAGAGATCCCACAGCAAGGAATGAGGCGTCATATGACCCACCACTGGAGAATGCCAATTTCAGTTATTTAGGCCCAGCAACCAGACAGAGGAGAGAGGTCCCACAGCAAGGAATAAGGCGTCATATGACCCACCACTGGAGAAGGCCACTTTCAGTTATTTCGGCCCCAGCACCCAGAAAGAGGAGAGAGGTCCCACAGCAAGGAATCATGCGTTATATCACCCACCACTGGAGAAGGCCACTTTCAGTTATTTTGGCCCCAGCACCCAGACAGAGGAGAGAGGTCCCACAGCAAGAAATCATGCGTTATATCACTCACCACTGGAGAAGGCCACTTTCAGTTATTTCGGCCCCAGCACCCAGACAGAGGAGAGATGTCCCACAGCAAGGAATAAGACGTTATATGACACACCACTGGAGAAGGCCACTTTCAGTTATTTCGGCCCCAGCACCCAGAAAGAGGAGAGAGGTCCCAAAGCAAGGAATAATGCGTCATATCACCCACCACTGAAGAAGGCCACTTTCAGATATTTCGGCCCCAGCACCCAGACAGAGGAGAGAGGTCCCACAGCAAGGAATAAGGCGTCATATCACCCACCACTGGAGAAGGCCACTTTCAGTTATTTTGGACCCAGCTCCCAGAAAGAGGAGAGAGGTCCCACAGCAAGGAATCATGCGTTATATCACCCACCACTGGAGAAGGCCACTTTCAGTTATTTCGGCCCCAGCACCCAGACAGAGGAGAGAGGTCCCACAGCAAGGAATCATGCGTCATATCACCCACCACTGGAGAAGGCCACTTTCAGTTATATCGGCCCCAGCACCCAGACAGAGGAGAGAGGTCCCACAGCAAGGAATAAGGCGTCATATGACCCACCACTGGAGAAGGCCACTTTCAGTTATTTCGGCCCAGCAACCAGACAGAGGAGAGAGGTCCCACAGCAAGGAATAAGGCGTCATATCACCCACCGCTGGAGAAGGCCACTTTCAGTTATTTAGGCCCAGCACTCAGACAGAGGAGAGAGGTCCCACAGCAAGGAATCATGCGTTATATCACTCACCACTGGAGAAGGCCACTTAAAGTTACTTCGGCCCAAGAACCCAGACAGAGGAGAGAGGTCCCACAGCAAGGAATAAGGCGTCATATGACACACCACTGGAGAAGGCCACTTTCATATATTTAGGCCCAGCACCCAGACAGAGGAGAGAGGTCACACAGCAAGGAATCATGCGTCATATCACCCATCACTGGAGAAGGCCACTTTCAGTTATTTCGACCCCAGCACACAGACAGAGGAGAGAGGTCCCATAGCAAGGAATCATGCGTCATATCACCCACTACTGGAGAAGGCCACTTTAAGGTATTTCGGCCCCAGCACCCAGACAGAGGAGAGAGGTCCCACAGCAAGGAATCATGCGTCATATTACCCACCACTGGAGAAGGCCACTTTCAGTTATTTCGGCCCCAGCACCCAGACAGAGGAGAGAGGTCCCACAGCAAGGAATCATGCGTCATATCACCCACCACTGGAGAAGGCCACTTTCAGGTATTTCTGCCACAGCACCCAGACAGAGGAGAGAGGTCCCACAGCAAGGAATAAGGCGTCATATCACCCACCACTGGAGAAGGCCACTTTCAGTTATTTCGGCCCCAGCACCCAGACAGAGGAGAGAGGTCCCACAGCAAGGAATAAGGCGTTATATCACCCACCACTGGAGAAGGCCACTTTCAGTTATTTAGGCCCAGCACCCAGACAGAGGAGAGAGGTCCCACATCAAGGAATAAGGCGTCATATGACCCACCACTGGAGAAGGCCACTTTCAGTTATTTAGGCCCAGCACCCAGACAGAGGAGAGAGGTCCCACAGCAAGGAATCATGCGTTATATCACTCACCACTGGAGAAGGCCACTTTCAGTTATTTCGGCCCAAGCACCCAGACAGAGGAGAGAGGTCCCACAGCAAGGAATAAGGCGTCATATGACCCACCACTGGAGAAGGCCACTTTCAGTTATTTTGGCCCAGCACCCAGACAGAGGAGAGAGGTCCCACAGCAAGGAATGAGGCGTCATATGACCCACCACTGGAGAAGGCCACTTTCAGTTATTTTGGCCCAGCAACCAGACAGAGGAGAGAGGTCCCACAGCAAGGAATAAGGCGTCATATGACCCACCACTGGAGAAGGCCACTTTCAGTTATTTCGGCCCCAGCACCCAGAAAGAGGAGAGAGGTCCCACAGCAAGGAATCATGCGTCATATCACCCACCACTGGAGAAGGCCACTTTCAGTTATTTTGGCCCCAGCACCCAGACAGAGGAGAGAGGTCCCACAGCAAGAAATCATGCGTTATATCACTCACCACTGGAGAAGGCCACTTTCAGTTATTTCGGCCCCAGCACCCAGACAGAGGAGAGAGGTCCCACAGCAAGGAATAAGGCGTCATATGACCCACCACTGGAGAAGGCCACTTTCAGTTATTTCGGCCCCAGCACCCAGAAAGAGGAGAGAGGTCCCACAGCAAGGAATAATGCGTCATATCACCCACCACTGAAGAAGGCCACTTTCAGATATTTCGGCCCCAGCACCCAGACAGAGGAGAGAGGTCCCACAGCAAGGAATAAGGCGTCATATCACCCACCACTGGAGAAGGCCACTTTCAGTTATTTTGGACCCAGCACCCAGACAGAGGAGAGAGGTCCCACAGCAAGGAATCATGCGTTATATCACCCACCACTGGAGAAGGCCACTTTCAGTTATTTCGGCCCCAGCACCCAGACAGAGGAGAGAGGTCCCACAGCAAGGAATCATGCGTCATATCACCCACCACTGGAGAAGGCCACTTTCAGTTATTTCGGCCCCAGCACCCAGACAGAGGAGAGAGGTCCCACAGCAAGGAATAAGGCGTCATATGACCCACCACTGGAGAAGGCCACTTTCAGTTATTTCGGCCCAGCACCCAGACAGAGGAGAGAGGTCCCACAGCAAGGAATCATGCGTCATATCACCCACCACTGGAGAAGGCCACTTTCAGTTATTTCGGCCCAGCACCCAGACAGAGGAGAGAGGTCCCACAGCAAGGAATAAGGCGTCATATCACCCACCACTGGAGAAGGCCACTTTCAGTTATTTCGGCCCCAGCACCCAGACAGAGGAGAGAGGTCCCACAGCAAGGAATAAGGCGTCATATGACACACCACTGGAGAAGGCCACTTTCAGTTATTTCGGCCCCAGCACCCAGACAGAGGAGAGAGGTCCCACAGCAAGGAATCATGCGTCATATCACCCATCACTGAAGAAGGCCACTTTCAGATATTTCGGCCCCAGCACCCAGACAGAGGAGAGAGGTCCCACAGCAAGGAATCAGGCGTCATATCACCCACCACTGGAGAAGGCCACTTTCAGTTATTTTGGCCCCAGCACCCAGACAGAGGAGAGAGGTCCCACAGCAAGGAATCATGCGTCATATCACCCACCACTGGAGAAGGCCACTTTCAGTTATTTCGGCCCCAGCACCCAGACAGAGGAGAGAGGTCCCACAGCAAGGAATCATGCGTCATATCACCCACCACTGGAGAAGGCCACTTTCAGTTATTTCGGCCCCAGCACCCAGACAGAGGAGAGAGGTCCCACAGCAAGGAATAAGGCGTCATATCACCCACCACTGGAGAAGGCCACTTTCAGTTATTTCGGCCCAGCAACCAGACAGAGGAGAGAGGTCCCACAGCAAGGAATAAGGCGTCATATCACCCACCGCTGGAGAAGGCCACTTTCAGTTATTTAGGCCCAGCACTCAGACAGAGGAGAGAGGTCCCACAGCAAGGAATTATGCGTTATATCACTCACCACTGGAGAAGGCCACTTTAAGTTACTTCGGCCCAAGAACCCAGACAGAGGAGAGAGGTCCCACAGCAAGGAATAAGGCGTCATATGACACACCACTGGAGAAGGCCACTTTCATATATTTAGGCCCAGCACCCAGACAGAGGAGAGAGGTCCCACAGCAAGGAATCATGCGTCATATCACCCACCACTGGAGAATGCCAATTTCAGTTATTTAGGCCCAGCAACCAGACAGAGGAGAGAGGTCCCACAGCAAGGAATAAGGCGTCATATGACCCACCACTGGAGAAGGCCACTTTCAGTTATTTCGGCCCCAGCACCCAGACAGAGGAGAGAGGTCCCACAGCAAGGAATCATGCGTTATATCACCCACCACTGGAGAAGGCCACTTTCAGTTATTTTGGCCCCGGCACCCAGACAGAGGAGAGAGGTCCCACAGCAAGAAATCATGCGTTATATCACTCACCACTAGAGAAGGCCACTTTCAGTTATTTCGGCCCCAGCACCCAGACAGAGGAGAGATGTCCCACAGCAAGGAATAAGGCGTTATATGACACACCACTGGAGAAGGCCACTTTCAGTTATTTCGGCCCCAGCACCCAAAAAGAGGAGAGAGGTCCCAAAGCAAGGAATAATGCTTCATATCACCCATCACTGAAGAAGGCCACTTTCAGATATTTCGGCCCCAGCACCCAGACAGAGGAGAGAGGTCCCACAGCAAGGAATAAGGCGTCATATCAACCACCACTGGAGAAGGCCACTTTCAGTTATTTTGGACCCAGCTCCCAGAAAGAGGAGAGAGGTCCCACAGCAAGGAATCATGCGTTATATCACCCACCACTGGAGAAGGCCACTTTCAGTTATTTCGGCCCCAGCACCCAGACAGAGGAGAGAGGTCCCACAGCAAGGAATCATGCGTCATATCACCCACCACTGGAGAAGGCCACTTTCTGTTATATCGGCCCCAGCACCCAGACAGAGGAGAGAGGTCCCACAGCAAGGAATAAGGCGTCATATGACCCACCACTGGAGAAGGCCACTTTCAGTTATTTCGGCCCAGCAATCAGACAGAGGAGAGAGGTCCCACAGCAAGGAATAAGGCGTCATATCACCCACCGCTGGAGAAGGCCACTTTCAGTTATTTAGGCCCAGCACTCAGACAGAGGAGAGAGGTCCCACAGCAAGGAATCATGCGTTATATCACTCACCACTGGAGAAGGCCACTTTAAGTTACTTCGGCCCAAGAACCCAGACAGAGGAGAGAGGTCCCACAGCAAGGAATAAGGCGTCATATGACACACCACTGGAGAAGGCCACTTTCATATATTTAGGCCCAGCACACAGACAGAGGAGAGAGGTCCCACAGAAAGGAATCATGCGTCATATCACCCACCACTGGAGAAGGCCACTTTCAGGTATTTCGGCCCCAGCACCCAGACAGAGGAGAGAGGTCCCACAGCAAGGAATCATGCGTCATATTACCCACCACTGGAGAAGGCCACTTTCAGTTATTTCGGCCCCAGCACCCAGACAGAGGAGAGAGGTCCCACAGCAAGGAATCATGCGTCATATCACCCACCACTGGAAAAGGCCACTTTCAGGTATTTCTGGCCCCAGCACCCAGACAGAGGAGAGAGGTCCCACAGCAAGGAATCATGCGTCATATCACCCACCACTGGAGAAGGCCACTTTCAGGTATTTCGGCCCCAGCACCCAGACAGAGGAGAGAGGTCCCACAGCAAGGAATCATGCGTCATATTAACCACCACTGGAGAAGGCCACTTTCAGTTATTTCGGCCCCAGCACCCAGACAGAGGAGAGAGGTCCCACAGCAAGGAATCATGCGTCATATTAACCACCACTGGAGAAAACCACTTTCAGTTATTTCGGCCCAAGCACCCAGACAGAGGAGAGAGGTCCCACAGCAAGGAATAAGGAGTCATATCACCCACCATTGGAGAAGGCCACTTTCAGTTATTTAGGCCCAGCACCCAGACAGAGGAGAGAGGTCCCACAGCAAGGAATCATGCGTCATATCACCCACCACTGGAGAAGGCCACTTTCAGTTATTTCGGCCCCAGCACCCAGACAGAGGAGAGAGGTCCCACAGCAAGGAATCATGCGTCATATCACCCACCACTGGAGAAGGCCACTTTCAGTTATTTAGGCCCAGCACCCAGACAGAGGAGAGAGGTCCCACAGCAAGGAATAAGGCGTCATATCACCCACCGCTGGAGAAGGCCACTTTCAGTTATTTAGGCCCAGCAACCAGACAGAGGAGAGAGGTCCCACAGCAAGGAATAAGGCGTCATATCACCCACCGCTGGAGAAGGGCACTTTCAGTTATTTAGGCCCAGCACCCAGACAGAGGAGAGAGGTCCCACAGCAAGGAATAAGGCGTCATATCACCCGCCACTGGAGAAGGCCACTTTCAGTTATTTAGGCCCAGCACCCAGACAGAGGAGAGAGGTCCCACAGCAAGGAATAAGGCGTCATATCACCCGCCACTGGAGAAGGCCACTTTCAGTTATTTTGGACCCAGCTCTCAGAAAGAGGAGAGAGGTCCCACAGCAAGGAATCATGCGTTATATCACCCACCACTGGAGAAGGCCACTTTCAGTTATTTCGGCCTCAGCACCCAGACAGATGAGAGAGGTCCCACAGCAAGGAATCATGCGTCATATCACCCACCACTGGAGAAGGCCACTTTCTGTTATATCGGCCCCAGCACCCAGACAGAGGAGAGAGGTCCCACAGCAAGGAATCATGCGTCATATCACCCACCACTGGAGAAGGCCACTTTCAGTTATTTAGGCCCAGCACCCAGACAGAGGAGAGAGGTCCCACAGCAAGGAATAAGGCGTCATATCACCCACCACTGGAGAAGGCCACTTTCAGTTATTTCGGCCCCAGCACCCAGACAGAGGAGAGAGGTCCCACAGCAAGGAATACAGGCGTCATATGACCCACCACTGGAGAAGGCCACTTTCAGTTATTTCGGCCCCAGCACCCAGACAGAGGAGAGAGGTCCCACAGCAAGGAATCATGCGTCATATCACCCACCACTGGAGAAGGCCACTTTCAGTTATTTTGGCCCAGCACCCAGACAGAGGAGAGAGATCCCACAGCAAGGAATGAGGCGTCATATGACCCACCACTGGAGAATGCCAATTTCAATTATTTAGGCCCAGCAACCAGACAGAGGAGAGAGGTCCCACAGCAAGGAAGAAGGCGTCATATCACCCACCACTGGAGAAGGCCACTTTCAGTTATTTCGGCCCCAGCACCCAGAAAGAGGAGAGAGGTCCCACAGCAAGGAATGATGCGTTATATCACCCACCACTGGAGAAGGCCACTTTCAGTTATTTTGGCCCCGGCACCCAGACAGAGGAGAGAGGTCCCACAGCAAGAAATCATGCGTTATATCACTCACCACTGGAGAAGGCCACTTTCAGTTATTTCGGCCCCAGCACCCAGAAAGAGGAGAGAGGTCCCAAAGCAAGGAATCATGCGTCATATCACCCACCACTGAAGAAGGCCACTTTCAGATATTTCGGCCCCAGCACCCAGACAGAGGAGAGAGGTCCCACAGCAAGGAATAAGGCGTCATATCACCCACCACTGGAGAAGGCCACTTTCAGTTATTTTGGACCCAGCTCTCAGAAAGAGGAGAGAGGTCCCACAGCAAGGAATCATGCGTCATATCACCCACCACTGGAGAAGGCCACTTTCTGTTATATCGGCCCTAGCACCCAGACAGAGGAGAGAGGTCCCACAGCAAGGAATCATGCGTCATATCACCCACCGCTGGAGAAGGCCACTTTCAGTTATTTAGGCCCAGCACCCAGACAGAGGAGAGAGGTCCCACAGCAAGGAATAAGGCGTCATATGACCCACCACTGGAGAAGGCCACTTTCAGTTATTTCGGCCCAGCAACCAGACAGAGGAGAGAGGTCCCACAGCAAGGAATAAGGCGTCATATCACCCACCGCTGGAGAAGGCCACTTTCAGTTATTTAGGCCCAGCACTCAGACAGAGGAGAGAGGTCCCACAGCAAGGAATCATGGGTGATATCACTCACCACTGGAGAAGGCCACTTTAAGTTACTTCGGCCCAAGCACCCAGACAGAGGAGAGAGGTCCCACAGCAAGGAATAAGGCGTCATATGACACACCACTGGAGAAGGCCACTTTCATATATTTAGGCCCAGCACCCAGACAGAGGAGAGAGGTCCCACAGCAAGGAATCATGCGTCATATCACCCATCACTGGAGAAGGCCACTTTCAGTTATTTCGACCCCAGCACACAGACAGAGGAGAGAGGTCCCATAGCAAGGAATCATGCGTCATATCACCCACCACTGGAGAAGGCCACTTTCAGGTATTTCGGCCCCAGCACCCAGACAGAGGAGAGAGGTCCCACAGCAAGGAATCATGCGTCATATCACCCACCACTGGAGAAGGCCACTTTCAGTTATTTCGGCCCCAGCACCCAGACAGAGGAGAGAGGTCCCACAGCAAGGAATCATGCGTCATATCACCCACCACTGGAGAAGGCCACTTTCAGGTATTTCGGCCCCAGCACCCAGACAGAGGAGAGAGGTCCCACAGCAAGGAATAAGGCGTTATATCACCCACCACTGGAGAAGGCCACTTTCAGTTATTTCGGCCCCAGCACCCAGACAGAGGAGAGAGGTCCCACAGCAAGGAATCATGCGTCATATCACCCACCACTGGAGAAGGCCACTTTCAGTTATTTAGGCCCAGCACCCAGACAGAGGAGAGAGGTCCCACAGCAAGGAATCATGCGTCATATCACCCACCACTGGAGAAGGCCACTTTCAGTTATTTCGGCCCCAGCACCCAGACAGAGGAGAGAGGTCCCACAGCAAGGAATCATGCGTCATATCACCCACCACTGGAGAAGGCCACTTTCAGTTATTTTGGCCCAGCACCCAGACAGAGGAGAGAGGTCCCACAGCAAGGAATCATGCGTCATATCACCCACCACTGGAGAAGGCCACTTTCAGTTATTTCGGCCCCAGCACCCAGACAGAGGAGAGAGGTCCCACAGCAAGGAATCATGCGTCATATCACCCACCACTGGAGAAGGCCACTTTCAGTTATTTAGGCCCAGCACCCAGACAGAGGAGAGAGGTCCCACAGCAAGGAATAAGGCGTCATATGACCCACCACTGGAGAAGGCCACTTTCAGTTATTTCGGCCCAGCACCCAGACAGAGGAGAGAGGTCCCACAGCAAGGAATCATGCGTCATATCACCCACCACTGGAGAAGGCCACTTTCAGTTATTTAGGCCCAGCACTCAGACAGAGGAGAGAGGTCCCACAGCAAGGAATCATGCGTGATATCACTCACCACTGGAGAAGGCCACTTTCAGTTATTTCGGCCCCAGCACCCAGACAGAGGAGAGAGGTCCCACAGCAAGGAATAAGGCGTCATATGACACACCACTGGAGAAGGCCACTTTCAGTTATTTAGGCCCAGCACCCAGACAGAGGAGAGAGGTCCCACAGCAAGGAATCATGCGTCATATCACCCATCACTGGAGAAGGCCACTTTCAGTTATTTCGACCCCAGCACCCAGACAGAGGAGAGAGGTCCCACAGCAAGGAATCATGCGTCATATCACCCACCACTGGAGAAGGCCACTTTCAGTTATTTCGGCCCCAGCACCCAGACAGAGAGAGAGAGAGGTCCCACAGCAAGGAATCATGCGTCATATCACCCACCACTGGAGAAGGCCACTTTCAGTTATTTCGGCCCCAGCACCCAGACAGAGGAGAGAGGTCCCACAGCAAGGAATCATGCGTCATATCACCCACCACTGGAGAAGGCCACTTTCAGTTATTTCGGCCCCAGCACCCAGACAGAGGAGAGAGGTCCCACAGCAAGGAATAAGGCGTCATATCACCCACCACTGGAGAAGGCCACTTTCAGTTATTTCGGCCCCAGCACCCAGACAGAGGAGAGAGGTCCCACAGCAAGGAATAAGGCGTCATATCACCCACCACTGGAGAAGGCCACTTTCAGTTATTTAGGCCCAGCACCCAGACAGAGGAGAGAGGTCCCACAGCAAGGAATAAGGCGTCATATCACCCACCACTGGAGAAGGCCACTTTCAGTTATTTCAGGCCCAGCACCCAGACAGAGGAGAGAGGTCCCACAGCAAGGAATCATGCGTCATATCACCCACCACTGGAGAAGGCCACTTTCAGTTATTTCGGCCCCAGCACCCAGACAGAGGAGAGAGGTCCCACAGCAAGGAATCATGCGTCATATCACCCACCACTGGAGAAGGCCACTTTCAGTTATTTCGGCCCCAGCACCCAGACAGAGGAGAGAGGTCCCACAGCAAGGAATCATGCGTCATATTACCCACCACTGGAGAAGGCCACTTTAAGGTATTTCGGCCACAGCACCCAGAAAGAGGAGAGAGGTCCCAAAGCAAGGAATCATGCGTCATATCACCCACCACTGAAGAAGGCCACTTTCAGATATTTCGGCCCCAGCACCCAGACAGAGGAGAGAGGTCCCACAGCAAGGAAACATGCGTCATATTACCCACCACTGGAGAAGGCCACTTTCAGGTATTTCGGCCACAGCACCCAGAAAGAGGAGAGAGGTCCCAAAGCAAGGAATAAGGCGTCATATCACCCACCACTGGAGAAGGCCACTTTCAGTTATTTCGGCCCCAGCACCCAGACAGAGGAGAGAGGTCCCACAGCAAGGAAACATGCGTCATATTACCCACCACTGGAGAAGGCCACTTTCAGTTATTTCGGCCCCAGCACATAGACAGAGGAGAGAGGTCCCACAGCAAGGAATCATGCGTCATATCACCCACCACTGGAGAAGGCCACTTTCAGTTATTTTGGCCCAGCACCCAGAAAGAGGAGAGAGATCCCACAGCAAGGAATGAGGCGTCATATGACCCACCACTGGAGAATGCCAATTTCAATTATTTTGGCCCAGCAACCAGACAGAGGAGAGAGGTCCCACAGCAAGGAAGAAGGCGTCATATCACCCACCACTGGAGAAGGCCACTTTCAGTTATTTCGGCCCCAGCACCCAGAAAGATCAGAGAGGTCCCACAGCAAGGAATGATGCGTTATATCACCCACCACTGGAGAAGGCCACTTTCAGTTATTTTGGCCCCGGCACCCAGACAGAGGAGAGAGGTCCCACAGCAAGAAATCATGCGTTATATCACTCACCACTGGAGAAGGCCACTTTCAGTTATTTTGGCCCCAGCACCCAGAAAGAGGAGAGAGGTCCCAATGCAAGGAATCATGCGTCATATCACCCACCACTGAAGAAGGCCACTTTCAGATATTTCGGCCCCAGCACCCAGACAGAGGAGAGAGGTCCCACAGCAAGGAATAAGGCGTCATATCACCCACCACTGGAGAAGGCCACTTTCAGTTATTTTGGACCCAGCTCTCAGAAAGAGGAGAGAGGTCCCACAGCAAGGAATCATGCGTCATATCACCCACCACTGGAGAAGGCCACTTTCTGTTATATCGGCCCTAGCACCCAGACAGAGGAGAGAGGTCCCACAGCAAGGAATCATGCGTCATATCACCCACCGCTGGAGAAGGCCACTTTCAGTTATTTAGGCCCAGCACCCAGACAGAGGAGAGAGGTCCCACAGCAAGGAATAAGGCGTCATATGACCCACCACTGGAGAAGGCCACTTTCAGTTATTTCGGCCCAGCAACCAGACAGAGGAGAGAGGTCCCACAGCAAGGAATAAGGCGTCATATCACCCACCGCTGGAGAAGGCCACTTTCAGTTATTTAGGCCCAGCACTCAGACAGAGGAGAGAGGTCCCACAGCAAGGAATCATGGGTGATATCACTCACCACTGGAGAAGGCCACTTTAAGTTACTTCGGCCCAAGCACCCAGACAGAGGAGAGAGGTCCCACAGCAAGGAAAAAGGCGTCATATGACACACCACTGGAGAAGGCCACTTTCATATATTTAGGCCCAGCACCCAGACAGAGGAGAGAGGTCCCACAGCAAGGAATCATGCGTCATATCACCCATCACTGGAGAAGGCCACTTTCAGTTATTTCGACCCCAGCACACAGACAGAGGAGAGAGGTCCCATAGCAAGGAATCATGCGTCATATCACCCACTACTGGAGAAGGCCACTTTCAGGTATTTCGGCCCCAGCACCCAGACAGAGGACAGAGGAGAGAGGTCCCACAGCAAGGAATCATGCGTCATATTACCCACCACTGGAGAAGGCCACTTTCAGTTATTTCGGCCCCAGCACCCAGACAGAGGAGAGAGGTCCCACAGCAAGGAATCATGCGTCATATCACCCACCACTGGAAAAGGCCACTTTCAGGTATTTCGGCCACAGCACCCAGACAGAGGAGAGAGGTCCCACAGCAAGGAATAAGGCGTTATATCACCCACCACTGGAGAAGGCCACTTTCAGTTATTTCGGCCCCAGCACCCAGACAGAGGAGAGAGGTCCCACAGCAAGGAATAAGGCGTTATATCACCCACCACTGGAGAAGGCCACTTTCAGTTATTTAGGCCCAGCACCCAGACACAGGAGAGAGGTCCCACATCAAGGAATAAGGCGTCATATGACCCACCACAGGAGAAGGCCACTTTCAGTTATTTAGGCCTAGCAGCCAGACAGAGGAGAGAGGTCCCACAGCAAGGAATCATGCGTTATATCACTCACCACTGGAGAAGGCCCCTTTCAGTTATTTCGGCCCCAGCACCCAGACAGAGGAGAGAGGTCCCACAGCAAGGAATAAGGCGTCATATGACCCTCCACTGGAGAAGGCCACTTTCAGTTATTTCGGCCCCAGCACCCAGACAGAGGAGAGAGGTCCCACAGCAAGGAATCATGCGTCATATTACCCACCACTGGAGAAGGCCACTTTCAGTTATTTCGGCCACAGCACCCAGAAAGAGGAGAGAGGTCCCAAAGCAAGGAATCATGCGTCATATCACCCACCACTGAAGAAGGCCACTTTCAGATATTTCGGCCCCAGCACCCAGACAGAGGAGAGAGGTCCCACAGCAAGGAATCATGCGTCATATTACCCACCACTGGAGAAGGCCACTTTCAGTTATTTTGGACCCAGCTCTCAGAAAGAGGAGAGAGGTCCCACAGCAAGGAATAAGGAGTCATATCACCCACCACTGGAGAAGGCCACTTTCTGTTATATCGGCCCTAGCACCCAGACAGAGGAGAGAGGTCCCACAGCAAGGAATCATGCGTCATATCACCCACCGCTGGAGAAGGCCACTTTCAGTTATTTAGGCCCAGCACCCAGACAGAGGAGAGAGGTCCCACAGCAAGGAATAAGGCGTCATATGACCCACCACTGGAGAAGGCCACTTTCAGTTATTTCGGCCCAGCAACCAGACAGAGGAGAGAGGTCCCACAGCAAGGAATAAGGCGTCATATCACCCACCGCTGGAGAAGGCCACTTTCAGTTATTTAGGCCCAGCACTCAGACAGAGGAGAGAGGTCCCACAGCAAGGAATCATGGGTGATATCACTCAACACTGGAGAAGGCCACTTTAAGTTACTTCGGCCCAAGCACCCAGACAGAGGAGAGAGGTCCCACAGCAAGGAATAAGGCGTCATATGACACACCACTGGAGAAGGCCACTTTCATATATTTAGGCCCAGCACCCAGACAGAGGAGAGAGGTCCCACAGCAAGGAATCATGCGTCATATCACCCATCACTGGAGAAGGCCACTTTCAGTTATTTCGACCCCAGCACACAGACAGAGGAGAGAGGTCCCATAGCAAGGAATCATGCGTCATATCACCCACTACTGGAGAAGGCCACTTTCAGGTATTTCGGCCCCAGCACCCAGACAGAGGAGAGAGGTCCCACAGCAAGGAATCATGCGTCATCTTACCCACCACTAGATAAGGCCACTTTCAGTTATTTCGGCCCCAGCACCCAGACAGAGGAGAGAGGTCCCACAGCAAGGAATCATGCGTCATATCACCCACCACTGGAGAAGGCCACTTTCAGGTATTTCGGCCCCAGCACATAGACAGATTAGAGAGGTCCCACAGCAAGAAATAAGGAGTCATAACACGCACCACTGGAGAAGGCCACTTTCAGTTATTTCGGCCCAAGCACCCAGACAGAGGAGAGAGGTCCCACAGCAAGGAATAAGGAGTCATATCACCAACCACTGGAGAAGGCCACTTTCAGTTATTTAGGCCCAGCAACCAGACAGAGGAGAGAGGTCCCACAGCAAGGAATAAGGCGTCATATCACCCACCGCTGGAGAAGGCCACTTTCAGTTATTTAGGCCCAGCACTCAGACAGAGGAGAGAGGTCCCACAGCAAGGAATCATGGGTGAAATCACTCACCACTGGAGAAGGCCACTTTAAGTTACTTCGGCCCAAGCACCCAGACAGAGGAGAGAGGTCCCATAGCAAGGAATCATGCGTCATATCACCCATCACTGGAGAAGGCCACTTTCAGTTATTTAGGCCCAGCACCCAGACAGAGGAGAGAGGTCCCACAGCAAGGAATCATGCGTCATATCACCCATCACTGGAGAAGGCCACTTTCAGTTATTTCGACCCCAGCACCCAGACAGAGGAGAGAGGTCCCACAGCAAGGAATCATGCGTCATATCACCCACCACTGGAGAAGGCCACTTTCAGGTATTTCGGCCCCAGCACCCAGACAGAGGAGAGAGGTCCCACAGCAAGGAATCATGCGTCATATTACCCACCACTGGAGAAGGCCACTTTCAGTTATTTCGGCCCCAGCACCCAGACAGAGGAGAGAGGTCCCACAGCAAGGAATCATGCGTCATATCACCCACCACTGGAGAAGGCCACTTTCAGGTATTTCGGCCCCAGCACCCAGACAGAGGAAAGAGGTCCCACAGCAAGGAATAAGGCGTTATATCACCCACCACTGGAGAAGGCCACTTTCAGTTATTTCGGCCCCAGCACCCAGACAGAGGAGAGAGGTCCCACAGCAAGGAAACATGCGTCATATTACCCACCACTGGAGAAGGCCACTTTCAGTTATTTTGGCCCCAGCACATAGACAGAGGAGAGAGGTCCCACAGCAAGAAATAAGGAGTCATAACACGCACCACTGGAGAAGGCCACTTTCAGTTATTTCGGCCCAAGCACCCAGACAGAGGAGAGAGGTCCCAGAGCAAGGAATAAGGAGTCATATCACCCACCACTGGAGAAGGCCACTTTCAGTTATTTAGGCCCAGCAACCAGTCAGAGGAGAGAGGTCCCACAGCAAGGAATCATGCGTCATATCACCCACCACTGAAGAAGGCCACTTTCAGTTATTTCGGCCCCAGCACCCAGACAGAGGAGAGAGGTCCCACAGCAAGGAATCATGGGTGATATCACTCACCACTGGAGAAGGCCACTTTAAGTTACTTCGGCCCAAGCACCCAGACAGAGGAGAGAGGTCCCAAAGCAAGGAATAAGGCGTCATATGACACACCACTGGAGAAGGCCACTTTCATATATTTAGGCCCAGCACCCAGACAGAGGAGAGAGGTCCCATAGCAAGGAATCATGCGTCATATCACCCATCACTGGAGAAGGCCACTTTCAGTTATTTCGACCCCAGCACCCAGACAGAGTAGAGAGGTCCCACAGCAAGGAATCATGCGTCATATCACCCACCACTGGAGAAGGCCACTTTCAGGTATTTCGGCCCCAGCACCCAGACAGAGGAGAGAGGTCCCACAGCAAGGAATCATGCGTCATATTACCCACCACTGGAGAAGGCCACTTTCAGTTATTTCGGCCCCAGAACCCAGACAGAGGAGAGAGGTCCCACAGCAAGGAATCATGCGTCATATCACCCACCACTGGAGAAGGCCACTTTCAGGTATTTCGGCCCCAGCACCCAGACAGAGGAAAGAGGTCCCACAGCAAGGAATAAGGCGTTATATCACCCACCACTGGAGAAGGCCACTTTCAGTTATTTCGGCCCCAGCACCCAGACAGAGGAGAGAGGTCCCACAGCAAGGAATCATGCTTCATATCACCCACCGCTGGAGAAGGCCACTTTCAGTTATTTAGGCCCAGCACCCAGACAGAGGAGAGAGGTCCCACAGCAAGGAATAAGGCGTCATATGACCCACCACTGGAGAAGGCCACTTTCAGTTATTTCGGCCCAAGCACCCAGACAGAGGAGAGAGGTCCCACAGCAAGGAATAAGGAGTCATATCACCCACCACTGGAGAAGGCCACTTTCAGTTATTTAGGCCCAGCAACCAGACAGAGGAGAGAGGTCCCACAGCAAGGAATCATGCGTCATATCACCCACCACTGAAGAAGGCCACTTTCAGTTATTTCGGCCCCAGCACCCAGACAGAGGAGAGAGGTCCCACAGCAAGGAATCATGCGTCATATCACCCACCACTGGAGAAGGCCACTTTCATATATTTAGGCCCAGCACCCAGACAGAGGAGAGAGGTCCCATAGCAAGGAATCATGCGTCATATCACCCATCACTGGAGAAGGCCACTTTCAGTTATTTCGACCCCAGCACCCAGACAGAGGAGAGAGGTCCCACAGCAAGGAATCATGCGTCATATCACCCACCACTGGAGAAGGCCACTTTCAGGTATTTCGGCCCCAGCACCCAGACAGAGGAGAGAGGTCCCACAGCAAGGAATCATGCGTCATATTACCCACCACTGGAGAAGGCCACTTTCAGTTATTTCGGCCCCAGAACCCAGACAGAGGAGAGAGGTCCCACAGCAAGGAATCATGCGTCATATCACCCACCACTGGAGAAGGCCACTTTCAGGTATTTCGGCCCCAGCACCCAGACAGAGGAAAGAGGTCCCACAGCAAGGAATAAGGCGTCATATCACCCACCACTGGAGAAGGCCACTTTCAGTTATTTCGGCCCCAGCACCCAGACAGAGGAGAGAGGTCCCACAGCAAGGAAACATGCGTCATATTACCCACCACTGGAGAAGGCCACTTTCAGTTATTTCGGCCCCAGCACATAGACAGAGGAGAGAGGTCCCACAGCAAGGAATAAGGAGTCATAACACGCACCACTGGAGAAGGCCACTTTCAGTTATTTCGGCCCAAGCACCCAGACAGAGGAGAGAGGTCCCACAGCAAGGATTAAGGAGTCATATCACCCACCACTGAAGAAGGCCACTTTCAGTTATTTCGGCCCCAGCACCCAGACAGAGGAGAGAGGTCCCACAGCAAGGAATCATGGGTGATATCACTCACCACTGGAGAAGGCCACTTTAAGTTACTTCGGCCCAAGCACCCAGACAGAGGAGAGAGGTCCCACAGCAAGGAATAAGGCGTCATATGACACATCACTGGAGAAGGCCACTTTCATATATTTAGGCCCAGCACCCAGACAGAGGAGAGAGGTCCCACAGCAAGGAATCATGCGTCATATCACCCATAACTGGAGAAGGCCACTTTCAGTTATTTCGACCCCAGCACACAGACAGAGGAGAGAGGTCCCATAGCAAGGAATCATGCGTCATATTACCCACTACTGGAGAAGGCCACTTTAAGGTATTTTGGCTCCAGTAGCCAGACAGAGGAGAGAGGTTCCACAGCAAGGAATCATGCGTCATATTACCCACCACTGGAGAAGGCCACTTTCAGTTATTTCGGCCCCAGCACACAGACAGAGGAGAGAGGTCCCACAGCAAGGAATCATGCGTCATATCACCCACCACTGGAAAAGGCCACTTTCAGGTATTTCGGCCCCAGCACCCAGACAGAGGAGAGAGGTCCCACAGCAAGGAATAAGGCGTCATATGACACACCACTGGAGAAGGCCACTTTCAGATATTTAGGACCAGCATCCAGACAGAGGAGAGAGGTCCCACAGCATGGAATCATGCGTCATATTACCCACCACTGGAGAAGGCCACTTTCAGTTATTTCGGCCCCAGCACCCAGACAGAGGAGAGAGGTCCCACAGCAAGGAATAATGGCCTCATATCACCCACCACTGGAGAAGGCCACTTTCAGTTATTTCGGCCCCAGCACCCAGACAGAGGAGAGAGGTCCCACAGCAAGGAATAAGGCGTCATATGACCCACCACTGGAGAAGGCCACTTTCAGTTATTTCGGCCCAGCAACAAGACAGAGGAGAGAGGTCCCACAGCAAGGAATAAGGCGTCATATCACCCACCGCTGGAGAAGGCCACTTTCAGTTATTTAGGCCCAAGCACCCAGACAGAGGAGAGAGGTCCCACAGCAAGGAATAAGGCGTCATATGACACACCACTGGAGAAGGCCACTTTCATATATTTAGGCCCAGCACCCAGACAGAGGAGAGAGGTCCCACAGCAAGGAATCATGCGTCATATCACCCACCACTGGAGCAGGCCACTTTAAGTTATTTCGACCCCAGCACCCAGACAGAGGAGAGAGGTCCCACAGCAAGGAATCATGCGTCATATCACCCACCACTGGAGAAGGCCACTTTCAGTTATTTCGGCCCCAGCACCCAGACAGAGGAGAGAGGTCCCACAGCAAGGAATAAGGCATTATATCACCCACCACTGGAGAAGGCCACTTTCAGTTATTTCGGCCTCAGCACAGAGACAGAGGAGAGAGGTCCCACAGCAAGGAATAAGGAGTCATAACACGCACCACTGGAGAAGGCCACTTTCAGTTATTTCGGCCCAAGCACCCAGACAGAGGAGAGATGTCCCACAGCAAGGAATAAGGAGTCATATCACCCACCACTGGAGAAGGCCACTTTCAGTTATTTCGGCCCCAGCACCCAGACAGAGGAGAGAGGTCCCACAGCAAGGAATAAGGCGTTATATCACCCACCACTGGAGAAGGCCACTTTCAGTTATTTCGGCCCCAGCACCCAGACAGAGGAGAGAGGTCCCACAGCAAGGAATAAGGCGTTATATCACCCACCACTGGAGAAGGCCACTTTCAGTTATTTAGGCCCAGCACCCAGACAGAGGAGAGAGGTCCCACAGCAAGGAATAAGGCGTCATATGACCCACCACTGGAGAAGGCCACTTTCAGTTATTTAGGCCCAGCACCCAGACAGAGGAGAGAGGTCCCACAGCAAGGAATCATGCGTGATATCACTCACCACTGGAGAAGGCCCCTTTCAGTTATTTTGGCCCAAGCACCCAGACAGAGGATAGAGGTCCAACAGCAAGGAATAAGGCGTCATATGACACACCACTGGAGAAGGCCACTTTCAGTTATTTTGGCCCAGCACCCAGACAGAGGAGAGAGGTCCCACAGCAAGGAATAAGGCGTCATATGACCCACCACTGGAGAAGGCCACTTTCAGTTATTTCGGCCTCAGCACCCAGACAGAGGAGAGAGGTCCCACAGCAAGGAATCATGCGTCATATCACCCACCACTGGAGAAGGCCACTTTCAGTTATTTTGGCCCCAGCACCCAGACAGAGGAGAGAGGTCCCACAGCAAGGAATCATGCGTTATATCACCCACCACTGGAGAAGGCCACTTTCAGTTATTTCGGCCCCAGCACCCAGACAGAGGAGAGAGGTCCCACAGCAAGGAATCAAGACGTTATATGACCCACCACTGGAGAAGGCCACTTTCAGTTATTTCGGCCCAGCACCCAGACAGAGGAGAGAGGTCCCACAGCAAGGAATCATGCGTGATATCACTCACCACTGGAGAAGGCCACTTTCAGTTATTTCGGCCCCATCACCCAGACAGAGGAGAGAGGTCCCACAGCAAGGAATAAGACGTTATATGACACACCACTGGAGAAGGCCACTTTCAGTTATTTCGGCCCCAGCACCCAGAAAGAGGAGAGAGGTCCCAAAGCAAGGAATCATGCGTCATATCACCCACCACTGAAGAAGGCCACTTTCAGATATTTCGGCCCCAGCACCCAGACAGTGGAGAGAGGTCCCACAGCAAGGATTAAGGCGTCATATCAACCACCACTGGAGAAGGCCACTTTCAGTTATTTTGGACCCAGCTCCCAGAAAGAGGAGAGAGGTCCCACAGCAAGGAATCATGCGTCATATCACCCACCACTGGAGAAGGCCACTTTCAGTTATTTCGGCCCCAGCACCCAGACAGAGGAGAGAGGTCCCACAGCAAGTAATCATGCGTCATATCACCCACCACTGGAGAAGGCCACTTTCTGTTATATCGGCCCCAGCACCCAGACAGAGGAGAGAGGTCCCACAGCAAGGAATCATGCGTCATATCACCCACCGCTGGAGAAGGCCACTTTCAGTTATTTAGGCCCAGCACCCAGACAGAGGAGAGAGGTCCCACAGCAAGGAATAAGGCGTCATATGACCCACCACTGGAGAAGGCCACTTTCAGTTATTTCGGCCCAGCAACCAGACAGAGGAGAGAGGTCCCACAGCAAGGAATAAGGCGTCATATCACCCACCGCTGGAGAAGGCCACTTTCAGTTATTTAGGCCCAGCACTCAGACAGAGGAGAGAGGTCCCGCAGCAAGGAATCATGCGTCATATCAACCACCACTGGAGAAGGCCACTTTCAGTTATTTTGGACCCAGCTCCCAGAAAGAGGAGAGAGGTCCCACAGCAAGGAATCATGCGTTATATCACCCACCACTGGAGAAGGCCACTTTCAGTTATTTCGGCCCCAGCACCCAGACAGAGGAGAGAGTCCCACAGCAAGGAATCATGCGTTATATCACCCACCACTGGAGAAGGCCACTTTCTGTTATATCGGCCCCAGCACCCAGACAGAGGAGAGAGGTCCCACAGCAAGGAATCATGCGTCATATCACCCACCACTGGAGAAGGCCACTTTCAGTTATTTCGGCCCCAGCACCCAGACAGAGGAGAGAGGTCCCACAGCAAGGAATCATGCGTCATATCACCCACCACTGGAGAAGGCCACTTTCAGTTATTTCGGCCCCAGCACCCAGACAGAGGAGAGAGGTCCCACAGCAAGGAATAAGGCGTCATATCACCCACCACTGGAGAAGGCCACTTTCAGTTATTTAGGCCCAGCAACCAGACAGAGGAGAGAGGTCCCACAGCAAGGAATAAGGCGTCATATCACCCACCACTGGAGAAGGCCACTTTCAGTTATTTCGGCCCCAGCACCCAGACAGAGGAGAGAGGTCCCACAGCAAGGAATAAGGCGTCATATCACCCACCACTGGAGAAGGCCACTTTCTGATATATCGGCCCCAGCACCCAGACAGAGGAGAGAGGTCCCACAGCAAGGTATAAGGCTTCATATGACACATCACTGGAGAAGGCCACTTTCAGTTATTTTGGCCCAGCACCCAGACAGTGGAGAGAGATCCCACAGCAAGGAATGAGGCGTCATATGACCCACCACTGGAGAATGCCAATTTCAGTTATTTAGGCCCAGCAACCAGACAGAGGAGAGAGGTCCCACAGCAAGGAATAAGGCGTCATATCAAACACCACTGGAGAAGGACACTTTCAGTTATTTCGGACCCAGCACCCAGAAAGAGGAGAGAGGTCCCACAGCAAGGAATCATGCGTTATATCACCCACCACTAGAGAAGACCACTTTCAGTTATTTTGGCCCCGACACCCAGACAGAGGACAGAGGTCCCACAGCAAGAAATCATGCGTTATATCACTCACCACTGGAGAAGGCCACTTTCAGTTATTTCGGCCCCATCACCCAGACAGAGGAGAGAGGTCCCACAGCAAGGAATAAGACGTTATATGACACACCACTGGAGAAGGCCACTTTCAGTTATTTCGGCCCCAGCACCCAGAAAGAGGAGAGAGGTCCCAAAGCAAGGAATCATGCGTCATATCACCCACCACTGAAGAAGGCCACTTTCAGATATTTCGGCCCCAGCACCCAGACAGTGGAGAGAGGTCCCACAGCAAGGATTAAGGCGTCATATCAACCACCACTGGAGAAGGCCACTTTCAGTTATTTTGGACCCAGCTCCCAGAAAGAGGAGAGAGGTCCCACAGCAAGGAATCATGCGTCATATCACCCACCACTGGAGAAGGCCACTTTCAGTTATTTCGGCCCCAGCACCCAGACAGAGGAGAGAGGTCCCACAGCAAGTAATCATGCGTCATATCACCCACCACTGGAGAAGGCCACTTTCTGTTATATCGGCCCCAGCACCCAGACAGAGGAGAGAGGTCCCACAGCAAGGAATCATGCGTCATATCACCCACCGCTGGAGAAGGCCACTTTCAGTTATTTAGGCCCAGCACCCAGACAGAGGAGAGAGGTCCCACAGCAAGGAATAAGGCGTCATATGACCCACCACTGGAGAAGGCCACTTTCAGTTATTTCGGCCCAGCAACCAGACAGAGGAGAGAGGTCCCACAGCAAGGAATAAGGCGTCATATCACCCACCGCTGGAGAAGGCCACTTTCAGTTATTTAGGCCCAGCACTCAGACAGAGGAGAGAGGTCCCGCAGCAAGGAATCATGCGTCATATCAACCACCACTGGAGAAGGCCACTTTCAGTTATTTTGGACCCAGCTCCCAGAAAGAGGAGAGAGGTCCCACAGCAAGGAATCATGCGTTATATCACCCACCACTGGAGAAGGCCACTTTCAGTTATTTCGGCCCCAGCACCCAGACAGAGGAGAGAGGTCCCACAGCAAGGAATCATGCGTTATATCACCCACCACTGGAGAAGGCCACTTTCTGTTATATCGGCCCCAGCACCCAGACAGAGGAGAGAGGTCCCACAGCAAGGAATCATGCGTCATATCACCCACCGCTGGAGAAGGCCACTTTCAGTTATTTCGGCCCCAGCACCCAGACAGAGGAGAGAGGTCCCACAGCAAGGAATCATGCGTCATATCACCCACCACTGGAGAAGGCCACTTTCAGTTATTTCGGCCCAGCACCCAGACAGAGGAGAGAGGTCCCACAGCAAGGAATCATGCGTCATATCACCCACCACTGGAGAAGGCCACTTTCAGTTATTTAGGCCCAGCAACCAGACAGAGGAGAGAGGTCCCACAGCAAGGAATCAGGCGTCATATCACCCACCGCTGGAGAAGGCCACTTTCAGTTATTTTGGCCCAGCACCCAGACAGAGGAGAGAGGTCCCACAGCAAGGAATCATGCGTCATATCACCCACCACTGGAGAAGGCCACTTTCAGTTATTTAGGCCTCAGCAACCAGACAGAGGAGAGAGGTCCCACAGCAAGGAATAAGGCGTCATATCACCCACCACTGGAGAAGGCCACTTTCAGTTATTTTGGACCCAGCTCTCAGACAGAGGAGAGAGGTCCCACAGCAAGGAATCATGCGTTATATCACCCACCGCTGGAGAAGGCCACTTTCAGTTATTTAGGCCCAGCGCCCAGACAGAGGAGAGAGGTCCCACAGCAAGGAATCATGCGTCATATCACCCACCACTGGAGAAGGCCACTTTCTGTTATATCGGCCCCAGCACCCAGACAGAGGAGAGAGGTCCCACAGCAAGGAATCATGCGTCATATCACCCACCGCTGGAGAAGGCCACTTTCAGTTATTTAGGCCCAGCACCCAGACAGAGGAGAGAGGTCCCACAGCAAGGAATAAGGCGTCATATGACCCTCCACTGGAGAAGGCCACTTTCAGTTATTTAGGCCCAGCAACAAGACAGAGGAGAGAGGTCCCACAGCAAGGAATAAGGCGTCATATGACCCTCTGCTGCAGAACGCCACTTTCAGTTATTTCGGCCCCAGCACCCAGACAGATGAGAGAGGTCCCACAGCAAGGAATCATGCGTCATATCACCCACCACTGGAGAAGGCCACTTTCAGTTATTTTGGCCCAGCACCCAGACAGAGGAGAGAGATCCCACAGCAAGGAATGAGGCGTCATATGACCCACCACTGGAGAATGCCAATTTCAATTATTTAGGCCCAGCAACCAGACAGAGGAGAGAGGTCCCACAGCAAGGAAGACGGCGTCATATCACCCACCACTGGAGAAGGCCACTTTCAGTTATTTCGGCCCCAGCACCCAGAAAGAGGAGAGAGGTCCCACAGCAAGGAATGATGCGTTATATCACCCACCACTGGAGAAGGCCACTTTCAGTTATTTCGGCCCCAGCACCCAGAAAGAGGAGAGAGGTCCCAAAGCAAGGAATCATGCGTCATATCACCCACCTCTGAAGAAGGCCACTTTCAGATATTTCGGCCCCAGCACCCAGACAGAGGAGAGAGGTCCCACAGCAAGGAATAAGGCGTCATATCACCCACCACTGGAGAAGGCCACTTTCAGTTATTTTGGACCCAGCTCTCAGAAAGAGGAGAGAGGTCCCACAGCAAGGAATCATGCGTTATATCACCCACCACTGGAGAAGGCCACTTTCAGTTATTTCGGCCCCAGCACCCAGACAGAGGAGAGAGGTCCCACAGCAAGGAATCATGCGTCATATCACCCACCACTGGAGAAGGCCACTTTCATGATATATCGGCCCCAGCACCCAGACAGAGGAGAGAGGTCCCACAGCAAGGTATAAGGCTTCATATGACACATCACTGGAGAAGGCCACTTTCAGTTATTTTGGCCCAGCACCCAGACAGTGGAGAGAGATCCCACAGCAAGGAATGAGGCGTCATATGACCCACCACTGGAGAATGCCAATTTCAGTTATTTAGGCCCAGCAACCAGACAGAGGAGAGAGGTCCCACAGCAAGGAATAAGGCGTCATATCAAACACCACTGGAGAAGGACACTTTCAGTTATTTCGGACCCAGCACCCAGAAAGAGGAGAGAGGTCCCACAGCAAGGAATCATGCGTTATATCACCCACCACTAGAGAAGACCACTTTCAGTTATTTTGGCCCCGACACCCAGACAGAGGACAGAGGTCCCACAGCAAGAAATCATGCGTTATATCACTCACCACTGGAGAAGGCCACTTTCAGTTATTTCGGCCCCATCACCCAGACAGAGGAGAGAGGTCCCACAGCAAGGAATAAGACGTTATATGACACACCACTGGAGAAGGCCACTTTCAGTTATTTCGGCCCCAGCACCCAGAAAGAGGAGAGAGGTCCCAAAGCAAGGAATCATGCGTCATATCACCCACCACTGAAGAAGGCCACTTTCAGATATTTCGGCCCCAGCACCCAGACAGTGGAGAGAGGTCCCACAGCAAGGATTAAGGCGTCATATCAACCACCACTGGAGAAGGCCACTTTCAGTTATTTTGGACCCAGCTCCCAGAAAGAGGAGAGAGGTCCCACAGCAAGGAATCATGCGTCATATCACCCACCACTGGAGAAGGCCACTTTCAGTTATTTCGGCCCCAGCACCCAGACAGAGGAGAGAGGTCCCACAGCAAGTAATCATGCGTCATATCACCCACCACTGGAGAAGGCCACTTTCTGTTATATCGGCCCCAGCACCCAGACAGAGGAGAGAGGTCCCACAGCAAGGAATCATGCGTCATATCACCCACCGCTGGAGAAGGCCACTTTCAGTTATTTAGGCCCAGCACCCAGACAGAGGAGAGAGGTCCCACAGCAAGGAATAAGGCGTCATATGACCCACCACTGGAGAAGGCCACTTTCAGTTATTTCGGCCCAGCAACCAGACAGAGGAGAGAGGTCCCACAGCAAGGAATAAGGCGTCATATCACCCACCGCTGGAGAAGGCCACTTTCAGTTATTTAGGCCCAGCACTCAGACAGAGGAGAGAGGTCCCGCAGCAAGGAATCATGCGTCATATCAACCACCACTGGAGAAGGCCACTTTCAGTTATTTTGGACCCAGCTCCCAGAAAGAGGAGAGAGGTCCCACAGCAAGGAATCATGCGTTATATCACCCACCACTGGAGAAGGCCACTTTCAGTTATTTCGGCCCCAGCACCCAGACAGAGGAGAGAGGTCCCACAGCAAGGAATCATGCGTTATATCACCCACCACTGGAGAAGGCCACTTTCTGTTATATCGGCCCCAGCACCCAGACAGAGGAGAGAGGTCCCACAGCAAGGAATCATGCGTCATATCACCCACCGCTGGAGAAGGCCACTTTCAGTTATTTCGGCCCCAGCACCCAGACAGAGGAGAGAGGTCCCACAGCAAGGAATCATGCGTCATATCACCCACCACTGGAGAAGGCCACTTTCAGTTATTTCGGCCCAGCACCCAGACAGAGGAGAGAGGTCCCACAGCAAGGAATCATGCGTCATATGACCCACCACTGGAGAAGGCCACTTTCAGTTATTTAGGCCCAGCAACCAGACAGAGGAGAGAGGTCCCACAGCAAGGAATAAGGCGTCATATCACCCACCGCTGGAGAAGGCCACTTTCAGTTATTTAGGCCCAGCACCCAGACAGAGGAGAGAGGTCCCACAGCAAGGAATCATGCGTCATATCACCCACCACTGGAGAAGGCCACTTTCAGTTATTTTGGACCCAGCACCCAGACAGAGGAGAGAGGTCCCACAGCAAGGAATCATGCGTTATATCACCCACCACTGGAGAAGGCCACTTTCAGTTATTTCGGCCCCAGCACCCAGACAGAGGAGAGAGGTCCCACAGCAAGGAATCATGCGTCATATCACCCACCACTGGAGAAGGCCACTTTCAGTTATTTCGGCCCCAGCACCCAGACAGAGGAGAGAGGTCCCACAGCAAGGAATCATGCGTCATATCACCCACCACTGGAGAAGGCCACTTTCAGTTATTTCGGCCCCAGCACCCAGACAGAGGAGAGAGGTCCCACAGCAAGGAATAATGCGTCATATCACCCACCACTGGAGAAGGCCACTTTCAGTTATTTCGGCCCCAGCACCCAGACAGAGGAGAGAGGTCCCACAGCAAGGAATAAGGCGTCATATCACCCACCACTGGAGAAGGCCACTTTCAGTTATTTCGGCCCCAGCACCCAGACAGAGGAGAGAGGTCCCACAGCAAGGAATCATGCGTCATATCACCCACCACTGGAGAAGGCCACTTTCAGTTATTTCGGCCCAGCACCCAGACAGAGGAGAGAGGTCCCACAGCAAGGAATCATGCGTCATATCACCCACCACTGGAGAAGGCCACTTTCAGTTATTTCGGCCCAGCACCCAGACAGAGGAGAGAGGTCCCACAGCAAGGAATCATGCGTCATATCACCCACCACTGGAGAAGGCCACTTTCAGTTATTTCGGCCCCAGCACCCAGACAGAGGAGAGAGGTCCCACAGCAAGGAATCATGCGTCATATCACCCACCACTGGAGAAGGCCACTTTCAGTTATTTCGGCCCAGCACCCAGACAGAGGAGAGAGGTCCCACAGCAAGGAATCATGCGTCATATCACCCACCACTGGAGAAGGCCACTTTCAGTTATTTAGGCCCAGCACCCAGACAGAGGAGAGAGGTCCCACAGCAAGGAATCATGCGTCATATCACCCACCACTGGAGAAGGCCACTTTCAGTTATTTTGGCCCCAGCACCCAGACAGAGGAGAGAGGTCCCACAGCAAGGAATCATGCGTCATATCACCCACCACTGGAGAAGGCCACTTTCAGTTATTTCGGCCCCAGCACCCAGACAGAGGAGAGAGGTCCCACAGCAAGGAATCATGCGTCATATCACCCACCACTGGAGAAGGCCACTTTCAGTTATTTCGGCCCCAGCACCCAGACAGAGGAGAGAGGTCCCACAGCAAGGAATCATGCGTCATATCACCCACCACTGGAGAAGGCCACTTTCAGTTATTTCGGCCCCAGCACCCAGACAGAGGAGAGAGGTCCCACAGCAAGGAATCAGGCGTCATATCACCCACCACTGGAGAAGGCCACTTTCAGTTATTTTGGACCCAGCACCCAGACAGAGGAGAGAGGTCCCACAGCAAGGAATCATGCGTCATATCACCCACCACTGGAGAAGGCCACTTTCAGTTATTTCGGCCCCAGCACCCAGACAGAGGAGAGAGGTCCCACAGCAAGGAATCATGCGTCATATCACCCACCACTGGAGAAGGCCACTTTCTGTTATATCGGCCCCAGCACCCAGACAGAGGAGAGAGGTCCCACAGCAAGGAATCATGCGTCATATCACCCACCGCTGGAGAAGGCCACTTTCAGTTATTTAGGCCCAGCACCCAGACAGAGGAGAGAGGTCCCACAGCAAGGAATAAGGCGTCATATGACCCACCACTGGAGAAGGCCACTTTCAGTTATTTCGGCCCAGCAACCAGACAGAGGAGAGAGGTCCCACAGCAAGGAATAAGGCGTCATATCACCCACCGCTGGAGAAGGCCACTTTCAGTTATTTAGGCCCAGCACTCAGACAGAGGAGAGAGGTCCCGCAGCAAGGAATCATGCGTCATATCAACCACCACTGGAGAAGGCCACTTTCAGTTATTTTGGACCCAGCTCCCAGAAAGAGGAGAGAGGTCCCACAGCAAGGAATCATGCGTTATATCACCCACCACTGGAGAAGGCCACTTTCAGTTATTTCGGCCCCAGCACCCAGACAGAGGAGAGAGGTCCCACAGCAAGGAATCATGCGTTATATCACCCACCACTGGAGAAGGCCACTTTCTGTTATATCGGCCCCAGCACCCAGACAGAGGAGAGAGGTCCCACAGCAAGGAATCATGCGTCATATCACCCACCGCTGGAGAAGGCCACTTTCAGTTATTTAGGCCCAGCACCCAGACAGAGGAGAGAGGTCCCACAGCAAGGAATAAGGCGTCATATGACCCACCACTGGAGAAGGCCACTTTCAGTTATTTCGGCCCAGCAACCAGACAGAGGAGAGAGGTCCCACAGCAAGGAATAAGGCGTCATATCACCCACCGCTGGAGAAGGCCACTTTCAGTTATTTAGGCCCAGCACTCAGACAGAGGAGAGAGGTCCCGCAGCAAGGAATCATGCGTCATATCACCCACCACTGGAGAAGGCCACTTTCAGTTATTTAGGCCCCAGCACCCAGAAAGAGGAGAGAGGTCCCACAGCAAGGAATCATGCGTTATATCACCCACCACTGGAGAAGGCCACTTTCAGTTATTTCGGCCCCAGCACCCAGACAGAGGAGAGAGGTCCCACAGCAAGGAATCATGCGTTATATCACCCACCACTGGAGAAGGCCACTTTCAGTTATTTCGGCCCCAGCACCCAGACAGAGGAGAGAGGTCCCACAGCAAGAAATCATGCGTTATATCACCCACCACTGGAGAAGGCCACTTTCAGTTATTTCGGCCCCAGCACCCAGACAGAGGAGAGAGGTCACACATCAAGGAATCATGCGTCATATCACCCACCACTGGAGAAGGCCACTTTCAGTTATTTTGGACCCAGCACCCAGACAGAGGAGAGAGGTCCCACAGCAAGGAATCATGCGTTATATCAGTCACCACTGGAGAAGGCCACTTTCAGTTATTTCGTCCCCAGCACCCAGACAGAGGAAAGAGGTCACACAGCAAGAAAATATGCGTCATATCACCCACCACTGGAGAAGGCCACTTTCAGTTATTTCGGCCCCAGCACCCAGACAGAGGAGAGAGGTCCCACAGCAAGGAATAAGGCGTCATATGACCCACCACTGGAGAAGGCCACTTTCAGTTATTTCGGCCCAGCAACCAGACAGAGGAGAGAGGTCCCACAGCAAGGAATAAGGCGTCATATCACCCACCGCTGGAGATGGCCACTTTCAGTTATTTAGGCCCAGCACTAAGACAGAGGAGAGAGGTCCCACAGCAAGGAATCATGCGTTATATCACTCACCACTGGAGAAGGCCACTTCCAGTTATTTCGGCCCAAGCACCCAGACAGAGGAGAGAGTTCCCACAGCAAGGAATAAGGCGTCATATGACACCCCACTGGAGAAGGCCACTTTCAGATATTTAGGCCCAGCACCCAGACAGAGGAGAGAGGTCCCACAGCAAGGAATCATGAGTCATATCACCCACCACTGGAGAAGGCCACTTTCAGTTATTTCGACCCCAGCACCCAGACAGAGGAGAGAGGTCCCACAGCAAGGAATCATGCGTCATATCACCCACCACTGGAGAAGGCCACTTTCAGGTATTTCGGCCCCAGCACCCAGACAGAGGAGAGAGGTCCCACAGCAAGGAATCATGCGTCATATTACCCACCACTGGAGAAGGCCACTTTCAGTTATTTCGGCCCCTGCACCCAGACAGAGGAGAGAGGTCCCACAGCAAGGAATCATGCGTCATATCACCCACCACTGGAGAAGGCCACTTTCAGGTATTTCGGCCCCAGCAACCAGAAAGAGGAGAGAGGTCCCACAGCAAGGACTAAGTTGTCATATCACCCACCACTGGAGAAGGCCACTTTCAGCTATTTAGGCCCAGCACCCAGACAGAGGAGAGAGGTCCCACAGCAAGGAATCATGCGTCATATCACCCACCACTGGAGAAGGCCACTTTCAGTTATTTCGGCCCCAGCACCCAGACAGAGGAGAGAGGTCCCACAGCAAGGAATCATGCGTCATATCACCCACCACTGGAGAAGGCCACTTTCAGTTATTTCGGCCCCAGCACCCAGACAGAGGAGAGAGGTCCAACAGCAAGGAATCATGCGTCATATCACCCACCACTGGAGAAGGCCACTTTCAGTTAATTAGGCCCAGCAACCTGACAGAGGAGAGAGGTCCCACAGCAAGGAATCATGCGTCATTTGACCCACCACAGGAGAAGGCCACTTTCAGTTATTTAGACCCAGCACCCAGACAGAGGAGAGAGGTCCCACAGCAAGGAAAAAGTTGTCATATCACCCACCACTGGAGAAGGCCACTTTCAGTTATTTTGGACCCAGCACCCAGACAGAGGAGAGAGGTCCCACAGCAAGGAATAAGGCGTTATATCACCCACCACTGGAGAAGGCCACATTCAGTTATTTCGGACCCAGCACCCAGACAGAGGAGAGAGGTCCCACAGCAAGGAATAAGGCGTTATATGACACACTCCTTGAGAAGGCCACTTTCAGTTATTTCAGCCCCAGCACCCAGATAGAGGAGAGAGGTCCAAAAGCAAGGAATCATGCGTTATATCACCCACCACTGGAGAAGGCCACTTTCAGTTATTTTGGCCCCAGCACCCAGACAGAGGAGAGAGGTCCCACAGAAAGGAATAAGGCGTCATATCACCCACCAATGGAGAAGGCCACTTTCAGATATTTTGGCCCCAGCACCCAGACTGAGGAGAGAGGTCCCACAGCAAGGAATACGGGATCATATCACCCACCACTGGAGAAGGCCCCTTTCTGTTATTTCGGCCCCAGCACCCAGACAGAGGAGAGAGGTCCAACAGCAAGGAATCATGCGTCATATCACCCACCATTGGAGAAGGCCACTCTCAGTTATTTCGGACCCAGCACCCAGAAAGAGGAGAGAGGTCCCACAGCAAGGAATCATGCGTTATTTCACCGACCACTGGAAAAGGCCACTTTCAGTTATTTCGGCCCCAGCACCCAGACAGAGGAGAGAGGTCCCACAGCAAGGAATCATGCGTTATATCACTCACCACTGGAGAAGGCCCCTATAAGTTATTTCGGCCCAAGCACCCAGACAGAGGAGAGAGGTCCCACAGCAAGGAATAAGGCATCATATGACACACCACTGGAGAAGTCCACTTTCAGTTATTTTGGCCCAGCACCCAGACAGAGGAGAGAGATCCCACAGCAAGGAATGAGGCGTCATATGACCCACCTCTGGAGAAGGCCAATTTCAGTTATTTAGGCCCAGCAATCAGACAGAGGAGAGAGGTCCCACAGCAAGGAATAAGGCGTCATATCACCCACCACTAGAGAAGGCCACTTTCAGTTATTTCGGCCCCAGCACCCAGAAAGAAGAGAGGTCCCAAAGCAAGGAATCGTGCGTTATATCACCCACCACTGGAGAAGGCCACTTTCAGTTATTTTGGTCCCGGCACCCAGACAGAGGAGAGAGGTCCCACAGCAAGAAATCATGCGTTATATCACTCACCACTGGAGAAGGCCACTTTCAGTTATTTCGGCCCCATCACCCAGACAGAGGAGAGAGGTCCCACAGCAAGGAATAAGACGTTATATGACACACCACTGGAGAAGGCCACTTTCAGTTATTTCGGCCCCAGCACCCAGAAAGAGGAGAGAGGTCCCAAAGCAAGGAATCATGCGTCATATCACCCACCACTGAAGAAGGCCACTTTCAGATATTTCGGCCCCAGCACCCAGACAGTGGAGAGAGGTCCCACAGCAAGGATTAAGGCGTCATATCAACCACCACTGGAGAAGGCCACTTTCAGTTATTTTGGACCCAGCTCCCAGAAAGAGGAGAGAGGTCCCACAGCAAGGAATCATGCGTCATATCACCCACCACTGGAGAAGGCCACTTTCAGTTATTTCGGCCCCAGCACCCAGACAGAGGAGAGAGGTCCCACAGCAAGTAATCATGCGTCATATCACCCACCACTGGAGAAGGCCACTTTCTGTTATATCGGCCCCAGCACCCAGACAGAGGAGAGAGGTCCCACAGCAAGGAATCATGCGTCATATCACCCACCGCTGGAGAAGGCCACTTTCAGTTATTTAGGCCCAGCACCCAGACAGAGGAGAGAGGTCCCACAGCAAGGAATAAGGCGTCATATGACCCACCACTGGAGAAGGCCACTTTCAGTTATTTCGGCCCAGCAACCAGACAGAGGAGAGAGGTCCCACAGCAAGGAATAAGGCGTCATATCACCCACCGCTGGAGAAGGCCACTTTCAGTTATTTAGGCCCAGCACTCAGACAGAGGAGAGAGGTCCCGCAGCAAGGAATCATGCGTCATATCAACCACCACTGGAGAAGGCCACTTTCAGTTATTTTGGACCCAGCTCCCAGAAAGAGGAGAGAGGTCCCACAGCAAGGAATCATGCGTTATATCACCCACCACTGGAGAAGGCCACTTTCAGTTATTTCGGCCCCAGCACCCAGACAGAGGAGAGAGGTCCCACAGCAAGGAATCATGCGTTATATCACCCACCACTGGAGAAGGCCACTTTCTGTTATATCGGCCCCAGCACCCAGACAGAGGAGAGAGGTCCCACAGCAAGGAATCATGCGTCATATCACCCACCGCTGGAGAAGGCCACTTTCAGTTATTTAGGCCCAGCACCCAGACAGAGGAGAGAGGTCCCACAGCAAGGAATAAGGCGTCATATGACCCACCACTGGAGAAGGCCACTTTCAGTTATTTCGGCCCAGCAACCAGACAGAGGAGAGAGGTCCCACAGCAAGGAATAAGGCGTCATATCACCCACCGCTGGAGAAGGCCACTTTCAGTTATTTAGGCCCAGCACTCAGACAGAGGAGAGAGGTCCCGCAGCAAGGAATCATGCGTCATATCACCCACCACTGGAGAAGGCCACTTTCAGTTATTTAGGCCCCAGCACCCAGACAGAGGAGAGAGGTCCCACAGCAAGGAATCATGCGTTATATCACCCACCACTGGAGAAGGCCACTTTCAGTTATTTCGGCCCCAGCACCCAGACAGAGGAGAGAGGTCCCACAGCAAGAAATCATGCGCTATATCACCCACCACTGGAGAAGGCCACTTTCAGTTATTTCGGCCCCAGCACCCAGACAGAGGAGAGAGGTCCCACATCAAGGAATCATGCGTCATATCACCCACCACTGGAGAAGGCCACTTTCAGTTATTTTGGACCCAGCACCCAGACAGAGGAGAGAGGTCCCACAGCAAGGAATCATGCGTTATATCAGTCACCACTGGAGAAGGCCACTTTCAGTTATTTCGTCCCCAGCACCCAGACAGAGGAAAGAGGTCACACAGCAAGAAAATATGCGTCATATCACCCACCACTGGAGAAGGCCACTTTCAGTTATTTCGGCCCAGCACCCAGACAGAGGAGAGAGGTCCCACAGCAAGGAATAAGGCGTCATATGACCCACCACTGGAGAAGGCCACTTTCAGTTATTTCGGCCCAGCAACCAGACAGAGGAGAGAGGTCCCACAGCAAGGAATAAGGCGTCATATCACCCACCACTGGAGAAGGCCACTTTCAGTTATTTAGGCCCAGCACCCAGACAGAGGAGAGAGGTCCCACAGCAAGGAATCATGCGTCATATCACCCACCACTGGAGAAGGCCACTTTCAGTTATTTCGGACCCAGCACCCAGACAGAGGAGAGAGGTCCCACAGCAAGGAATCATGCGTCATATCACCCACCACTGGAGAAGGCCACTTTCAGTTATTTCGGCCCCAGCACCCAGACAGAGGAGAGAGGTCCCACAGCAAGGAATCATGCGTTATATCACCCACCACTGGAGAAGGCCACTTTCAGTTATTTCGGCCCCAGCACCCAGACAGAGGAGAGAGGTCCCACAGCAAGGAATCATGCGTCATATCACCCACCACTGGAGAAGGCCACTTTCAGTTATTTAGGCCCAGCACCCAGACAGAGGAGAGAGGTCCCACAGCAAGGAATAAGGCGTCATATGACCCACCACTGGAGAAGGCCACTTTCAGTTATTTCGGCCCCAGCACCCAGACAGAGGAGAGAGGTCCCACAGCAAGGAATCAGGCGTCATATCACCCACCACTGGAGAAGGCCACTTTCAGTTATTTCGGCCCAGCACCCAGACAGAGGAGAGAGGTCCCACAGCAAGGAATCATGCGTCATATCACCCACCACTGGAGAAGGCCACTTTCAGTTATTTAGGCCCAGCACCCAGACAGAGGAGAGAGGTCCCACAGCAAGGAATCATGCGTCATATCACCCACCACTGGAGAAGGCCACTTTCAGTTATTTCGGCCCCAGCACCCAGACAGAGGAGAGAGGTCCCACAGCAAGGAATCATGCGTTATATCACCCACCACTGGAGAAGGCCACTTTCAGTTATTTAGGCCCAGCACCCAGACAGAGGAGAGAGGTCCCACAGCAAGGAATCATGCGTCATATCACCCACCACTGGAGAAGGCCACTTTCAGTTATTTCGGCCCCAGCACCCAGACAGAGGAGAGAGGTCCCACAGCAAGGAATCATGCGTCATATCACCCACCACTGGAGAAGGCCACTTTCAGTTATTTCGGCCCCAGCACCCAGACAGAGGAGAGAGGTCCCACAGCAAGGAATCATGCGTCATATCACCCACCACTGGAGAAGGCCACTTTCAGTTATTTCGGCCCCAGCACCCAGACAGAGGAGAGAGGTCCCACAGCAAGGAATCATGCGTCATATCACCCACCACTGGAGAAGGCCACTTTCAGTTATTTCGGCCCCAGCACCCAGACAGAGGAGAGAGGTCCCACAGCAAGGAATCAAGGCGTCATATCACCCACCACTGGAGAAGGCCACTTTCAGTTATTTTGGCCCCAGCACCCAGACAGAGGAGAGAGGTCCCACAGCAAGGAATAAGGCGTCATATCACCCACCACTGGAGAAGGCCACTTTCAGTTATTTAGGCCCAGCACCCAGACAGAGGAGAGAGGTCCCACAGCAAGGAATCATGCGTCATATCACCCACCACTGGAGAAGGCCACTTTCAGTTATTTCGGCCCCAGCACCCAGACAGAGGAGAGAGGTCCCACAGCAAGGAATCATGCGTCATATCACCCACCACTGGAGAAGGCCACTTTCTGTTATATGGGCCCCAGCACCCAGACAGAGGAGAGAGGTCCCACAGCAAGGAATCATGCGTCATATCACCCACCGCTGGAGAAGGCCACTTTCAGTTATTTAGGCCCAGCACCCAGACAGAGGAGAGAGGTCCCACAGCAAGGAATAAGGCGTCATATGACCCACCACTGGAGAAGGCCACTTTCAGTTATTTCGGCCCAGCAACCAGACAGAGGAGAGAGGTCCCACAGCAAGGAATAAGGCGTCATATCACCCACCGCTGGAGAAGGCCACTTTCAGTTATTTAGGCCCAGCACTCAGACAGAGGAGAGAGGTCCCGCAGCAAGGAATCATGCGTCATATCAACCACCACTGGAGAAGGCCACTTTCAGTTATTTTGGACCCAGCTCCCAGAAAGAGGAGAGAGGTCCCACAGCAAGGAATCATGCGTTATATCACCCACCACTGGAGAAGGCCACTTTCAGTTATTTCGGCCCAGCACCCAGACAGAGGAGAGAGGTCCCACAGCAAGGAATCATGCGTTATATCACCCACCACTGGAGAAGGCCACTTTCTGTTATATCGGCCCCAGCACCCAGACAGAGGAGAGAGGTCCCACAGCAAGGAATCATGCGTCATATCACCCACCGCTGGAGAAGGCCACTTTCAGTTATTTAGGCCCAGCACCCAGACAGAGGAGAGAGGTCCCACAGCAAGGAATAAGGCGTCATATGACCCACCACTGGAGAAGGCCACTTTCAGTTATTTCGGCCCAGCAACCAGACAGAGGAGAGAGGTCCCACAGCAAGGAATAAGGCGTCATATCACCCACCGCTGGAGAAGGCCACTTTCAGTTATTTAGGCCCAGCACTCAGACAGAGGAGAGAGGTCCCACAGCAAGGAATCATGCGTCATATCACCCACCACTGGAGAAGGCCACTTTCAGTTATTTAGGCCCCAGCACCCAGAAAGAGGAGAGAGGTCCCACAGCAAGGAATCATGCGTTATATCACCCACCACTGGAGAAGGCCACTTTCAGTTATTTCGGCCCCAGCACCCAGACAGAGGAGAGAGGTCCCACAGCAAGAAATCATGCGTTATATCACCCACCACTGGAGAAGGCCACTTTCAGTTATTTCGGCCCCAGCACCCAGACAGAGGAGAGAGGTCCCACAGCAAGGAATCATGCGTCATATCACCCACC
>CM065597.1:116608657-117044422 GCA_033119425.1 Bufotes viridis | reverse complement strand
TGATATGAAGCATTATTCCTTGCTTTGGGACCTCTCTCCTCTTTCTGGGTGCTGGGGCCGAAATAACTGAAAGTGGCCTTCTCCAGTGGTGTGTCATATAACGTCTTATTCCTTGCTGTGGGACCTCTCTCCTCTGTCTGGGTGCTGGGGCCGAAATAACTGAAAGTGGCCTTCTCCAGTGGTGAGTGATATAACGCATGATTTCTTGCTGTGGGACCTCTCTCCTCTGTCTGGGTGCCGGGGCCAAAATAACTGAAAGTGGCCTTCTCCAGTGGTGGGTGATATAACGCATGATTCCTTGCTGTGGGACCTCTCTCCTCTTTCTGGGTGCTGGGGCCGAAATAACTGAAAGTGGCCTTCTCCAGTGGTGGGTCATATGACGCCTTATTCCTTGCTGTGGGACCTCTCTCCTCTGTCTGGTTGCTGGGCCAAAATAACTGAAATTGGCATTCTCCAGTGGTGGGTCATATGACGCCTCATTCCTTGCTGTGGGATCTCTCTACTCTGTCTGGTTGCTGGGCCAAAATAACTGAAAGTGGCCTTCTCCAGTGGTGTGTCATATGAAGCCTTATTCCTTGCTGTTGGACCTCTATCCTCTGTCTGGGTGCTTGGGCCAAAATAACTGAAAGGGGCCTTCTCCAGTGGTGAGTGATATAACGCATGATTCCTTGCTGTGGGACCTCTCTCCTCTGTCTGGGTGCTGGGCCTAAATAACTGAAAGTGGCCTTCTCCTGTGGTGGGTCATATGACGCCTTATTCCTTGATGTGGGACCTCTCTCCTCTGTCTGGGTGCTGGGCCTAAATAACTGAAAGTGGCCTTCTCCAGTGGTGGGTGATATAACGCCTTATTCCTTGCTGTGGGACCTCTCTCCTCTGTCTGGGTGCTGGGGCCGAAATAACTGAAAGTGGCCTTCTCCAGTGGTGGGTGATATAACGCCTTATTCCTTGCTGTGGGACCTCTCTCCTCTGTCTGGGTGCTGGGGCCGAAATAACTGAAAGTGGCCTTCTTCAGTGGTGGGTGATATGACGCATGATTCCTTGCTGTGGGATCTCTCTCCTCTGTCTGGGTGCTGGGCCTAAATAACTGAAAGTGGCCTTCTCCAGTGGTGGGTGATATGACTCCTTATTCCTTGCTGTGGGACCTCTCTCCTCTGTCTGGGTGCTTGGGCCGAAATAACTGAAAGTGGCCTTCTCCAGTGGTGCATGTTATGACTCCTTATTCCTTGCTGTGGGACCTCTCTCGTCTGACTCTGTGCTGGGGCCGAAATAACTGAAAGTGGCCTTCTCCAGTGGTGGGTAATATGACGCATGATTCCTTGCTGTGGGACCTCTCTCCTCTGTCTGGGTGCTGGGGCCGAAATACCTGAAAGTGGCCTTCTCCAGTGGTGGGTGATATGACGCCTTATTCCTTGCTGTGGGACCTCTTTCCTCTGTCTGGGTGCTGGGGCCGAAATACCTGAAAGTGGCCTTCTCCAGTGGTGGGTGATATGACGCCTTATTCCTTGCTGTGGGACCTCTCTCCTCTGTCTTGTTGCTGGGGCCGAAATAACTGAAAGTGGCCTTCTCCAGTGGTGGGTAATATGACGCATGATTCCTTGCTGTGGGACCTCTCTCCTCTGTCTGGGTGCTGGTCCTAAATATCTGAAAGTGGCCTTCTCCAGTGGTGTGTCATATGACGCCTTATTCCTTGCTGTGGAACCTCTCTCCTCTGTCTGGGTGCTGTGGCCGAAATACCTGAAAGTGGTCTTTTCCAGTGGTGGGTGATATGACGCATGATTCCTTGCTGTGGGACCTCTCTCCTCTGTCTGGGTGCTGGGGCCGAAATAACTGAAAGTGGCCTTCTCCAGTGGTGGGTAATATGACGCATGATTCCTTGCTGTGGGACCTCTCTCCTCTGTCTGGGTGCTGGGGCCGAAATACCTGAAAGTGGCCTTCTCCAGTAGTGGGTGATATGACGCATGATTCCTTGCTATGGGACCTCTCTCCTCTGTCTGTGTGCTGGGGTCGAAATAACTGAAAGTGGCCTTCTCCAGTGATGGGTGATATGACGCATGATTCCTTGCTGTGGGACCTCTCTCCTCTGTCTGGGTGCTGGGCCTAAATATATGAAAGTGGCCTTCTCCAGTGGTGTGTCATATGACGCCTTATTCCTTGCTGTGGGACCTCTCTCCTCTGTCTGGGTGCTTGGGCCGAAGTAACTTAAAGTGGCCTTCTCCAGTGGTGAGTGATATCACCCATGATTCCTTGCTGTGGGACCTCTCTCCTCTGTCTGGGTGCTGGGGCCGAAATAACTGAAAGTGGCCTTCTTCAGTGGTGGGTGATATGACGCATGATTCCTTGCTGTGGGACCTCTCTCCTCTGTCTGGGTGCTGGGCCTAAATAACTGAAAGTGGCCTTCTCCAGTGGTGGGTGATATGACTCCTTATTCCTTGCTGTGGGACCTCTCTCCTCTGTCTGGGTGCTTGGGCCGAAATAACTGAAAGTGGCCTTCTCCAGTGGTGCGTGTTATGACTCCTTATTCCTTGCTGTGGGACCTCTCTCCTCTGTCTATGTGCTGGGGCCGAAATAACTGAAAGTGGCCTTCTCCAGTGGTGGGTAATATGACGCATGTTTCCTTGCTGTGGGACCTCTCTCCTCTGTCTGGGTGCTGGGGCCGAAATAACTGAAAGTGGCCTTCTCCAGTGGTGGGTGATATAACGCCTTATTCCTTGCTGTGGGACCTCTTTCCTCTGTCTGGGTGCTGGGGCCGAAATACCTGAAAGTGGCCTTCTCCAGTGGTGGGTGATATGACGCATGATTCCTTGCTGTGGGACCTCTCTCCTCTGTCTGGGTTCTGGGGCCGAAATAACTGAAAGTGGCCTTCTCCAGTGGTGGGTAATATGACGCATGATTCCTTGCTGTGGGACCTCTCTCCTCTGTCTGGGTGCTGGGGCCGAAATACCTGAAAGTGGCCTTCTCCAGTGGTGGGTGATATGACGCATGATTCCTTGCTGTGGGACCTCTCTCCTCTGTCTGGGTGCTGGGGTCGAAATAACTGAAAGTGGCCTTCTCCAGTGATGGGTGATATGACGCATGATTCCTTGCTATGGGACCTCTCTCCTCTGTCTGGGTGCTGGGCCTAAATATATGAAAGTGGCCTTCTCCAGTGGTGTGTCATATGACGCCTTATTCCTTGCTGTGGGACCTCTCTCCTCTGTCTGGGTGCTTGGGCCGAAGTAACTTAAAGTGGCCTTCTCCAGTGGTGAGTGATATCACCCATGATTCCTTGCTGTGGGACCTCTCTCCTCTGTCTGGGTGCTGGGGCCAAAATAACTGAAAGTGGCCTTCTTCAGTGGTGGGTGATATGAAGCATGATTCCTTGCTGTGGGACCTCTCTCCTCTGTCTGGTTGCTGGGCCTAAATAACTGAAAGTGGCCTTCTCCAGTGGTGGGTGATATGACTCCTTATTACTTGCTGTGGGACCTCTCTCCTCTGTCTGGGTGCTTGGGCCGAAATAACTGAAAGTGGCCTTCTCCAGTGGTGCGTGTTATGACTCCTTATTTCTTGCTGTGGGACCTCTCTCCTCTGTCTATGTGCTGGGGCCGAAATAACTGAAAGTGGCCTTCTCCAGTGATGGGTAATATGACGCATGTTTCCTTGCTGTGGGACCTCTCTCCTCTGACTGGGTGCTGGGGCCGAAATAACTGAAAGTGGCCTTCTCCAGTGGTGGGTGATATAACGCCTTATTCCATGCTGTGGGACCTCTTTCCTCTGTCTGGGTGCTGGGGCCGAAATACCTGAAAGTGGCCTTCTCCAGTGGTGGGTGATATGACGCATGATTCCTTGCTGTGGGACCTCTCTCCTCTGTCTGTGTTCTGGGGCCAAAATAACTGAAAGTGGCCTTCTCCAGTGGTGGGTAATATGACGCATGATTCCTTGCTGTGGGACCTCTCTCCTCTGTCTGGGTGCTGGGGCCGAAATACCTGAAAGTGGCCTTCTCCAGTGGTGGGTGATATGACGCATGATTCCTTGCTGTGGGACCTCTCTCCTCTGTCTGGGTGCTGGGGTCGAAATAACTGAAAGTGGCCATCTCCAGTGATGGGTGATATGACGCATGATTCCTTGCTATGGGACCTCTCTCCTCTGTCTGGGTGCTGGGCCTAAATATATGAAAGTGGCCTTCTCCAGTGGTGTGTCATATGACGCCTTATTCCTTGCTGTGGGACCTCTCTCCTCTGTCTGGGTGCTTGGGCCGAAGTAACTTAAAGTGGCCTTCTCCAGTGGTGAGTGATATCACCCATGATTCCTTGCTGTGGGACCTCTCTCCTCTGTCTGGGTGCTGGGGCCAAAATAACTGAAAGTGGCCTTCTTCAGTGGTGGGTGATATGACGCATGATTCCTTGCTGTGGGACCTCTCTCCTCTGTCTGGTTGCTGGGCCTAAATAACTGAAAGTGGCCTTCTCCAGTGGTTGGTGATATGACTCCTTATTACTTGCTGTGGGACCTCTCTCCTCTGTCTGGGTGCTTGGGCCGAAATAACTGAAAGTGGCCTTCTCCAGTGGTGCGTGTTATGACTCCTTATTTCTTGCTGTGGGACCTCTCTCCTCTGTCTATGTGCTGGGGCCGAAATAACTGAAAGTGGCCTTCTCCAGTGGTGGGTAATATGACGCATGTTTCCTTGCTGTGGGACCTCTCTCCTCTGTCTGGGTGCTGGGGCCGAAATAACTGAAAGTGGCCTTCTCCAGTGGTGGGTGATATAACGCCTTATTCCTTGCTGTGGGACCTCTTTCCTCTTTCTGGGTGCTGGGGCCGAAATACCTGAAAGTGGCCTTCTCCAGTGGTGTGTCATATGAAGCCTTTCTTCCTTGCTGTGGGACCTCTATCCTCTGTCTGGGTGCTTGGGCCGAAATAACTGAAAGGGGCCTTCTACAGTGGTGAGTGATATAACGCATGATTCCTTGCTGTGGGACCTCTCTCCTCTGTCTGGGTGCTAGGCCTAAATAACTGAAAGTGGCCTTCTCCAGTGGTGGGTCATATGACGCATGATTCCTTGCTGTGGGACCTCTCTCCTCTGTCTGGGTGCTGGGCCTAAATAACTGAAAGTGGCCTTCTCCAGTGGTGGGTGATATGACTCCTTATTCCTTGCTTTGGGACCTCTCTCCTCTGTCTGGGTGCTTGGGCCGAAATAACTGAAAGTGGCCTTCTCCAGTGGTGCGTGTTATGACTCCTTATTCCTTGCTATGGGACCTCTCTCCTCTGTCTATGTGCTGGGGCCGAAATAACTGAAAGTGGCCTTCTCCAGTGGTGGGTAATATGACGCATGTTTCCTTGCTGTGGGACCTCTCTCCTCTGTCTGGGTGCTGGGGCCGAAATAACTGAAAGTGGCCTTCTCCAGTGGTGCGTGTTATGACTCCTTATTCCTTGCTGTGGGACCTCTCTCCTCTGTCTATGTGCTGGAGCCGAAATAACTGAAAGTGGCCTTCTCCAGTGGTGGGTAATATGACGCATGTTTCCTTGTTGTGGGACCTCTCTCCTCTGTCTGAATGCTGGGGCCGAAATAACTGAAAGTGGCCTTCTCCAGTGGTGGGTGATATAAAGCCTTATTCCTTGCTGTGGGACCTCTCTCCTCTGTCTGGGTGCTGGGGCCGAAATACCTGAAAGTGGCCTTCTCCAGTGGTGGGTGATATGACGCATGATTCCTTGCTGTGGGACCTCTCTCCTCTGTCTGGATGCTGGGGCCTAAATAACTGAAAGTGGCCTTCTTCAGTGGTGGGTAATATGACGCATGTGTCCTTGCTGTGGGACCTCTCTCCTCTGTCTGGGTGCTGGGGCCGAAATACCTGAAAGTGGCCTTCTCCAGTGGTGGGTGATATGACGCATGATTCCTTGCAGTGGGACCTCTCTCCTCTGTCTGGGTGCTGGGGTCGAAATAACTGAAAGTGGCCTTCTCCAATGGTGGGTGATATGACGCATGATTCCTTGCTGTGGGACCTCTCTCCTCTGTCTGGGTGCTGGGCCTAAATATATGAAAGTGGCCTTCTCCAGTGGTGTGTCATATGACGCCTTATTCCTTGCTGTGGGACCTCTCTCCTCTGTCTGGGTGCTTGGGCCGAAATAACTTAAAGTGGCCTTCTCCAGTGGTGAGTGATATAACGCATGATTCCTTGCTGTGGGACCTCTCTCCTCTGTCTGAGTGCTGGGCCTAAATAACTGAAAGTGGCCTTCTCCAGCGGAGGGTGATATGACTCCTTATTCCTTGCTGTGGGACCTCTCTCCTCTGTCTGGTTGATGGGCCGAAATAACTGAAAGTGGCCTTCTCCAGTGGTGGGTCATATGACGCTTTATTACTTGCTGTGGGACCTCTCTCCTCTGTCTGGGTGCTGGGCCTAAATAACTGAAAGTGGCCTTCTCCAGTGGTGCGTGATATGACGCCTTATTCCTTGCTGTGGGACCTCTCTCCTCTGTCTGGTTGCTGGGCCGAAATAACTGAAAGTGGCCTTCTCCAGTGGTGGGTCATATGACGCTTTATTTCTTGCTGTGGGACCTCTCTCCTCTGTCTGTTTGCTGGGCCTAAATAACTGAAAGTGGCCTTCTCCAGTGGTGCGTGATATGACGCATGATTCCTTGCTGTGGGACCTCTCTCCTCTGTCTGGGTGCTGGGGCCGAAATAACAGAAAGTGGCCTTCTCCAGTGGTGGGTGATATGACGCATGATTCCTTGCTGTGGGACCTCTCTCCTCTGTCTGGGTGCTGGGGCCGAAATAACTGAAAGTGGCCTTCTCCAGTGGTGGGTGATATAACGCATGATTCCTTGCTTTGGGACCTCTCTCCTCTGTCTGGGTGCTGGGGCCGAAATATCTGAAAGTGGCCTTTTCCAGTGGTGGGTGATATGACGCATGAATCCTTGCTGTGGGACCTCTCTCCTCTGTCTGGGTGCTGGGGCCGAAATATCTGAAAGTGGCCTTCTCCAGCGGTGGGTGATATGACGCCTTATTCCTTGCTGTGGGACCTTTCTCCTCTGTCTGGTTGCTGGGCCTAAATAACTGAAAGTGGCCTTCTCCAGTGGTGCGTGATATGACGCCTTATTCCTTGCTGTGGGACCTCTCTCCTCTGTCTGGTTGCTGGGCCTAAATAACTGAAAGTGGCCATCTCCAGTTGTGGGTCATATGACGCCTTATTCCTTGCTGTGGGACCTCTCTCCTCTGTCTGGGTGCTTGGGCCGAAATAACTGAAAGTGGCCTTCTCCAGTGGTGGGTGATATGACGCATGATTCCTTGCTGTGGGACCTCTCTCCCCTTTCTGGGTGCTGGGGCCGAAATAACTGAAAGTGGCCTTCTCCAGTGTTGGGTGATATAACGCATGATTCCTTGCTGTGGGACCTCTCTCCTCTGTCTGGGTGCTGGGGCCGAAATAACTGAAAGTGGCCTTCTCCAGTGGTGGGTTATATGACGCCATAATCCTTGCTGTGGGACCTCTCTCCTCTTTCTTGGTGCTGGGCCTAAATAACTGAAAGTGGCCTTCTCCAGTGGTGTGTCAAATGATGCCTTATTTCTTGTTGTAGGACCTCTCTCCTCTGTCTGGGTGCTGGGGCCGAAATAACTGAAAGTGGCCTTCTCCAGTGGTGAGTGATATAACGCATGATTTCTTGCTGTGGGACCTCTCTCCTCTGTCTTGGTGCTGGGGCCAAAATAACTGAAAGTGGCCTTCTCCAGTGTTGGGTGATATAACGCATGATTCCTTGCTGTGGGACCTCTCTCCACTTTCTGGGTGCTGGGGCCGAAATAACTGAAAGTGGACTTCTCCAGTGGAGGGTCATATGACGTCTTATTCCTTGCTGTGGGACCTCTCTCCTCTGTCTGGGTGCTTGGGCCGAAATAACTGAAAGTGGCCTTCTCCAGTGGTGGGTGATATGACGCATGATTCCTTGCTGTGGGACCTCTCTCCCCTTTCTGGGTGCTGGGGCCGAAATAACTGAAAGTGGCCTTCTCCAGTGTTGGGTGATATAACGCATGATTCCTTGCTGTGGGACCTCTCTCCTCTGTCTGGGTGCTGGGGCCGAAATAACTGAAAGTGGCCTTCTCCAGTGGTGGGTTATATGACGCCATAATTCTTGCTGTGGGACCTCTCTCCTCTTTCTTGGTGCTGGGCCTAAATAACTGAAAGTGGCCTTCTCCAGTGGTGTGTCAAATGATGCCTTATTTCTTGTTGTGGGACCTCTCTCCTCTGTCTGGGTGCTGGGGCCGAAATAACTGAAAGTGGCCTTCTCCAGTGGTGAGTGATATAACGCATGATTTCTTGCTGTGGGACCTCTCTCCTCTGTCTTGGTGCTGGGGCCAAAATAACTGAAAGTGGCCTTCTCCAGTGTTGGGTGATATAACGCATGATTCCTTGCTGTGGGACCTCTCTCCACTTTCTGGGTGCTGGGGCCGAAATAACTGAAAGTGGCCTTCTCCAGTGGAGGGTCATATGACATCTTATTCCTTGCTGTGGGACCTCTCTCCTCTGTCTGGGTGCTGGGGCCGAAATAACTGAAAGTGGCCTTCTCCAGTGGTGAGTGATTTAACGCATGATTTCTTGCTGTGGGACCTCTCTCCTCTGTCTTGGTGCTGGGGCCAAAATAACTGAAAGTGGCCTTCTCCAGTGATGGGTGATATAACGCATGATTCCTTGCTGTGGGACCTCTCTCCACTTTCTGGGTGCTGTAGCCGAAATAACTGAAAGTGGCCTTCTCCAGCGGAGGGTCATATGACGCCTTATTCCTTGCTGTGGGACCTCTCTCCTCTGTCTTGTTGCTGGGCCTAAATAACTGAAAGTGGCCTTCTCCAGTGGAGGGTCATATGACGCCTTATTCCTTGCTGTGGGACCTCTCTCCTCTGTCTGGGTGCTGGGCCTAAATAACTGAAAGTGGCCTTTTCCAGCGGTGGGTGATATGACGCATGATTCCTTGCTGTGGGACCTCTCTCCTCTGTCTAGGTGCTGGGCCAAAATAACTGAAAGTGGCCTTTTCCAGTGGTGGGTCATATGACGCTATATTCCTTGCTGTGGGACCTCTATCCTCTGTCTGGGTGTTTGGGCTGAAATAACTGAAAGGAGCCTTCTCCAGTGTTGAGTGATATAACGCATGATTCTTTGCTGTGGGACCTCTTTCCTCTGTCTGGGTGCTGGGGCCGAAATAACTGAAAGTGACCTTCTCCAGTGGTGAGTGATATGACGCATGATTCCTTGCTGTGGGACCTCTCACCTTTGTCTGTGTGCTGGGCCAAAATAACTGAAAGTGGCCTTCTCCAGTGGTGTGTCATATGACGCTTTATTCCTTGCTGTGGGACCTCTATTCTCTGTCTGGGTGCTTGGGCATAAATAACTAAAAGTGGCCTTCTCCAGTGGTGGGTCATATGACGCCTTATTCCTTGCTGTGGGACCTCTCTCCTCTGTCTGGGTGCATGGGCTGAAATTACTGAAAGTGGCCTTCTCCAGAGGTGAGTGATATAATGCATGATTCCTTGTTGTGGGACCTCTCTTCTCTGTCTGTGTGCTGGGGCCGAAATAACTAAAAGTGGCCTTCTCCAGTGGTGGGTGATATGACACCTTTTTCCTTGCTGTGGGACCTCTCTCCTCAGTCTGAGTGCTGGGCCTAAATATCTGAAAGTGGCCTTCTCCAGAGGTGAGTGATATAATGCATGATTGCTTGCTTTGAGAACTCTCACCTCTTTCTGGGTGCTGGGGCCGAAATAACTGAAAGTGGCCTTCTCCAGTGGTGGGTAATATGACGCATGATTCATTGCTGCGGGACCTCTCTCCTCTGTCTGAGTGCTGGGCCTAAATATCTGAAAGTGGCCTTATCCAGTGGTGGGTGATATGACGCCTTATTCCTTGCTGTGGGACCTCTCTCCTCTGTCTCGGTGCTGGGCCTAAATAACTGAAAGTGGCCTTCTCCAGTGGTGGGTCATATGACGCCTCATTCCTTGCTGTGGGATCTCTCTCCTCTGTCTAGGTGCTGGGCCGAAATAACTGAAAGTGGCCTTCTCCAGTAGTGAGTGATATAACGCATGATTCCTTGCTGTGGGACCTCTCTCCTCTGTCTGTGTGCTGGGGCCGAAATAACTGAAAGTGGCCTTCTCCGGTGGTGGGGGATATAATGCATAATTCCTTGCTGTGGGACCTCTCTTCTCTGTCTGGTTGCTGGGGCCGAAATAACTGAAAGTGGCCTTCTCCAGTGGTGGGTGATATGACGCCTTATTCCTTGCTGTAGGACCTCTCTCCTCTGTTCCGGTCCTGGGGCCTAAATACCTGAAAGTGGCCTTCTCAAGTGGTGGGTGATATGACGCATGATTCCTTGCTGTGGGACCTCTCTCCTCTGTCTGGGTGCTGGGCCTAAATAACTGAAAGTGGCCTTCTCCAGTGGTGGGTGATATGACGCATGATTCCTTGCTGTGGGACCTCTCTCCTCTGTCTGGTTGCTGGGCCGAAATAACTGAAAGTGGCCTTCTCTAGTGGTGGGTGATGTGACGCCTTATTCCTTGCTGTGGGACCTCTCTCCTCTGTCTGGGTGCTGGGGCCGAAATAACTGAAAGTGGCCTTCTCCAGTGGTGGGGGATATAATGCATGATTCCTTGCTGTGGGACCTCTCACCTCTGTCTGGGTGCTGGGGCCAAAATATCTGAAAGTGGCCTTCTCCAGTGGTGGGTCATATAACGCATGATTCCTTGCTTTGGGACCTCTCTCCTCTGTCTGGGTGCTGGGGCTGAAATAACTGAAAGTGGCCTTCTCCAGGAGTGTGTCATATAAAGCCTTATTCCTTGCTGTGGGACCTCTCTCAACTGTCTGGGTGCTGGGTCCGAAATAACTGAAAGTGGCCTTCTCCAGTGGTGGGTGATATAACGCCTTATTCCTTGCTGTGGGACCTCTCTCCTCTGTCTGGGTGCTGGGGCCAAAATAACTGAAAGTGGCCTTCTCCAGTGGTGGGTGATATAACGCATGATTCCTTGCAGTGGGATCTCTCTCCTGTTTCTGGGTGCTGGGGCCGAAATAACTGAAAGTGGCCTTCTCCAGTGTTGGGTGATATGACGCATGATTCCTTGCTGTCGGACCTCTCTCCTCCGTCTGTGTGCTGGGGCCGAAATAACTGAAAGTGGCCTTCTCCAGTGGTGGGTGATATGACGCATGATTCCTTGCTGTGGGACCTCTCTCCTCTGTCGAAGTGCTGGGCCTAAATATCTGAAAGTGGCATACTCCTGTGGTGTGTCATATGACGCCTTTTTCCTTGCTGTGGGACCTCTCTCCTCTGTCTTGGTGCTTGGGCCGAAACAACTGAAAGTGGCCTTCTCCAGTGGTGAGTGATATAACGCATGATTCCTTGCTGTGGGACCTCTCTCCTCTGTCTGGGTGCTGGGCCTAAATAACTGAAAGTGGCCTTCTCCAGCGGTGGGTGATATGACGCCTTATTCCTTGCTGTGGGACCTCTCTCCTTTGTCTGGTTGCTGGGCCGAAATAACTGAAAGTGGCCTTCTCCAGTGGTGGGTGATATAACGCCTTATTCCTTGCTGTGGGACCTCTCTCCTCTGTCTGGGTGCTGGGGCCAAAATTACTGAAAGTGGCCTTCTCCAGTGGTGGGTGATATAACGAATGATTCCTTGCTGTGGGATCTCTCTCCTGTTTCTGGGTGCTGGGGCCGAAATAACTGAAAGTGGCCTTCTCCAGTGGTGGGTGATATTACGCATGATTCCTTGATGTGGGACCTCTCTCCTCTGTCTAAGTGCTGGGCCTAAATATCTGAAAGTGGCATACTCCTGTGGTGTGTCATATGACGCCTTATTCCTTGCTGTGGGACCTCTCTCCTCTGTCTGGATGCTTGGGCCGAAACAACTGAAAGTGGCCTTCTCCAGTGGTGAGTGATATAACGCATGATTCCTTGCTGTGGGACCTCTCTCCTCTGTCTGGGTGCTGGGCCTAAATAACTGAAAGTGGCCTTCTCCAGCGGTGGGTGATATGACGCCTTATTCCTTGCTGTGGGACCTCTCTCCTTTGTCTGGTTGCTGGGCCGAATTAACTGAAAGTGGCCTTCTCCAGTGGTGGGTCATATGACGGCTTATTCCTTGCTGTGGGACCTCTTTCCTCTGTCTACGTGTTGGGGCCGAAATAACTGAAAGTGGCCTTATCCAGTGGTGGGTGATATGACGCATATTTTTTTGCTGTGGGACCTCTCTCCTCTGTCTACGTGCTGGGGCCGAAATAACTGAAAGTGGCCTTCTCCAGTGGTGAGTGATATGACGCATGATTCCTTGCTGTGGGACCTCTCACCATTGTCTGGGTGTTGGGCCTAAATAACTTAAAGTGGCCTTCTCCAGTGCTGAGTGATATGACTCATGATTCCTTGCTGTGGGAAATGTCACCATTGTCTGGGTGTTGGGCCTAAATAACTGAAAGTGGCCTTCTCCAGAGGTGGGTGATATGACGCATGATTCCTTGCTGTGGGACCTCTTTCCTCTGTCTGGGTGCTGGGCCTAAATATCTGAAAGTGGCCTTCTCCTGTGGTGTGTCATATGACGCCTTATTCCTTGCTGTGGGACCTCTCTCCTCTGTCTGGGTGCTTGGGCCGAAATAACTGAAAGTGGCCTTCTCCAGTGGTGGGTGATATGATGCCGTATTCCTTGCTGTGGGACCTCTCTCCTCAGTCTGGGTGCTGGGGCCAAAATAACTGAAAGTGGCCTTCTCCAGTGGTGGGTGATATAACGCATGATTCCTTGCTTTGGGACCTCTCTCCTCTGTCTGGGTGCTTGGGCCGAAATATCTGAAAGTGGCCTTCTCCAGTGGTGAGTGATAAACGCATGATTCCTTGCTATGGGACCTCTCTCCTCTGTCTGGGTGCTGGGCCTAAATAACTGAAAGTGGCCTTCTCCTGTGGTGTGTCATATGACGCCTTATTCCTTGCTGTGGGACCTTTCTCCTCTGTCTGAGTGCTTGGGCCGAAATAACTGAAAGTGGCCTTCTCCAGTGGTGAGTGATATAACGCATGATTCCTTGCTGTGGGACCTCTCTCCTCTGTCTGTGTGCTGGGGCCGAAATAACTGAAAGTGGCCTTCTCCAGTGGTGGGTGATATGATGCCGTATTCCTTGCTGTGGGACCTCTCTCCTCAGTCTGGGTGCTGGGGCCAAAATAACTGAAAGTGGCCTTCTCCAGTGGTGGGTGATATAAAGCATGATTCCTTGCTTTGGGACCTCTCTCCTCATTCTGGGTGCTGGGGCCAAAATAACTGAAAGTGGCTTTCTCCAGTGGTGTGTCATATAACACCTTATTCCTTGCTGTGGGACCTCTCTCCTCTGTCTGGTTGCTGGGCCTAAATAACTGAAAGTGGCCTTCTCCAGTCGTGGGTCATATGACGCCTTATTCCTTGCTGTGGGACCTCTCTCTTCTGTCTGGGTGCTGGGGCCGAAATAACTGAAAGTGGCCTTCTCCAGTGGTGGGTGATATGACGCATGATTCCTTGCTGTGGGAAATCTCTCCTCTTTCTGTGTGCTGGGCCTAAATAACTGAAAGTGGCCTTCTCCATTGGTGTGTCATATGACCCCTTTTTCCTTGCTGTGGGACCTCTATCCTCTGTCTGGGTGCTGGGGCCGAAATAACTGAAAGTGGCCTTCTCCAGTGGAGAGTGATATAACGCATGATTTATTGCTGTGGGACCTCTCTCCTCTGTGTGGGTGCTGGGGCCAAAATAACTGAAAGTGGCCTTCTCCAGTGGTGGGTGATATAACGCATTATTCCTTGCTGTGGGACCTCTCTCCTCTTTCTGGTTGCTTGGCCTAAATAACAGAAAGTGGCCTTCTCCAATGGTGGGTCATATGACGCCTCATTCCTTGCTGTAGGATCTCTCTCCTCTGTCTGGGTGCTAGGCCAAAATAACTGAAAGTGGCCTTCTCCAGTGGTCTGTCATATGACGCCTTATTCCTTTATGTGGGTCCTCTCTCCTCTTTCTGGGTGTTTGGGCCGAAATAACTGAAAGTGTCATTTTCCAGTGGTGGGTGATATGACGCTATATTCCTTGCTGTGGGACCTCTCTCCTCTGTCTGGTTGCTGGGCCTAAATAACTGAAAGTGGCCTTCTCCAGTCGTGGGTCATATGACGCCTTATTCCTTGCTGTGGGACCTCTCTCTTCTGTCTGGGTGCTGGGGCCGAAATAACTGAAAGTGGCCTTCTCCAGTGGTGGGTGATATGACGCATGATTCCTTGCTGTGGGAAATCTCTCCTCTTTCTGTGTGCTGGGCCTAAATAACTGAAAGTGGCCTTCTCCATTGGTGTGTCATATGACCCCTTTTTCCTTGCTGTGGGACCTCTATCCTCTGTCTGGGTGCTGGGGCCGAAATAACTGAAAGTGGCCTTCTCCAGTGGAGAGTGATATAACGCATGATTTATTGCTTTGGGACCTCTCTCCTCTGTGTGGATGCCGGGGCCAAAATAACTGAAAGCGGCCTTCTCCAGTGGTGGGTGATATAACGCATTATTCCTTGCTGTGGGACCTCTCTCCTCTTTCTGGTTGCTTGGCCTAAATAACTGAAAGTGGCCTTCTCCAGTGGTGGGTCATATGACGCCTCATTCCTTGCTGTGGGATCTCTCTCCTCTGTCTGGGTGCTAGGCCAAAATAACTGAAAGTGGCCTTCTCCAGTGGTCTGTCATATGACGCCTTATTCCTTGATGTGGGTCCTCTCTCCTCTTTCTGGGTGTTTGGGCCGAAATAACTGAAAGTGGCATTTTCCAGTGGTGGGTGATATGACGCTATATTCCTTGCTATGGGACCTCTCTCCTCTGTCTGGTTGCTGGGCCTAAATAACTGAAAGTGGCCTTCTCCAGTGGTGGGTCATATGACGCCTCATTCCTTGCTGTGGGATCTCTCTACTCTGTCTGGGTGCTAGGCCAAAATAACTGAAATTGGCCTTCTCCAGTGGTGAGTGATATAACGCATGATTCCTTGCTGTGGGACCTCTCACCTCAGTCTGGGTGCTGGACCTAAATAACTGAAAGTGGCCTTCACCAGTGGTGGGTGATATGACTCCTTTTTCCTTGCTGTGGGACCTCTCTCATCTGTCTGGGTGCTGGTGTCAAAATAACTGAAAGTGGCCTTCTCCAGTGGTGGGTGATATAACGCCTTATTCCTTGCTGTGGGACCTCTCTCCTCTGTCTGTGTGCTGGGGCCGAAATAACTGAAAGTGGCCTTCTCCAGTGGTGGGTAATATGACGCATGATTCCTTGCTGTGGGACCTCTCTCCTCTGTCTGGGTGCTGGGGCCGAAATAACTGAAAGTGGCCTTCTCCAGTGGTGGGTGATATGACGCATGATTCCTTGCTGTGGGACCTCTCTCCTCTGTCTGGGTGCTGGGCCTAAATATCTGAAAGTGGCCTTCTCCTGTGGTGTGTCATATGACGCCTTATTCCTTGCTGTGGGACCTCTCTCCTCTGTCTGGGTGCTGGGCCTAAATAACTGAAAGTGGCCTTCTCCAGCGGTGGGTGATATGACGCCTTATTCCTTGCTGTGGGACCTCTCTCCTTTGTCTGGTTGCTGGGCCGAAATAACTGAAAGTGGCCTTCTCCAGTGGTGGGTCATTTGACGCCTTATTCCCTGCTGTGGGACCTCTCTCCTCTGTCTGCGTGCTGGAGCCGAAATAACTGAAAGTGGCCTTCTCCAGTGGTGGGTGATATGACGCATATTTTCTTGCTGTGGGACCTCTCTCCTCTGTCTGGGTGCTGGGGCCGAAATAACTGAAAGTGGCCTTCTCCAGTGGTGGGTGATATGACGCATGATTCCTTGCTGTGGGACCTCTCACCATTGTCTGGGTGTTGGGCCTAAATAACTGAAAGTGGCCTTCTCCAGTGGTGAGTGATATGACGCATGATTCCTTGCTGTGGGAAATGTCACCATTGTCTGGATGTTGGGCCTAAATAACTGAAAGTGGCCTTCTCCAGTGGTGGGTGATATGACGCATGATTCCTTGCTCTGGGACCTCTCCCCTCTGTCTGGGTGCTGGGCCTAAATATCTGAAAGAGGCCTTCTCCTGTGGTGTGTCATATGACAGTGGTGAGTGATATAACGCATGATTCCTTGCTGTGGGACCTCTCTCCTCTGTCTGTGTGCTTGGGCCGAAATAACTGAAAGTGGCCTTCTCCAGTGGTGGGTGATATGATGCCGTATTCCTTTCTGTGGGACCTCTCTCCTCAGTCTGGGTGCTGGGGCCAAAATAACTGAAAGTGGCCTTCTCCAGTGGTGGGTGATATAACGCATGATTCCTTGCTTTGGGACCTCTCTCCTCTTTCTGGGTGCTGGGGCCGAAATAACTGAAAGTTGCTTTCTCCAGTGGTGTGTCATATAACGCCTTATTCTTTGCTGTGGGACCTCTCTCCTCTGTCTGGGTGCTTGGGCCGAAATAACTGAAAGTGGCCTTCTCCAGTGGTGAGTGAAAAAACGCATGATTCCTTGCTATGAGACCTCTCTCCTCTGTCTGGGTGCTGGGGCCGAAATAACTGAAAGTGGCCTTTTCCAGTGGTGGGTGAAATAAAGCATGATTCCTTGCTGTGGGACCTCTCTCCTCTTTCTGTGTGCTGGGTCCGAAATAACTGAAAGTGGCCTTCTCCAGTGGTGGGTGATATGACGCATGATTCCTTGCTGTGCGACCTCTCTCCTCTGTCTGGGTGCTGGGGCCGAAATAACAGAAAGTGGCCTTCTCCAGTGGTGGGTGATATGACGCATGATTCCTTGCTGTGGGACCTCTCTCCTCTTTCTGGGTGCTGGGGCCGAAATATCTGAAAGTGGCCTTCTCCAGTGGTGGGTGATATGACGCCTTATTCCTTGCTGTGGGACCTCTCTCCTTAGTCTGGGTGCTGGGGCCAAAATAACTGAAAGTGGCCTTCTCCAGGAGTGTGTCATATAACGCCTTATTCCTTGCTGTGGGACCTCTCTCCTCTGTCTGGGTGCTGGGTCCGAAATAACTGAAAGTGGCCTTCTCCAGTGGTGGGTGATATAACGCCTTATTCCTTGCTGTGGGACCTCTCTCCTCTGTCTGGGTGCTGGGTCCGAAATAACTGAAAGTGGCCTTCTCCAGTGGTGGGTGATATGACAACTTATTCCATGCTGTGGGACCTCTCTCCTCTGTCTGGGTGCTGGGGCCAAAATAACTGAAAGTGGCCTTCTCCAGTGGTGGGTGATATAACGCATGATTCCTTGCTGTGGGATCTCTCTCCTGTTTCTGCGTGCTGGGGAAGAAATAACTGAAAGTGGCCTTCTCCAGTGTTGGGTGATATGACGCATGATTCCTTGCTGTGGGACCTCTCTCCTCCGTCTGTGTGCTGGGGCCGAAATAACTGAAAGTGGCCTTTTCCAGTGGTGGGTGATATGACGCATGATTCCTTGCTGTGGGACCTCTCTCCTCTGTCTGGGTGCTGGGGCCGAAATAACTGAAAGTGGCCTTCTCCAGTGGTGGGTGATATGACGCATGATTCCTTGCTGTGGGACCTCTCTCCTCTGTCTGGGTGCTGGGCCTAAATATCTGAAAGTGGCCTTCTCCTGTGGTGTGTCATATGACGCCTTATTCCTTGCTGTGGGACCTCTCTCCTCTGTCTGGGTGCTGGGCCTAAATATCTGAAAGTGGCATACTCCTGTGGTGTGTCATATGACGCCTTATTCCTTGCTGTGGGACGTCTCTCCTTTGTCTGGTTGCTGGGCCGAAATAACTGAAAGTGGCCTTCTCCAGTTTTGGTTCATATGACGCCTTATTCCTTGCTGTGGGACCTCTCTCCCCTGTCTACATGCTGGGGCCGAAATAACTGAAAGTGGCCTTCTCCAGTGGTGGGTGATATGACGCATATTTTCTTGCTGTGGGACCTCTCTCCTCTGTCTGGGTGCTAGGGCCGAAATAACTGAAAGTGGCCTTCTCCAGTGGTGAGTGATATGACGCATGATTCCTTGCTGTGGGACCTCTCACCATTGTCTGGGTGTTGGGCCTAAATAACTGAAAGTGGCCTTCTCCAGTGGTGAGTGATATGACTCATGATTCCTTGCTGTGGGAAATGTCACCATTGTCTGGGTGTTGGGCCTGAATAACTGAAAGTGGCCTTCTCCAGTGGTGGGTGATATGACGCATGATTCCTTGCTGTGGGACCTCTCTCCTCTGTCTGGGTGCTGGGCCTAAATATCTGAAAGTGGCCTTCTCCTGTGGTGTGTCATATAACGCCTTATTCCTTGCTGTGGGACCTGTCTCCTCTGTCTGGTTGCTTGGGCCGAAATAACTGAAAGTGGCCTTCTCCAGTGGTGAGTGATATAACGCATGATTCCTTGCTGTGTGACCTCTCTCCTCTGTCTGTGTGCTGGGGCCGAAATAACTGAAAGTGGCCTTCTCCAGTGGTGGGTGATATGATGCCGTATTCCTTGCTGTGGGACCTCTCTCCTCAGTCTGGGTGCTGGGGCCAAACTAACTGAAAGTGGCCTTCTCCAGTGGTGGGTGATATAACGCATGATTCCTTGCTTTGGGACCTCTCTCCTCTGTCTGGGTGCTTGGGCCCAAATATCTGAAAGTGGCCTTCTCCAATGGTGAGTGATAAAACGCATGATTCCTTGCTATGGGACCTCTCTCCTCTGTCTGGGTGCTGGGGCCGAAATAACTGAAAGTGGCCTTTTCCAGTGGTGGGTGAAATAACGCATGATTCCTTGCTGTGGGACCTCTCTCCTCTTTCTGGGTGCTGGGTCCGAAATAACTGAAAGTGGCCTTCTCCAATGGTGGGTGATATGACGCATGATTCCTTGCTGTTGGACCTCTCTCCTCTGTCTGGGTGCTGGGGCCGAAATAACAGAAAGTGGCCTTCTCCAGTGGTGGGTGATATGATCCCGTATTCCTTGCTGTGGGACCTCTCTCTCAGTCTGGGTGCTGGGGCCAAAATATCTGAAAGTGGCCTTCTCCATTGCTGGGTGATATGACGCCTTATTCCTTTCTCTGGGACCTCTCTCCTCTGTCTGGGTGCTGGGACCAAAATAACTGAAAGTGGCCTTCTCCAGTGGTGGGTGATATAACGCATGATTCCTTGCTTTTGGACCTCTCTCCTCTATCTGGGTGCTGGGGCTGAAATAACTGAAAGTGGCCTTCTCCAGTGGTGGGTGATATAACGCCTTATTCCTTGCTGTGGGACCTCTCTCCTCTGTCTGGGTGCTGGGTCCAAAATAACTGAAAGTGGCCTTCTCCAGTGGTGGGTGATATGACAACTTTTTCCTTGCTGTGGGACCTCTCTCCTCTGTCTGGGTGCTGGGGCCAAAATAACTGAAAGTGGCCTTCTCCAGTGGTGGGTGATATAACGCATGATTCCTTGCTGTGGGATCTCTCCTGTTTCTGGTGCTGGGGCCAAATAACTGAAAGTGGCCTTCTCCAGTGTTGGGTGATATGACGCATGATTCCTTGCTGTGGGACCTCTCTCCTCTGTCTGGGTGCTGGGCCAAAATAACTGAAAGTGGCCTTCTCCAGTGGTGGGTGATATGACGCATGATTCCTTGCTGTGGGACCTCTCTCCTCTGTCTGGGTGCTGGGCCTGAAATAACTGAAAGTGGCCTTCTCCTGTGGTGTGTCATATGACGCCTTATTCCTTGCTGTGGGACCTCTCTCCTCTGTCTGGGTGCTGGGCCGAAATAACTGAAAGTGGCCTTCTCCAGTGGTGGTGTCATATGACACCTTATTCCTTGCTGTGGGACCTCTCTCTCTGTCTGGGTGCTGGGGCCGAAATAACTGAAAGTGGCCTTCTCCAGTGGTGGGTGATATGACGCATGATTCTCTTGCTGTGGGACCTCTCTCCTCTGTCTGGGTGCTGGGGCCGAAATAACTGAAAGTGGCCTTCTCCAGTGGTGGGTGATATGACGCATGATTCCTTGCTGTGGGACCTCTCTCCTCTGTCTGGGTGCTGGGCCTAAATAACTGAAAGTGGCCTTCTCCAGTGGTGAGTGATATGACGCATGATTCCTTGCTGTGGGACCTCTCCCTCTGTCTGGGTGCTGGGCCTAAATATCTGAAAGTGGCCTTCTCCTGTGGTGTGTCATATGACACCTTATTCCTTGCTGTGGGACATGTCTCCATTGTCTGGGTGTTGGGCCTGAAATAACTGAAAGTGGCCTTCTCCAGTGGTGGGTGATATGACGCATGATTCCTTGCTGTGGGACCTCTCTCCTCTGTCTGCATGCTGGGGCCTAAATAACTGAAAGTGGCCTTCTCCAGTGGTGTGTGATATAACGCCTTATTCCTTGCTGTGGGACCTGTCTCCTCTGTCTGGGTGCTAGGGCCGAAATAACTGAAAGTGGCCTTCTCCAGTGGTGAGTGATATAACGCATGATTCCTTGCTGTGTGACCTCTCACCATCTGTCTGTGTGCTGGGGCCTAAATAACTGAAAGTGGCCTTCTCCAGTGGTGAGTGATATGATGCCGTGATTCCTTGCTGTGGGACCTGTCTCCTCAGTCTGGGTGCTGGGCCAAACTAACTGAAAGTGGCCTTCTCCAGTGGTGGGTGATATAACGCATGATTCCTTGCTTTGGGACCTCTCTCCTCTGTCTGGGTGCTTGGGCCCAAATATCTGAAAGTGGCCTTCTCCAATGGTGAGTGATAAAACGCATGATTCCTTGCTATGGGACCTCTCTCCTCTGTCTGGGTGCTGGGGCCGAAATAACTGAAAGTGGCCTTTTCCAGTGGTGGGTGAAATAACGCATGATTCCTTGCTGTGGACCTCTCTCCTCTTTCTGGGTGCTGGGTCCGAAATAACTGAAAGTGGCCTTCTCCAATGGTGGGTGATATGACGCATGATTCCTTGCTGTTGGACCTCTCTCCTCTGTCTGGGTGCTGGGGCCGAAATAACAGAAAGTGGCCTTCTCCAGTGGTGGGTGATATGATCCCATATTCCTTGCTGTGGGACCTCTCTCCTCAGTCTGGGTGCTGGGGCCAAAATATCTGAAAGTGGCCTTCTCCATTGCTGGGTGATATGACGCCTTATTCCTTTCTCTGGGACCTCTCTCCTCTGTCTGGGTGCTGGGACCAAAATAACTGAAAGTGGCCTTCTCCAGTGGTGGGTGATATAACGCATGATTCCTTGCTTTTGGACCTCTCTCCTCTATCTGGGTGCTGGGGCTGAAATAACTGAAAGTGGCCTTCTCCAGGAGTGTGTCATATAACGCCTTATTCCTTGCTGTGGGACTTCTCTCCTCTGTCTGGGTGCTGGGTCCGAAATAACTGAATGTGGCCTTCTCCAGTGGTGGGTGATATAACGCCTTATTCCTTGCTGTGGGACCTCTCTCCTCTGTCTGGGTGCTGGGTCCAAAATAACTGAAAGTGGTCTTCTCCAGTGTTGGGTGATATGACAACTTTTTCCTTGCTGTGGGACCTCTCTCCTCTGTCTGGGTGCTGGGGCCAAAATAACTGAAAGTGGCCTTCTCCAGTGGTGGGTGATATAACGCATGATTCCTTGCTGTGGGATCTCTCTCCTGTTTCTGGGTGCTGGGGCCGAAATAACTGAAAGTGGCCTTCTCCAGTGTTGGGTGATATGACGCATGATTCCTTGCTGTTGGACCCCTCTCATCCGTCTGTGTGCTGGGGCCGAAATAACTGAAAGTGGCCTTCTCCAGTGTTGGGAGATATGACGCATGATTCCTTGCTGTGGGACCTCTCTCCTCTGTCTGGGTGCTAGGGCCGAAATAACTGAAAGTGGCATTCTCCAGTGGTGAGTGATATGACGCATGATTCCTTGCTGTGGGACCTCTCACCATTGTCTGGGTGTTGGGCCTAAATAACTGAAAGTGGCCTTCTCCAGTGGTGAGTGATATGACTCATGATTCCTTGCTGTGAGAAATGTCACCATTGTCTGGGTGTTGGGCCTAAATAACTGAAAGTGGCCTTCTCCAGTGGTGGGTGATATGACGCATGATTCCTTGCTGTGGGACCTCTCTCCTCTGCCTGGGTGCTGAACCTAAATATCTGAAAGTGGCCTTCTCCTGTGGTGTGTCATATGACGCCTTATTCCTTGCTGTGGGACCTCTCTCCTCTGTCTGGGTGCTTGGGCCGAAATAATTGAAAGTGGCCTTCTCCAGTGGTGGGTGATATAACGCATGATTCCTTGCTGTGGGATCTCTCTCCTGTTTCTGGGTGCTGGGGCTGAAATAACTGAAAGTGGCCTTCTCCAGTGTTGGGTGATATGACGCATGATTCCTTGCTGTGGGACCTCTCTCCTCTGTCTGGGTGCTGGGCCTAAATATCTGAAAGTGGCATACTCCTGTGGTGTGTCATATGACGCCTTATTCCTTGCTGTGGGACCTCTCTCCTCTGTCTGAGTGCTTGGGCCGAAACAACTGAAAGTGGCCATCTCCAGTGGTGAGTGATATAACGCATGATTCCTTGCTTTGGGACCTCTCTCCTCTGTCTGGGTGCTGTGGGACCTCTCTCCTCTTTCTGGGTGCTGGGGCCGAAATAACTGAAAGTGGCCTTCTCCAGTGGTGAGTGATATAACGCATGATTCCTTGCTGTGTGACCTCTCTCCTCTGTCTGGGTGCTGGGGCCGAAATAACTGAAAGTGGCCTTCTCCAGTGGTGGGTGATATGATGCCGTATTCCTTGCTGTGGGACCTCTCTCCTCAGTCTGGGTGCTGGGGCCAAAATAACTGAAAGTGGCCTTCTCCAGTGGTGGGTGATATAACGCATGATTCCTTGCTTTGGGACCTCTCTCCTCTGTCTGGGTGATTGGGCCGAAATATCTGAAAGTGGCCTTCTCCAGTGGTGAGTGATAAAACGCATGATTCCTTGCTATGGGACCTCTCTCCTCTGTCTGGGTGCTGGGGCCGAAATAACTGAAAGTGGCCTTTTCCAGTGGTGGATGAAATAACGCATGATTCCTTGCTGTGGGACCTCTCTCCTCTTTCTGGGTGCTGGGTCCGAAATAACTGAAAGTGGCCATCTCCAATGGTGGGTGATATGACGCATGATTCCTTGCTGTTGGACCTCTCTCCTCTGTCTGGGTGCTTGGGCCGAAATAACAGAAAGTGGCCTTCTCCAGTGGTGGGTGATATGATCCCGTATTCCTTGCTGTGGGACCTCTCTCCTCAGTCTGGGTGCTGGGGCCAAAATATCTGAAAGTGGCCTTCTCCATTGGTGGGTGATATGACGCCTTATTCCTTTCTGTGGGACCTCTCTCTCTGTCTGGGTGATTGGGCCAAAATATCTGAAAGTGGCCTTCTCCAGTGGTGAGTGATATAACGCATGATTCCTTGCTATGGGACCTCTCTCCTCTGTCTGGGTGCTGGGGCTGAAATAACTGAAAGTGGCCTTTTCCAGTGGTGGATGAAATAACGCATGATTCCTTGCTGTGGGACCTCTCTCCTCTTTCTGGGTGCTGGGTCCGAAATAACTGAAAGTGGCCATCTCCAATGGTGGGTGATATGACGCATGATTCCTTGCTGTTGGACCTCTCTCCTCTGTCTGGGTGCTTGGGCCGAAATAACAGAAAGTGGCCTTCTCCAGTGGTGGGTGATATGATCCCGTATTCCTTGCTGTGGGACCTCTCTCCTCAGTCTGGGTGCTGGGGCCAAAATATCTGAAAGTGGCCTTCTCCATTGGTGGGTGATATGACGCCTTATTCCTTTCTGTGGGACCTCTCTCCTCTGTCTGGGTGCTGGGGCCAAAATAACTGAAAGTGGCCTTCTCCAGTGGTGGGTGATATAACGAATGATTCCTTGCTATTGGACCTCCCTCCTCTATCTGGGTGCTGGGGCTGAAATAACTGAAAGTGGCCTTCTCCAGGAGTGTGTCATATAACGCCTTATTCCTTGCTGTGGGACCTCTCTCCTCTGTCTGGGTGCTGGGTCCGAAATAACTGAATGTGGCCTTCTCCAGTGGTGGGTGATATAGCGCATGATTCCTTGCTGTGGGACCTCTCTCCTCTGTCTGGGTGCTGGGGCCGAAATAACAGAAAATGGCCTTCTCCAGTGGTGGGTGATATGACGCATGATTCCTTGCTGTGGGACCTCTCTCCTCTTTCTGGGTGCTGGGGCCGAAATATCTGAAAGGGGCCTTCTCCAGTGGTGGGTGATATGACGCCTTATTCCTTTCTCATTCCTAAATAACAGAAAGTGGCCTTCTCCAGTGGTGGGTAATATGACGCATGATTCCTTGCTGTGGGACCTCTCTCCTCTTTCTGGGTGCTGGGGCCGAAATAACTGAAAGTGGCCTTCTCCAGTGGTGAGTTGATATAACGCATGATTCCTTGCTGTGTGACCTCTCTCCTCTGTCTGTGTGCTTGGGCCGAAATAACTGAATGTGGCCTTCTCCAGTGGTGGGTGATATAACGCCTTATTCCTTGCTGTCGGACCTCTCTCCTCTGTCTGGGTGCTGGGTCCAAAATAACTGAAAGTGGCCTTCTCCAGTGGTGGGTGATATGACAACTTATTCCTTGCTGTGGGACCTCTCTCCTCTGTCTGGGTGCTGGGGCCGAAATAACTGAAAGTGGCCTTCTCCAGTGGTGAGTGATATAACGCCTTATTCCTTGCTGTGGGACCTCTCTCCTCTGTCTGGGTGCTGGGGCCGAAATAACTGAAAGTGGCCTTCTCCAGTGGTGGTTGATATAACGCCTTATTCCTTGCTGTGGGACCTCTCTCCTCTGTCTGGGTGCTGGGTCCAAAATAACTGAAAGTGGCCTTTTCCAGTGGTGGGTGATATGACGCATGATTCCTTGCTGTGGGACCTCTCTCCTCTGTCTGGGTGCTGGGGCCGAAATAACAGAAAGTGGCCTTCTCCAGTGGAAGGTGATATGACGCATGATTCCTTGCTGTGGGACCTCTCTCCTCTTTCTGGGTGCTGGGGCCGAAATATCTGAAAGTGGCCTTCTCCAGTGGTGGGTGATATGACGCCTTATTCCTTTCTTATTCCTAAATAACAGAAAGTGGCCTTCTCCAGTGGTGGGTGATATGACGCATGATTCCTTGCTGTGGGACCTCTCTCCTCTTTCTGGGTGCTGGGGCTGAAATATCTGAAAGTGGCCTTCTCCAGTGGTGAGTGATATAACGCCTTATTCCTTGCTGTGGGACCTCTCTCCTCTGTCTGGGTGCTGGGTCCGAAATAACTGAAAGTGGCCTTCTCCAGTGGTGGGAGATATGACGCATGATTCCTTGCTGTGGGACCTCTCTCCTCTGTCTGGGTGCTGGGCCTAAATATCTGAAAGTGGCATACTCCTGTGGTGTGTCATATGACGCCTTATTCCTTGCTGTGGGACCTCTCTCCTCTGTCTGGGTGCTTGGGCCGAAACAACTGAAAGTGGCCTTCTCCAGTGGTGAGTGATATAACGCATGATTCCTTGCTGTGGGACCTCTCTCCTCTGTCTGGGTGCTGTGGGACCTCTCTCCTCTTTCTGGGTGCTGGGGCCGAAATAACTGAAAGTGGCCTTCTCCAGTGGTGAGTGATATAACGCATGATTCCTTGCTGTGTGACCTCTGTCCTCTGTCTGTGTGCTGGGGCCGAAATAACTGAAAGTGGCCTTCTCCAGTGGTGGGTGATATGATGCCGTATTCCTTGCTGTGGGACCTCTCTCCTCAGTCTGGGTGCTGGGGCCAAAATATCTGAAAGTGGCCTTCTCCATTGGTGGGTGATATGACGCCTTATTCCTTTCTGTGGGACCTCTCTCCTCTGTCTGGGTGCTGGGGCCGAAATAACTGAAAGTGGCCTTTTCCAGTGGTGGGTGAAATAACGCATGATTCCTTGCTGTGGGACCTCTCTCCTCTTTCTGGGTGCTGGGTCCGAAATAACTGAAAGTGGCCTTCTCCAATGGTGGGTGATATGACGCATGATTCCTTGCTGTTGGACCTCTCTCCTCTGTCTGGGTGCTGGGGCCGAAATAACAGAAAGTGGCCTTCTCCAGTGGTGGGTGATATGATCCCGTATTCCTTGCTGTGGGACCTCTCTCCTCAGTCTGGGTGCTGGGGCCAAAATATCTGAAAGTGGCCTTCTCCATTGGTGGGTGATATGACGCCTTATTCCTTTCTGTGGGACCTCTCTCCTCTGTCTGGGTGCTGGGGCCAAAATAACTGAAAGTGGCCTTCTCCAGTGGTGGGTGATATGACACCTTTTTCCTTTCTGTGGGACCTCTCTCCTCAGTCTGGGTGCTGTGGCCAAAATAACTGAAAGTGGCCTTCTCCAGTGGTGGGTGATATAATGCATGATTGCTTGCTTTGAGAACTCTCACCTCTTTCTGGGTGCTGGGGCCGAAATAACTGAAAGTGGCCTTCTCCAGTGGTGGGTAATATGACGCATGATTCCTTGCTGCGGGACCTCTCTCCACTGTCTGAGTGCTGGGCCTAAATATCTGAAAGTGGCCTTATCCAGTGGTGGGTGATATGACGCCTTATTCCTTGCTGTGGGACCTCTCTCCTCTGTCTCGGTGCTGGGCCTAAATAACTGAAAGTGGCCTTCTCCAGTGGTGGGTCATATGACGCCTCATTCCTTGCTGTGGGATCTCTCTCCTCTGTCTAGGTGCTGGGCCGAAATAACTGAAATTGGCCTTCTCCAGTAGTGAGTGATATAACGCATGATTCCTTGCTGTGGGACCTCTCTCCTCTGTCTGTGTGCTGGGGCCGAAATAACTGAAAGTGGCCTTCTCCGGTGGTGGGGATATAATGCATAATTCCTTGCTGTGGGACCTCTCTTCTCTGTCTGGTTGCTGGGGCCGAAATAACTGAAAGTGGCCTTCTCCAGTGGTGGGTGATATGACGCCTTATTCCTTGCTGTAGGACCTCTCTCCTCTGTTCCGGTCCTGGGGCCTAAATACCTGAAAGTGGCCTTCTCAAGTGGTGGGTGATATGACGCATGATTCCTTGCTGTGGGACCTCTCACCTCTGTCTGGGTGCTGGGCCTAAATAACTGAAAGTGGCCTTCTCCAGTGGTGGGTGATATGACGCATGATTCCTTGCTGTGGGACCTCTCTCCTCTGTCTGGATGCTGGGCCAAAATAACTGAAAGTGGCCTTCTCTAGTGGTGGGTGATGTGACGCCTTATTCCTTGCTGTGGGACCTCTCTCCTCTGTCTGGGTGCTGGGGCCGAAATAACTGAAAGTGGCCTTCTCCAGTGGTGGGGGATATAATGCATGATTCCTTGCTGTGGGACCTCTCACCTCTGTCTGGGTGCTGGGGCCAAAATAACTGAAAGTGGCCTTCTCCAGTGGTGGGTCATATAACGCATGATTCCTTGCTTTGGGACCTCTCTCCTCTGTCTGGGTGCTGGGGCTGAAATAACTGAAAGTGGCCTTCTCCAGGAGTGTGTCATATAACGCCTTATTCCTTGCTGTGGGACCTCTCTCAACTGTCTGGGTGCTGGGTCCGAAATAACTGAAAGTGGCCTTCTCCAGTGGTGGGTGATATAACGCCTTATTCCTTGCTGTGGGACCTCTCTCCTCTGTCTGGGTGCTGGGGCCAAAATAACTGAAAGTGGCCTTCTCCAGTGGTGGGTGATATAACGCATGATTCCTTGCAGTGGGATCTCTCTCCTGTTTCTGGGTGCTGGGGCCGAAATAACTGAAAGTGGCCTTCTCCAGTGTTGGGTGATATGACGCATAATTCCTTGCTGTCGGACCTCTCTCCTCCGTCTGTGTGCTGGGGCCGAAATAACTGAAAGTGGCCTTCTCCAGTGGTGGGTGATATGACGCATGATTCCTTGCTGTGGGACCTCTCTCCTCTGTCGAAGTGCTGGGCCTAAATATCTGAAAGTGGCATACTCCTGTGGTGTGTCATATGACGCCTTTTTCCTTGCTGTGGGACCTCTCTCCTCTGTCTTGGTGCTTGGGCCGAAACAACTGAAAGTGGCCTTCTCCAGTGGTGAGTGATATAACGCATGATTCATTGCTGTGGGACCTCTCTCCTCTGTCTGGGTGCTGGGCCAAAATAACTGAAAGTGGCCTTCTCCAGAGGTGGGTGATATGACGCCTTATTCCTTGCTGTGGGACCTCTCTCCTTTGTCTGGTTGCTGGGCCGAAATAACTGAAAGTGGCCTTCTCCAGTGGTGGGTGATATAACGCCTTATTCCTTGCTGTGGGACCTCTCTCCTCTGTCTGGGTGCTGGGGCCAAAATTACTGAAAGTGGCCGTCTCCAGTGGTGGGTGATATAACGAATGATTCCTTGCTGTGGGATCTCTCTCCTGTTTCTGGGTGCTGGGGCCGAAATAACTGAAAGTGGCCTTCTCCAGTGGTGGGTGATATTACGCATGATTCCTTGATGTGGGACCTCTCTCCTCTGTCTAAGTGCTGGGCCTAAATATCTGAAAGTGGCATACTCCTGTGGTGTGTCATATGACGCCTTATTCCTTGCTGTGGGACCTCTCTCCTCTGTCTGGATGCTTGGGCCGAAACAACTGAAAGTGGCCTTCTCCAGTGGTGAGTGATATAACGCATGATTCCTTGCTGTGGGACCTCTCTCCTCTGTCTGGGTGCTGGGCCTAAATAACTGAAAGTGGCCTTCTCCAGCGGTGGGTGATATGACGCCTTATTCCTTGCTGTGGGACCTCTCTCCTTTGTCTGGTTGCTGGGCCGAATTAACTGAAAGTGGCCTTCTCCAGTGGTGGGTCATATGACGCCTTATTCCTTGCTGTGGGACCTCTTTCCTCTGTCTACGTGCTGGGGCCGAAATAACTGAAAGTGGCCTTATCCAGTGGTGGGTGATATGACGCATATTTTTTTGCTGTGGGACCTCTCTCCTCTGTCTACGTGCTGGGGCCGAAATAACTGAAAGTGGCCTTCTCCAGTGGTGAGTGATATGACGCATGATTCCTTGCTGTGGGACCTCTCACCATTGTCTGGGTGTTGGGCCTAAATAACTGAAAGTGGCCTTCTCCAGTGGTGAGTGATATGACTCATGATTCCTTGCTGTGGGAAATGTCACCATTGTCTGGGTGTTGGGCCTAAATAACTGAAAGTGGCCTTCTCCAGAGGTGGGTGATATGACGCATGATTCCTTGCTGTGGGACCTCTTTCCTCTGTCTGGGTGCTGGGCCTAAATATCTGAAAGTGGCCTTCTCCTGTGGTGTGTCATATGACGCCTTATTCCTTGCTGTGGGACCTCTCTCCTCTGTCTGGGTGCTTGGGCCGAAATAACTGAAAGTGGCCTTCTCCAGTGGTGGGTGATATGATGCCGTATTCCTTGCTGTGGGACCTCTCTCCTCAGTCTGGGTGCTGGGGCCAAAATAACTGAAAGTGGCCTTCTACAGTGGTGGGTGATATAACGCATGATTCCTTGCTTTGGGACCTCTCTCCTCTGTCTGGGTGCTTGGGCCGAAATATCTGAAAGTGGCCTTCTCCAGTGGTGAGTGATAAAACGCATGATTCCTTGCTATGGGACCTCTCTCCTCTGTCTGGGTGCTGGGCCTAAATAACTGAAAGTGGCCTTCTCCTGTGGTGTGTCATATGACGCCTTATTCCTTGCTGTGGGACCTCTCTCCTCTGTCTGAGTGCTTGGGCCGAAATAACTGAAAGTGGCCTTCTCCAGTGGTGAGTGATATAACGCATGATTCCTTGCTGTGGGACCTCTCTCCTCTGTCTGTGTGCTGGGGCCGAAATAACTGAAAGTGGCCTTCTCCAGTGGTGGGTGATATGATGCCGTATTCCTTGCTGTGGGACCTCTCTCCTCAGTCTGGGTGCTGGGGCCAAAATAACTGAAAGTGGCCTTCTCCAGTGGTGGGTGATATAAAGCATGATTCCTTGCTTTGGGACCTCTCTCCTCATTCTGGGTGCTGCTGCCAAAATAACTGAAAGTGGCTTTCTCCAGTGGTGTGTCATATAACACCTTATTCCTTGCTGTGGGACCTCTCTCCTCTGTCTGGTTGCTGGGCCTAAATAACTGAAAGTGGCCTTCTCCAGTCGTGGGTCATATGACGCCTTATTCCTTGCTGTGGGACCTCTCTCTTCTGTCTGGGTGCTGGGGCCGAAATAACTGAAAGTGGCCTTCTCCAGTGGTGGGTGATATGACGCATGATTCCTTGCTGTGGGAAATCTCTCCTCTTTCTGTGTGCTGGGCCTAAATAACTGAAAGTGGCCTTCTCCATTGGTGTGTCATATGACCCCTTTTCCTTGCTGTGGGACCTCTATCCTCTGTCTGGGTGCTGGGGCCGAAATAACTGAAAGTGGCCTTCTCCAGTGGAGAGTGATATAACGCATGATTTATTGCTGTGGGACCTCTCTCCTCTGTGTGGGTGCTGGGGCCAAAATAACTGAAAGTGGCCTTCTCCAGTGGTGGGTGATATAACGCATTATTCCTTGCTGTGGGACCTCTCTCCTCTTTCTGGTTGCTTGGCCTAAATAACTGAAAGTGGCCTTCTCCAGTGGTGGGTCATATGACGCCTCATTCCTTGCTGTGGGATCTCTCTCCTCTGTCTGGGTGCTAGGCCAAAATAACTGAAAGTGGCCTTCTCCAGTGGTCTGTCATATGACGCCTTATTCCTTGATGTGGGTCCTCTCTCCTCTTTCTGGGTGTTTGGGCCGAAATAACTGAAAGTGGCATTTTCCAGTGGTGGGTGATATGACGCTATATTCCTTGCTATGGGACCTCTCTCCTCTGTCTGGTTGCTGGGCCTAAATAACTGAAAGTGGCCTTCTCCAGTGGTGGGTCATATGACGCCTCATTCCTTGCTGTGGGATCTCTCTACTCTGTCTGGGTGCTAGGCCAAAATAACTGAAATTAGCCTTCTCCAGTGGTGGGTGATATAACACATGATTCCTTGCTGTGGAACCTCTCTCCTCTTTCTGGGTGCTGGGGCCGAAATAACTGAAAGTGGCCTTCTCCAGTGGTGGGTGATATCGCGCCATATGCCTTTCTGTGGGACCTCTCTCCTCTTTCTGGGTGCTGGGCCTAAATAACTTAAAGTGGCCTTCTCCAGTGTTGTGTCATATGATGCCTTATTCCTTGCTGTGGGACCTCTCTCCTCTGTCTGGGTGCTGGGGCCGAAATAACTGAAAGTGGCCTTCTCCAGTGGTGAGTGATATAATGCATGATTTCTTGCTGTGGGACCTCTCTCCTCTGTCTGTGTGCTGGGGCCGAAATAACTGAAAGTGGCCTTCGCCAGTAGTGGGTGATATGACTCCTTATGCCTTGCTGTGGGACCTCTCTCCTATGTCTGAGTGCTGGGCCTAAATAACTGAAAGTGGCCTTCTCCAATGGTGGGTGATATGACAACTTATTGCTTGCTGTGGGACCTCTCTCCTCTGTCTGTGTGCTGGGGCTGAAATAACTCAAAGTGGCCTTCTCCAGTGGTGGGTCATATGACGCCTCATTCCTTGCTGTGGGATCTCTCTCCTCTGCCTGGGTGCTGGGCCGAAATAACTGAAAGTGGCCTTCTCCAGTGGTGTGTCATATGACGCCTTATTCTTTGCTGTGGGACCTCTCTCCTCTGTCTGGGTGCTTGGGCCAAAATAACTGAAAGTGGCCTTCTCCAGTGGTGGGTGATATGACTCCTTATTCCTTGCTGTGGGACCTCTCTCCTCTGTCTGGGTGCTGGGCCTAAATAACTGAAAGTGGCCTTCTCCAGTGGTGGGTTATATGATGCCTCATTCCTTGCTTTGGGATCTCTCTCCTCTGTCTGGTTGCTGGGGCCGAAATTACTGAAAGTGGCCTTCTCCAGTGGTGGGTGATATAACAACTTATTCCTTGCTGAGGGACCTCTTTCCTCTGTCTGGGTGCTGGGGCCGAAATAACTGAAAGTGGCCTTCTACAGTGGTGGGTGATATAACGCCTTTTTCCTTGCTGTGGGACCTCTCTCCTCTTTCTGGGTGCTGGGGCCGAAATAACTGAAAGTGGCCTTCTCCAGTGGTGGGTGATATCGCGCCATATGCCTTGCTGTGGGATCTCTCTCCTCTGCCTGGGTGCTGGGCCGAAATAACTGAAAGTGGCCTTCTCCAGTGGTGAGTGATATAACACATGATTTCATGCTGTGGGACCTCTCTCCTCTGTCTGTGTGCAGGGGCCGAAATAACTGAAAGTGGCCTTCTCCAGTGGTGGGTGATATGACAACTTATTCCTTGCTTTGGGACCTCTCTCCTATGTCTGGGTGCTGGGCCTAAATATCTGAAAGTGGCCTTCTCCAATGGTGGGTGATATGACAACTTATTCCTTGCTGTGGGACCTCTCTCCTCTGTCTGTGTGCTGGGGCCGAAATAACTGAAAGGGGCCTTCTCCAGCAGTGGGTGATATGACGCCTTATTCCTTGCTGTGGGACCTCTCTACTCTGTCTGGGCGCTGGGCCTAAATAACTGAAAGTGGCCTTCTCCAGTGGTAGGTCATATGACGCCTCATTCCTTGCTGTGGGATCTCTCTCCTCTGTCTGGTTGCTGGGGCCGAAATAACTGAAAGTGGCCTTCTCCAGTGGTGGGTGATATGACAACTTATTCCTTGCTGAGGGACCTCTTTCCTCTGTCTGGGTGCTGGGGCAGAAATAACTGAAAGTGGCCTTCTCCAGTGGTGGGTGATATAACGCCTTTTCCTTGCTATGGGACCTCTCACCTCTGTCTGGATGCTGGGCCTAAATAACTGAAAGTGGCCTTCTCCAGTGGTGGGTCATATGACGCCTCATTCCTTGCTGTGGGATCTCTCTCCTCTGTCTGGGTGCTGGGGCCGAAATAACTGAAAGTGGCCTTCTCCAGTGGTGGGTGATATGACGCCTTTTTCCTTGCTGTGGGACCTCTCTCCTCTTTCTGGGTGCTGGGGCCCAAATAAATGAAAGTGGCCTTCTCCAGTGGTGGGTGATATCGCGCCATATGCCTTGCTGTGGGACCTCTCTCCTCTTTCTGGGTGCTTTGCCTAAATAACTTAAAGTGGCCTTCTCCAGTGGTGTGTCATATGACGCCTTATTCCTTGCTGTGGGACCTCTCTCCTCTGTCTGGGTGCTGGGGCCGAAATAACTGAAAGTGGCCTTCTCCAGTGGTGAGTGATATAACGCATGATTCCATGCTGTGGGACCTCTCTCCTCTGTCTGTGTGCAGGGGCCGAAATAACTGAAAGTGGCCTTCTCCAGTGGTGGGTGATATGATAACTTATTCCTTGCTTTGGGACATCTCTCCTATGTCTGGGTGCTGGGCCTAAATAACTGAAAGTGGCCTTCTCCAATGGTGGGTGATATGTCAACTTATTCCTTGCTGTGGGACCTCTCTCCTCTGTCTGTGTGCTGGGGCCGAAATAACTGAAAGTGGCCTTCTCCAGCAGTGGGTGATATGACGCCTTATTCCTTGCTGTGGGACCTCTCTACTCTGTCCGTTCGCTGGGCCTAAATAACTGAAAGTGGCCTTCTCCAGTGGTAGGTCATATGACGCCTCATTCCTTGCTGTGTAATCTCTCTCCTCTGTCTGGGTGCTGGGGCCAAAATAACTGAAAGTGGCCTTCTCCAGTGGTGGGTGATATAATGCCTTATTCCTTGCTTTGGGACCTCTCTCCTCTGTCTGGTTGCTGGGGCCTAAATAACTGAAAATGGCCTTCTCCAGTGGTGGGTGATATGACGCATGATTCCTTGCTGTGTGACCTCTCTCCTCTGTCTGCTTACTGGGGACGAAATAACTGAAAGTGGCCTTCTCCAGTGGTGGGTGATATGACGCATGATTCCTTGCTGTGGGACCTCTCTCCTCTGTCTGGTTGCTGGGCCTAAATAACTATCAGTGGCCTTCTACAGTGGTTGGCCATATGACCCCTTATTCCTTGCTGTTGGAACTCTCGCCTCTGTCTGGGTGCTGTGGCCGAAATAACTGAAAGTGGCCTTCTCCAGTGGTGGGTGATATAACGCATGATTCATTCCTGTGGGCTCTCTCTCCTATGTGTGCTGGGGCCGAAATAACTGAAAGTGGCCTTCTCCAGTGGTATGCGATATGACGCATGATTCCTTGCTATGGGACCTCTCTCCTCTGTCTGGGTGCTGGGCCTAAATAACTGAAAGTGGCCTTCTCCAGTGGTGGGTGATATGACGCCATATTCCTTGCTGTGGGACCTCTCTTCTATGACTGGGTACTGGGCCTAAACAACTGAAAGTGGCCTTCTCCAGTGGTGGGTCATATGACGCCTTATTCCTTGCTGTGGGACCTCTCTCCTCTGTCTGGGTGCTTGGGCCAAAATAACTGAAAGTGGCCTTCTCCAGTGGTGAGTGATATAACGCATGATTCCTTGCTGTGGGACCTCTCTCCTCAGTCTTTGTGCTGGGGCCGAAATAACTGAAAGTGGCCTTCTCCAGTGGTGGGTGATATGACTCCTTATTCCTTGCTGTGGGACCTCTCTCCTATGTCTGGGTGCTGGGCCTAAACAACTGAAAGAGGCCTTCTCCAGTGGTGGGTCATATGACGCATCATTCCTTGCTGTGGGATCTCTCCTCTGTCTGGGTGCTGGGGCCGAAATAACTGAAAGTGGCCTTCTCCAGTGGTGGGTGATATGACGCCTTATTCCTTGCTGTGGGACCTCTCTCCTCTGTCTGGGTGCTGGGCCTAAATAAATGAAAGTGGCCTTCTCAAGTGGTGGGTCATATGACGCCTCATTCCTTGCTGTGGGATCTCTCTTATCTGTCTGGGTGCTGGGGCCGAAATAACTTAAAGTGGCCTTCTCCAGTGGTGGGTGATATGACGCCTTTTTCCTTGCTTTTGGACCTCTCTCCTCTGTCTGGGTGCTGGGGCCAAAATAACTGAAAGTGGCCTTCTCCAGTGGTGAGTGATATAACGCATGATTCCTTGCTGTGGGACCTCTCTCCTCTTTCTGGGTGCTGGGGCCGAAATAACTGAAAGTGGCCTTCTCCAGTGGTGGGTGATATGACAACTTATTCCTTGCTGTGGGACCTCTCTCCTCTGTCTGGGTGCTGGGGCCGAAATAACTGAAAGTGGCCTTCTCCAGTGGTGAGTGATATAACACATGATTTCATGCTGTGGGACCTCTCTCCTCTGTCTGTGTGCAGGGGCCGAAATAACTGAAAGTGGCCTTCTCCAGTGGTGGGTGATATGACAACTTATTCCTTGCTTTGGGACCTCTCTCCTATGTCTGGGTGCTGGGCCTAAATAACTGAAAGTGGCCTTCTCCAATGGTGGGTGATATGACAACTTATTCCTTGCTGTGGGACCTCTCTCCTCTGTCTGTGTGCTGGGGCCGAAATAACTGAAAGTGGCCTTCTCCAGCAGTGGGTGATATGACGCCTTATTCCTTGCTGTGGGACCTCTCTACTCTGTCTGGGCGCTGGGCCTAAATAACTGAAAGTGGCCTTCTCCAGTGGTAGGTCATATGACGCCTCATTCCTTGCTGTGGGATCTCTCTCCTCTGTCTGGTTGCTGGGGCCGAAATAACTGAAAGTGGCCTTCTCCAGTGGTGGGTGATATGACAACTTATTCCTTGCTGAGGGACCTCTTTCCTCTGTCTGGGTGCTGGGGCCGAAATAACTGAAAGTGGCCTTCTCCAGTGGTGGGTGATATAACGCCTTTTTCCTTGCTATGGGACCTCTCACCTCTGTCTGGATGCTGGGCCTAAATAACTGAAAGTGGCCTTCTCCAGTGGTGGGTCATATGACGCCTCATTCCTTGCTGTGGGATCTCTCTCCTCTGTCTGGGTGCTGGGGCCGAAATAACTGAAAGTGGCCTTCTCCAGTGGTGGGTGATATGACGCCTTTTTCCTTGCTGTGGGACCTCTCTCCTCTTTCTGGGTGCTGGGGCCCAAATAAATGAAAGTGGCCTTCTCCAGTGGTGGGTGATATCGCGCCATATGCCTTGCTGTGGGACCTCTCTCCTCTTTCTGGGTGCTTTGCCTAAATAACTTAAAGTGGCCTTCTCCAGTGGTGTGTCATATGACGCCTTATTCCTTGCTGTGGGACCTCTCTCCTCTGTCTGGGTGCTGGGGCCGAAATAACTGAAAGTGGCCTTCTCCAGTGGTGAGTGATATAACGCATGATTCCATGCTGTGGGACCTCTCTCCTCTGTCTGTGTGCAGGGGCCGAAATAACTGAAAGTGGCCTTCTCCAGTGGTGGGTGATATGATAACTTATTCCTTGCTTTGGGACATCTCTCCTATGTCTGGGTGCTGGGCCTGTCGGGCATTTTCATAGGTATATATATTGATACCTGGTCATATTATATTCAAAATGCATGCTCATTGTCCTTAAGAAACAGTTTGAGCCAAAGTTTTGCTGTGTGGTAGAAACAGGCCAAGATGAAGTCATGCCAAGCTCAATCTGTGTAAAAATACAGAGAGTATTGTGTCTTAAGAGTTATTGCCACAAATGTGGTCTTATCTGTAAGGGAGTACACTGGATTCTCCAGACATGTCTTAGAGAACAAGGCCCATTCATACCATAATGGCCCATAGATCAATAGTGTCAATGAGACTCCAAGTTGTCTATCTTTAGTTGATACAAAATGTCTACATTTATCCTTATCTCTGATTTACGACGACGAGGGTCAAATGTATATGATGCAAAAATACCCTAGTTAAGTCTTTATGGTATGGTGTTAATAGCTTGCACAACAGTGCCATCCCGAGACGGATATAGTTACACCATCCTCCATAGTTGCATTATGGGTAAACATGATCTCATAGGATCTTATTACATATGTTTACACCCCCTCCATTGATTGGAGAATACTAATCCAGGGGGTGGTAATGTTAGATTACAAGGGAGATAATTACGCTAGATAGATGAGCATCAGGAGGAGAAAGGAAAAGGAAAAAGAGGAAAGCTAAGAAACAAAGGAGGATGCATAGCATTCCAGGAGCCAACACCCAAGATGAAAGCCATGGTGATGGACCATCCAGCTTTCCTAGGAGCAGAAGTGAGATTCCTGCTAGGACTTGGTAAGAAACACAAAGAATGATGTTTCATTTTATTAAGACTATTTAGATAATGTGGGTAAAATCATAGCATCTATGTTGGCGAACATATTAATTTATTTATCATCTCTTTATATGAGATGTAGTCTTAGATATAGAATAATTGTGAGCCTTCATTCTACCTGCAGAAGAATCAAGTTTCATAATTTATCAGAGTATTAAATGATTGCATACATATATGCATAGATATAGATATATTGATAGTAGCATTCTTCGCCAAGCTAGATGATAAATTCCCACTGGAAGATTTGTTCCAAGTTCTTCCAATGTCTGTTGTCTTAATAGTCTTACCAGGTTATACAGATATGAAAGTAGTCCAGAATAGGACAGAAGTATACATGTAAAAGTAGTCTAGGATTTGACTACTGTCTTCTAAGTTATATACTTGAATGGATTTGCCCATTACTACATGTGAGGTGTATTTTAGTTTGGTTAGAGAGGGGTGGGGAATGTATTTATCATTCCATATAGATGTCTAGGATTAGACACGCCTCTGAACAGGAGTAATGTATATAATGTAACCTCTTGTTTTGATATCCTAACCAAATAGCTTTGTTATAATGTGACAAGCTGCTCCTACCCACATGTATTGTGAAGCTTATGATGCCTGATATCAATGCCATATATATTAATTGGCAGATATCATTGTTTATTTACTTATGATAAGCTTGTAATGCTTCATATATCATTGCCATATATATTCCTTGGCATATATAATAGTGTTTATATACCTATTTGTTTATAATCGTGTAACTAATAAAATCTGCATATTTTTATAATATCTGCGTATTATTTAATGTCAAAACTACATCTTTAGCATTAATGTCATCTCTCATGAAAAGAACTTATTATCTGAGGAAATAGTCGGCCTCAGATGTGAATTGTATCGATTGGGTTATCTACAATTCACCAGGTCATAATTTCGACAAGCTATGAAAAATTTATGATTAATTTTTTTATGACCATAATTAATAATTCTTAATTGGATTATTATAAACCCGACAAAAATGGAGGTCCCACCGAGATATTGATGAGATGACATATTGCTAAGATTGTTGATGATATTATATATTGTTGCGATATTGTTGAGATGACATATTGATGATTAATTGTCATGTATATTGTTGCTGGCATTACTATGCTACAGCCAGATCACGTTTACAACACTTAGAAGGGCGTGGTCCATATATAGTCAATATCACTGTCCTGGTACTGAAGGGGTTAAACCCGTACCAGAACCACAGATGAGTAGTTGCAGTAAAGTGTTATTACACGGATGCAACTAGTGCATGACATATAAATCAACTCAGGAGTTGTTTGTCTATGCTAAACACAAGTTATGTTTTTGTATCGCCAGAAATTAATTGTAAATTGTCCCAAGATAGGGAACAGATGTAGGTTTCGTTAGCCTAGGCGGTACAGGGTCCGGTTCTAGTCCTTTGTTTGACTCAAGAACCTTCCTATTAATTCCTGCCCATTAGCTCCCATAGTTGGAGATTTATCCCATATATGTAATGGACTCAGATCACAAAAGTTGATTTCATTGATGTCCCAGATTACAGGGAAGTTGAGCTCAGTAGCTCAAGGCATTACAGGATAATAGAGGGACTTTATACATAAAGTTCTGACCCAATGTTATTGATAAATAGAATATATAAGAGAACAGTTTAAACAGGTTAATAATGTTGATGTAACCCTGTTCTTCTTTTAATGTTCTTGATTCTAAGTTGCATAAATGCAAGACATATAAACCGGCTATAAGAAGCCGTATTGTCTATGAAACATAATTGTTTAAATCACTGAAAATTGATATAATTGTTCCCAAAAAATTAAGTCACTTAAGGGAACCATCACAGGCTTTGCAAGCCTAGATAAGAAAGTGAGTCTATGGCTATCGTCCATATTTTGACTCAGAATTTTCATATAATCTGTAATTGCCGCAGATATGATAATCCCCAAGGGGGGATGAGGGGTAGTTTGTGGTATCAGCAGACCACAGTATATTCCCAGGATCACAGAGCTGATCATATGTACAAGCAGTTTTTGCAGATGCTGTATTTCCCAAAATTTCTCCACCATCCTAGAGATGGGAGGGGGGGAAGGAGCACATTCCTAAGTCCTAGGTACATGTCAGCAAAGAGGTCGCAAAGCTGCGCTGCACTCTGAGCTGAATCAGCTCAAGTAAAGGAGGAGTAAGATTCTCCCAAATCCATTGCATGTAAATTCTCTTCCTTATGAAGTGAATAAAGAGAAAAGAAAAAGTTGTTTAACACTTTGCTGAGATAAGAATGTCCAGCAAATGAAACAAAACAAAGTGCTTAATTGATTTATTAATCATAGCAAGTCGATAAATGATTGATTATATTGATTATTAATCACATTTTTCCACAGGATCATTAACATGGTGTTTGTGTAGAGTTTTATTTCAGTGCTAAAAAGGGCAAGAGCTGAACTGATATTGGAAAATCAAAGATTTGAAGATGGAGACACATCATAAATTTCATGTGATTGGTGGTGGTATCGTATAAAAATAAATACATTTGAAAAGTTATACTAACCAATTGTGACTAATTTGTCATCATTGTATTCCATGCAGATGTATGGACACATATATATTACTCTGTTTTGAGGTAGTCTCAAAGTATTGATTGGGTTATGATCCTAAATAGGCATAACACCTAAAGCTGTTTTAGCCTGGCCGAGGAAGAATAGTTATATCTATTCCTGAGACCCTGTAGTTTGCTTTTCTTTGGAAAAAAAAATATATAAAAATCCTCAACTAGCTGCTGCTGGCTAAAGTATGGCATAAGTCAAAGGCCTAGAATAGGCAGGTATATGTTTGATAAAGTTTTTCTGCGTTTTACTCATACTGTCTGTTGTTTTCTTAAGTTTAGATGATTGCCCAAGATGGGATCACATGTTGATGGCGGAACCCTAAAAGTCTTAGTATCCGGAACCAAGAGAACCTGAGGTCAGGGCTATCCGAGACGCAAGAGACGTCCAGTCGGAGCCACCCAGATGAATCCAAAAGGTATCCAGGAGTGACAAGTGGGCAGAGCCCCGGGGGATTCGACAGCCACGACAAGAGTGCTTCATGCCGATTCAACATGACAAAGTATTTGAGATCGCAGATATGAAGATATGTTGCCAAACAACGCTCGCTAAAAAGAGTAACCAAGTTGCTGACGAGACAGGAAGCCATTACTTCAAGCTTTACATTTTTGCAGCAATGTTATTAAGTTAGAGGACCAAAGAAACATTTTCACTAGAGACACGTTTCCGTAAAGTCAAGAAAATGACCGGAACGTCTTTCTCTCTACAGTGGTCATAAAAGGACGTAACATATTTGTAATAAAACCAAACAGAGTTTGTGCGTTATATATGTGTTGTAAGAGTACACACAAAATTGTGATTCATTTATTGCAAGGAAAAATTGTGTTCCCCAATCCATAATGATTTGGAGCATTATGCCCTGTATTGCATTTCAGCCTATTCAACCTTCTAAAAACGAAATTGAATATGCTGAAAAGGGGGGATTTGTCGGGCATTTTCATAGGTATATATATTGATACCTGGTCATATTATATTCAAAATGCATGCTCATTGTCCTTAAGAAACAGTTTGAGCCAAAGTTTTGCTGTGTGGTAGAAACAGGCCAAGATGAAGTCATGCCAAGCTCAATCTGTGTAAAAATACAGAGAGTATTGTGTCTTAAGAGTTATTGCCACAAATGTGGTCTTATCTGTAAGGGAGTACACTGGATTCTCCAGACATGTCTTAGAGAACAAGGCCCATTCATACCATAATGGCCCATAGATCAATAGTGTCAATGAGACTCCAAGTTGTCTATCTTTAGTTGATACAAAATGTCTACATTTATCCTTATCTCTGATTTACTGACGACGAGGGTCAAATGTATATGATGCAAAAATACCCTAGTTAAGTCTTTATGGTATGGTGTTAATAGCTTGCACAACAGTGCCATCCCGAGACGGATATCAGTTACACCATCCTCCATAGTTGCATTATGGGTAAACATGATCTCATAGGATCTTATTACATATGTTTACACCCCTCCATTGATTGGAGAATACTAATCCAGGGGGTGGTAATGTTAGATTACAAGGGAGATAATTACCCTAGATAGATGAGCATCAGGAGGAGAAAGGAGAAGGAAGAAGAGGAAAGCTAAGAAACAAAGGAGGAAGCATAGCATTCCAGGAGCCAACACCCAAGATGAAAGCCATGGTGATGGACCATCCAGCTTTCCTAGGAGCAGAAGTGAGATTCCTGCTAGGACTTGGTAAGAAACACAAAGAATGATGTTTCATTTTATTAAGACTATTTAGATAATGTGGGTAAAATCATAGCATCTATGTTGGCGAACATATTAATTTATTTATCATCTCTTTATATGAGATGTAGTCTTAGATATAGAATAATTGTGAGCCTTCATTCTACCTGCAGAAGAATCAAGTTTCATAATTTATCAGAGTATTAAATGATTGCATACATATATGCATAGATATAGATATATTGATAGTAGCATTCTTCGCCAAGCTAGATGATAAATTCCCACTGGAAGATTTGTTCCAAGTTCTTCCAATGTCTGTTGTCTTAATAGTCTTACCAGGTTATACAGATATGAAAGTAGTCCAGAATAGGACAGAAGTATACATGTAAAAGTAGTCTAGGATTTGACTACTGTCTTCTGAAGTTATATACTTGAATGGATTTGCCCATTACTACATGTGAGGTGTATTTTAGTTTGGTTAGAGAGGGGTGGGGAATGTATTTATCATTCCATATAGATGTCTAGGATTAGACACGCCTCTGAACAGGAGTAATGTATATAATGTAACCTCTTGTTTTGATATCCTAACCAAATAGCTTTGTTATAATGTGACAAGCTGCTCCTACCCACATGTATTGTGAAGCTTATGATGCCTGATATCAATGCCATATATATTAATTGGCAGATATCATTGTTTATTTACTTATGATAAGCTTGTAATGCTTCATATATCATTGCCATATATATTCCTTGGCATATATAATAGTGTTTATATACCTATTTGTTTATAATCGTGTAACTAATAAAATCTGCATATTTTTATAATATCTGCGTATTATTTAATGTCAAAACTACATCTTTAGCATTAATGTCATCTCTCATGAAAAGAACTTATTATCTGAGGAAATAGTCGGCCTCAGATGTGAATTGTATCGATTGGGTTATCTACAATTCACCAGGTCATAATTTCGACAAGCTATGAAAAATTTATGATTAATTTTTTTATGACCATAATTAATAATTCTTAATTGGATTATTATAAACCCGACAGGCCTAAATAACTGAAAGTGGCCTTCTCCAATGGTGGGTGATATGTCAACTTATTCCTTGCTGTGGGACCTCTCTCCTCTGTCTGTGTGCTGGGGCCGAAATAACTGAAAGTGGCCTTCTCCAGCAGTGGGTGATATGACGCCTTATTCCTTGCTGTGGGACCTCTCTACTCTGTCCGTTCGCTGGGCCTAAATAACTGAAAGTGGCCTTCTCCAGTGGTAGGTCATATGACGCCTCATTCCTTGCTGTGTAATCTCTCTCCTCTGTCTGGGTGCTGGGGCCGAAATAACTGAAAGTGGCCTTCTCCAGTGGTGGGTGATATAATGCCTTATTCCTTGCTTTGGGACCTCTCTCCTCTGTCTGGTTGCTGGGGCCTAAATAACTGAAAATGGCCTTCTCCAGTGGTGGGTGATATGGCGCATGATTCCTTGCTGTGTGACCTCTCTCCTCTGTCTGCTTACTGGGGACGAAATAACTGAAAGTGGCCTTCTTCAGTGGTGGGTGATATGACGCATGATTCCTTGCTGTGGGACCTCTCTCCTCTGTCTGGTTGCTGGGCCTAAATAACTATCAGTGGCCTTCTACAGTGGTTGGCCATATGACCCCTTATTCCTTGCTGTTGGAACTCTCGCCTCTGTCTGGGTGCTGTGGCGAAATAACTGAAAGTGGCCTTCTCCAGTGGTGGGTGATATAACGCATGATTCATTCCTGTGGGCTCTCTCTCCTATGTGTGCTGGGGCCGAAATAACTGAAAGTGGCCTTCTCCAGTGGTATGCGATATGACGCATGATTCCTTGCTATGGGACCTCTCTCCTCTGTCTGGGTGCTGGGCCTAAATAACTGAAAGTGGCCTTCTCCAGTGGTGGGTGATATGATGCCATATTCCTTGCTGTGGGACCTCTCTTCTATGTCTGGGTACTGGGCCTAAACAACTGAAAGTGGCCTTCTCCAGTGGTGGGTCATATGACGCCTTATTCCTTGCTGTGGGACCTCTCTCCTCTGTCTGGGTGCTTGGGCCAAAATAACTGAAAGTGGCCTTCTCCAGTGGTGAGTGATATAACGCATGATTCCTTGCTGTGGGACCTCTCTCCTCAGTCTTTGTGCTGGGGCAGAAATAACTGAAAGTGGCCTTCTCCAGTGGTGGGTGATATGACTCCTTATTCCTTGCTGTGGGACCTCTCTCCTATGTCTGGGTGCTGGGCCTAAACAACTGAAAGAGGCCTTCTCCAGTGGTGGGTCATATGACGCATCATTCCTTGCTGTGGGATCTCTCTCCTCTGTCTGGGTGCTGGGGCCGAAATAACTGAAAGTGGCCTTCTCCAGTGGTGGGTGATATGACGCCTTATTCCTTGCTGTGGGACCTCTCTCCTCTGTCTGGGTGCTGGGCCTAAATAAATGAAAGTGGCCTTCTCAAGTGGTGGGTCATATGACGCCTCATTCCTTGCTGTGGGATCTCTCTTATCTGTCTGGGTGCTGGGGCCGAAATAACTTAAAGTGGCCTTCTCCAGTGGTGGGTGATATGACGCCTTTTTCCTTGCTTTTGGACCTCTCTCCTCTGTCTGGGTGCTGGGGCCAAAATAACTGAAAGTGGCCTTCTCCAGTGGTGAGTGATATAACGCATGATTCCTTGCTGTGGGACCTCTCTCCTCTTTCTGGGTGCTGGGGCCGAAATAACTGAAAGTGGCCTTCTCCAGTGGTGGGTGATATGACAACTTATTCCTTGCTGTGGGACCTCTCTCCTCTGTCTGGGTGCTGGGGCCGAAATAACTGAAAGTGGCCTTCTCCAGTGGTGGGTGATATGACGCCTTATTCCTTGCTGTGGGACCTCTCTCCTCTGTCTGGGTGCTGGGCCTAAATAAATGAAAGTGGCCTTCTCAAGTGGTGGGTCATATGACGCCTCATTCCTTGCTGTGGGATCTCTCTTATCTGTCTGGGTGCTGGGGCCGAAATAACTCAAAGTGGCCTTCTCCAGTGGTGGGTGATATGACGCCTTTTTCCTTGCTTTTGGACCTCTCTCCTCTGTCTGGGTGCTGGGGCCAAAATAACTGAAAGTGGCCTTCTCCAGTGGTGAGTGATATAACGCATGATTCCTTGCTGTGGGACCTCTCTCCTCTGTTTTTGTGCTGGGGCCGAAATAACTGAAAATGGCCTTCTCCAGTGGTGGGTGATATGACTCCTTATTGCTTGCTGTGGGACCTCTCTCCTATGTCTGGTTGCTGGGCCTAAATAACTGAAAGTGGCCTTCTCCAGTGGTGGGTCATATGACGCCTTTTTCCTTGCTGTGGGACCTCTCTCCACTGTCTGGGTGCTGGGGCCAAAATAACTGAAAGTAGCCTTCTCCAGTGGTGGGTGATATAACGCATGATTCCTTGCTGTGGGACCTCTCTCCTCTTTCTGGGTGCTGGGGCCGAAATAACTGAAAGTGGCCTTCTCCAGTGGAAGGTGATATCGCGCCATATGCCTTGCTGTGGGACCTCTCTCCTCTTTCTGGGTGCTGGGCCTAAATAACTTAAAGTGGCCTTCTCCAGTGGTGTGTCATATGACGCCTTATTCCTTGCTGTGGGACCTCTCTCCTCTGTCTGGGTGCTGGGGCCGAAATAACTGAAAGTGGCCTTCTCCAGTGGTGAGTGATATAACGCATGATTTCTTGCTGTGGGACCTGTCTCCTCTGTCTCTGTGCTGGGGCCGAAAAAACTGAACGTGGCCTTCTCCAGTGGTGGGTGAGGGTGATATGACGCCTGATTCCTTGCTGTGGGACCTCTCTCCTCTGTCTGGGTGCTGGGGCCGAAATAACTGAAAGTGGCCTTCTCCAGTGGTGGGTGATATGACGCCTGATTCCTTGCTGTGGGACCTCTCTCCTCTGTCTGGGTGCTGGGGCCGAAATAACTGAAAGTGGCCTTCTCCAGTGGTGGGTGATATGACGCCTTATTCCTTGCTGTGGGACCTCTCTCCTATGTCTGGGTGCTGGGCCAAATAACTGAAAGTGGCCTTCTCCAGTGGTGGGTGATATGACGCCTTATTCCTTGCTGTGGGACCTCTCTCCTCTGTCTGGGTGCTGGGCCTGAAATAACTGAAAGTGGCCTTCTCCAGTGGTGGGTGATATGACGCCTTATTCCTTGCTGTGGGACCTCTCTCCTCTGTCTGGGTGCTGGGGCCGAAATAACTGAAAGTGGCCTTCTCCAGTGGTGGGTCATATGACGCCTTATTCCTTGCTGTGGGACCTCTCTCCTCTGTCTGGGTGCTTGGGCCAGAAATAACTGAAAGTGGCCTTCTCCAGTGGTGGGTGATATAACGCATGATTCCTTGCTGTGGGACCTCTCTCCTCTGTCTGGGTGCTGGGGCGAAATAACTGAAAGTGGCCTTCTCCAGTGGTGGGTGATATGACGCCTTATTCCTTGCTGTGGGACCTCTCTCCTCTGTCTGGGTGCTGGGCCTAAATAACTGAAAGTGGCCTTCTCCAGTGGTGGGTCATATGACGCCTTATTCCTTGCTGTGGGACCTCTCTCCTCTGTCTGGGTGCTGGGGCCAGAAATAACTGAAAGTGGCCTTCTCCAGTGGTGGGTGATATGACGCATGATTCCTTGCTGTGGGACCTCTCTCCTCTGTCTGGGTGCTGGGGCCGAAATAACTGAAAGTGGCCTTCTCCAGTGGTGGGTCATATGACGCCTTATTCCTTGCTGTGGGATCTCTCTCCTCTGTCTGGGTGCTGGGGCCGAAATAACTGAAAGTGGCCTTCTACAGTGGTGTGTGATATGACTCCTTATTCCTTGCTGTGGGACCTCTCTCCTATGTCTGGGTGCTGGGCCAAAATAACTGACAGTGGCCTTCTCCAGTGGTGGGTGATATGACGCACTTATTCCTTGCTGTGGGACCTCTCTCCTCTGTCTGGGTGCTGGGCCTAAATAACTGAAAGTGGCCTTCTCCAGTGGTGGGTCATATGACGCCTCATTCCTTGCTGTGGGATCTCTCCTCTGTCTGGGTGCTGGGCCGAAATAACTGAAAGTGGCCTTCTCCAGTGGTGTGTCATATGACGCCTTATTCTTTGCTGTGGGACCTCTCTCCTCTGTCTGGATGCTTGGGCCAAAATAACTGAAAGTGGCCTTCTCCAGTGGTGAGTGATATAACGCATGATTCCTTGCTGTGGGACCTCTCTCCTCTGTCTTTGTGCTGGGGCCGAAATAACTGAAAGTGGCCTTCTCCAGTGGTGGGTGATATGACTCCTTATTCCTTGCTGTGGGACCTCTCTCCTATGTCTGGGTGCTGGGCCTAAACAACTGAAAGTGGCCATTTCCAGTGGTGGGTCATATGACGCCTCATTCCTGGCTGTGAGATCTCTCTCCTCTGTCTGGGTTCTGGGGCTGAAATAACTGAAAGTGGCCTTCTCCAGTGGTGGGTGATATGATGCGTTTTTCCTTGCTGTGGGACCTCTCTCCTCTGTCTGGGTGCTGGGGCCAAAATAACTGAAAGTAGCCTTCTCCAGTGGTGGGTGATATAACGCATGATTCCTTGCTGAGGGACCTTTCTCCTCTTTCTGGGTGCTGGGGCCGAAATAACTGAAAGTGGCCTTCCCAGTGGTGGGTGATATGACGCCTTATTCCTTGCTGAGGAACCTCTCTCCTCTGTCTGGGTGCTGGGGCCTAAATAACTGAAAGTGGCCTTCTCCAGTGGTGGGTCATATGACGCATCATTCCTTGCTGTGGGATCTCTCTCCTCTGTCTGGGTGCTGGGGCAGAAATAACTGAAAGTGGCCTTCTCCAGTGGTGAGTGATATAACGCATGATTTCTTGCTGTGGGACCTCTCTCCTCTGTCTGTGTGCTGGGGCCGAAATAACTGAAAGTGGCCTTCTCCAGTGGTGTGTCATATGACACCTTATTCCTTGTTCTGGGATCTCTCTCCTCTGTCTGGGTGCTGGGGCCGAAATAACTGAAAGTGGCCTTCTCCAGTGGTGGGTATTATGACAAATTATTCCTTGCTGTGGGACCTCTCTCCTCTGTCTGGGTGCTGGGGCTGAAATAACTGAAAGTGGCCTTCTCCAGTGGTGGGTGATATGACGCCTTATTCCTTGCTGTGGGACCTCTCTCCTCTGTCTGGGTGCTGGGGCCGAAATAACTGAAAGTGGCCTTCTCCAGTGGTGGGTGATATGACGCCATATTCCTTGCTGTGGGACCTCTCTCCTCTGTCTGGGTGCTGGGCCTAAATAACTGAAAGTGGCCTTCTCCAGTGGTGGGTGATATGACGCCTTATTCCTTGCTGTGGGACCTCTCTCCTCTGTCTGTGTGCTGGGGCCTAAATAACTGAAAGTGGCCTTCTCCAGTGGTGGGTGATATGACAACTTATTCCTTGCTGTGGGACCTCTCTCCTCTGCCTGGGTGCTGGGCCGAAATAACTGAAAGTGGCCTTCTCCAGTGGTGTGTCATATGACGCCTTATTCTTTGCTGTGGGACCTCTCTCCTCTGTCTGGGTGCTTGGGCCAAAATAACTGAAAGTGGCCTTCTCCAGTGGTGAGTGATATAACGCATGATTCCTTGCTGTGGGACCTCTCTCCTCTGTCTGTGTGCTGGGGCCGAAATAACTGAAAGTGGCCTTCTCCAGTGGTGGGTGATATGACTCCTTATTCCTTGCTGTGGGACCTCTCTCCTCTGTCTGGGTGCTGGGCCTAAATAACTGAAAGTGGCCTTCTCCAGTGGTGGGTGATATGACGCCTTATTCCTTGCTGTGGGACCTCTCTCCTCTGTCTGGGTGCTGGGGCCAGAAATAACTGAAAGTGGCCTTCTCCAGTGGTGGGTGATATGACACCTGATTCCTTGCTGTGGGACTTCTCTCCTCTGTCTGGGTGCTGGGGCCGAAATAACTGAAAGTGGCCTTCTCCAGTGGTGGGTGATATGACGCCTTATTCCTTGCTGTGGGACCTCTCTCCTCTGTCTGGGTGCTGGGGCCAAAATAACTGAAAGTGGCCTTCTCCAGTGGTGGGTGATTATGACAGCATTATTCCTTGCTGTGGGACCTCTCTCCTCTGTCTGGGTGCTGGGGCTGAAATAACTGAAAGTGGCCTTCTCCAGTGGTGGGTGATATGACGCCTTATTCCTTGCTGTGGGACCTCTCTCCTCTGTCTGGGTGCTGGGGCCAAAATAACTGAAAGTAGCCTTCTCCAGTGGTGGGTGATATAACGCATGATTCCTTGCTGTGGGACCTCTCTCCTCTGTCTGGGTGCTGGGGCAGAAATAACTGAAAGTGGCCTTCTCCAGTGGTGGGTGATATGACGCCTTTTCCTTGCTGTGGGACCTCTCTCCTCTGTCTGGGTGCTGGGGCCAAAATAACTGAAAGTAGCCTTCTCCAGTGGTGGGTGATATAACGCATGATTCCTTGCTGTGGGACCTCTCTCCATCTGTCTGGGTGCTGGGGCCAAAATAACTGAAAGTGGCCTTCTCCAGTGGTGGGTGATATGACGCATGATTCCTTGCTGTGGGACCTCTCTCCTCTGTCTGGGTGCTGGGGCCGAAATAACTGAAAGTGGCCTTCTCCAGTGGTGGGTGATATCACGCCATGATTCCTTGCTGTGGGACCTCTCTCCTCTGTCTGGGTGCTGGGGCTGAAATAACTGAAAGTGGCCTTCTCCAGTGGTGGGTGATATGACGCCTTATTCCTTGCTGTGGGACCTCTCTCCTCTGTCTGGGTGCTGGGGCCAAAATAACTGAAAGTGGCCTTCTCCAGTGGTGGGTGATATAACGCATGATTCCTTGCTGTGGGACCTTTCTCCTCTTTCTGGGTGCTGGGGCCGAAATAACTGAAAGTGTCCTTCCCAGTGGTGGGTGATATGACGCCTTATTCCTTGCTGTGGGACCTCTCTCCTCTGTCTGGGTGCTGGGGCAGAAATAACTGAAAGTGGCCTTCTCCAGTGGTGGGTGATATGACGCCTTTTTCCTTGCTGTGGGACCTCTCTCCTCTGTCTGGGTGCTGGGGCCAAAATAACTGAAAGTAGCCTTCTCCAGTGGTGGGTGATATAACGCATGATTCCTTGCTGTGGGACCTCTCTCCTCTTTCTGAGTGCTGGGGCCGAAATAACTGAAAGTGGCCTTCTCCAGTGGTGGGTGTTATCGCGCCATAAACCTTGCTGTGGGACCTCTCTCCTCTTTCTGGGTGCTGGGCCTAAATAACTTAAAGTGGCCTTCTCCAGTGGTGTGTCATATGACGCCTTATTCCTTTCTTTGGGACCTCTCTCCTCTGTCTGGGTGCTGGGGCCAAAATAACTGAAAGTGGCCTTCTCCAGTGGTGAGTGATATAACGCATGATTTCTTGCTGTGGAACCTCTCTCCTCTGTCTGTGTGCTGGGGCCGAAATAACTGAAAGTGGCCTTCTCCAGTGGTGGGTCATATGACGCCTTATTCCTTGCTGTGGGACCTCTCTCCTCTGTCTGGGTGCTTGGGCCAAAATAACTGAAAGTGGCATTCTCCAGTGGTGAGTGATATAACGCATGATTCCTTGCTGTGGGACCTCTCTCCTCTGTCTTTGTGCTGGGGCCGAAATAACTGAAAGTGGCCTTCTCCAATGGTGGGTGATATGACTCCTTATTCCTTGCTGTTGGACCTGTCTCCTATGTCTGGGTGCTGGGCCTAAACAAATGAAAGTGGCCTTCTCCAGTGGTGGGTCATATGACGCCTCATTCCTTGCTGTGGGATCTCTCTCCTCTGTCTGGGTGCTGGGGCTGAAATAACTGAAAGTGGCCTTCTCCAGTGGTTTGTGATATGACGCCTTTTTCCTTGCTGTGGGACCTCTCTCCTCTGTCTGGGTGCTGGGGCCAAAATAACTGAAAGTAGCCTTCTCCAGTGGTGGGTGATATAACGCATGATTCCTTGCTGTGGGACCTCTCTCCTCTTTCTGGGTGCTGGGGCCGAAATAACTCAAAGTGGCCTTCTCCAGTGGTGGGTGATATCGCGCCATATGCCTTGCTTTGGGACCTCTCTCCTCTTTCTGGGTGCTGGGCCTAAATAACTTAAAGTGGCCTTCTCCAGTGGTGTGTCATATGACGCCTTATTGCTTGCTGTGGGACCTCTCTCCTCTGTCTGGGTGCTGGGGCCGAAATAACTGTAAGTGGCCTTCTCCAGTGGTGACTGATATAACGCATGATTCCTTGCTGTGGGACCTCTCTCCTCTGTCTGTGTGCTGGGGCCGAAATAACTGAAAGTGGCATTCTCCAGTGGTGGGTGATATGACAACTTATTCCTTGCTGTGGGACCTCTTTCCTCTGTCTGGGTGCTGGGCCTAAATAACTGAAAGTGGCCTTCTCCAGTGGTGGATCATATGACTCCTCATTCCTTGCTGTGGATCTCTCTCCTCTGTCTGGGTGCTGGGGCCGAAATAACTTAAAGTGGCCTTCTCCAGTGGTGGGTGATATAATGCCTTATTCCTTGCTGTGGGACCTCTCTCCTCTGTCTGGTTGCTGCGGCCTAAATAACTGAAAATGGCCATCTCCAGTGGTGGGTGATATGACGCATGATTCCTTGCTGTGTGACCTCTCTCCTCTGTCTGCTTGCTGGGGACGAAATAACTGAAAGTGGCCTTCTCCAGTGGTGGGTGATATGACGCATGATTCCTTGCTGTGGGACCTCTCTCCTCTGTCTGGGTGCTGGGACCGAAATAACTGAAAGTGGCCTTTTCCAGTTGTGAGTGATATAACGCCTTATTCCTTGCTGTGGGACCTCTCTCCTCTTTCTGGGTGCTGGGGCCAGAAATAACTGAAAGTGGCCTTCTCCAGTGGTGGGTGATATGACACATGATTCCTTGCTGTGGGACTTCTCTCCTCTGTCTGGTTGCTGGGCCTAAATAACTATCAGTGGCCTTCTCCAGTGGTTGGCCATATGACCCCTTATTCCTTGCTGTTGGAACTCTCGCCTCTGTCTGGGTGCTGTGGCCGAAATAACTGAAAGTGGCCTTCTCCAGTGGTGGGTGATATAACGCATGATTCCTTCCTGTGGGATCTCTCTCCTCTTTGTGCTGGGGCCGAAATAACTGAAAGTGGCCTTCTCCAGTGGTGGGCGATATGACGCATGATTCCTTGCTATGGGACCTCTCTCCTCTGTCTGGGTGCTGGGCCTAAATAACTTAAAGTGGCCTTCTCCAGTGGTGGTTGATATGACGCCTTATTCCTTGCTGTGGGACCTCTCGCCTCTGTCTGGGTGCTGGGGCCGAAATAACTGAAAGTGGCCTTCTCCAGTGGTGGGTGATATAACGCATGATTCCTTCCTGTGGGATCTCTCTCCTCTGTCTGTGTGCTGGGGCCGAAATAACTGAAAGTGGCCTTCTTCAGTGGTGGGCGATATGACGCATGATTCCTTGCTATGGGACCTCTCTCCTCTGTCTGGGTGCTGGGCCTAAATAACTGAAAGTGGCCTTCTCCAGTGGTGAGTGATATAACGCATGATTCCTTGCTGTGGGACCTCTCTCCTCTGTCTTTGTGCTGGGGCCGAAATAACTGAAAGTGGCCTTCTCCAGTGGTGGGTGATATGACTCCTTATTCCTTGCTGTGGGACCTCTCTCCTATGTCTGGGTGCTGGGCCTAAACAACTGAAAGTGGCCTTCTCCAGTGGTGGGTCATATGACGCCTCATTCCTTGCTGTGGGATCTCTCTCCTCTGTCTGGGTGCTGGGGCCGAAATAACTGAAAGTGGCCTTCTCCAGTGGTTGGTGATATGACAACTTATTCCTTGCTGTTGGACCTCTCTCTTCTGTCTGGGTGCTGGGGCCGAAATAACTGAAAGTGGCCTTCTCCAGTGGTGGGTGATATGACGCCTTATTCCTTGCTGTGGGACCTCTCTCCTCTGTCTGGGTGCTGGGCTTAAATAACTGAAAGTGGCCTTCTCCAGTGGTGGGTCATATGACGCCTCATTCCTTGCTGTGGGATCTCTCTCCTCTGTCTGGGTGCTGGGGCCGAAATAACTGAAAGTGGCCTTCTCCAGTGGTGGGTGATATGACGCCTTTTTCCTTGCTGTGGGACCTCTCTCCTCTGTCTGGGTGCTGGGGCCAAAATAACTGAAAGTGGCCTTCTCCAGTGGTGGGTGATATTGCGCCATATGCCTTGCTGTGGGACCTCTCTCCTCTTTCTGGGTGCTGGGCCTAAATAACTTAAAGTGGCCTTCTCCAGTGGTGTGTCATATGACGCCTCATTCCTTGCTGTGGGACCTCTCTCCTCTGTCTGGGTGCTGGGTCCGAAATAACTGAAAGTGGCCTTCTCCAGTGGTGAGTGATATAACGCATGATTCCTTGCTGTGGGACCTCTCTCCTCTGTCTGTGTGCTGGGGCCGAAATAACTGAAAGTGGCCTTCTCCAGTGGTGGGTGATATGACTCCTTATTCCTTGCTTTGGGACCTCTCTCCTATGTCTGGGTGCTGGGCCTAAATAACTGAAAGTGGCCTTCTCCAGTGGTTGGCCATATGAACCCTTATTCCTTGCTGTTGGAATTATCGCCTCTGTCTGGGTGCTGTGGCCGAAATAACTGAAAGTGGCCTTCTCCAGTGGTGGGTGATATAACGCATGATTCATTCCTGTGGGATCTCTCTCCTATGTGTGCTGGGGCCGAAATAACTGAAAGTGGCCTTCTCCAGTGGTATGCGATATGACGCATGATTCCTTGCTATGGGACCTCTCTCCTCTGTCTGGGTGCTGGGCCTAAATAACTGAAAGTGGCCTTCTCCAGTGGTGGGTGATATGACGCCTTATTCCTTGCTGTGGGACCTCTCTCCTATGTCTGGATACTGGGCCTAAACAACTGAAAGTGGCCTTCTCCAGTGGTGGGTCATATGACGCCTTATTCCTTGCTGTGGGACCTCTCTCCTCTGTCTGGGTGCTTGGGCCAAAATAACTGAAAGTGGCCTTCTCCAGTGGTGAGTGATATAACGCATGATTCCTTGCTGTGGGACCTCTCTCCTCTGTCTTTGTGCTGGGGCCGAAATAACTGAAAGTGGCCTTCTCCAGTGGTGGGTGATATGACTCCTTATTCCTTGCTGTTGGACCTCTCTCCTATGTCTGGGTGCTGGGCCTAAACAACTGAAAGTGGCCTTCTCCAGTGGTGGGTCATATGACGCATCATTCCTTGCTGTGGGATCTCTCTCCTCTGTCTGGGTGCTGGGGCCGAAATAACTGAAGTGGCCTTCTCCAGTGGTGGGTGAAATGACAACTTATTCCTTGCTGTGGGACCTTTCTCCTCTGTCTGGGTGCTGGGGCCGAAATAACTGAAAGTGGCCTTCTCCAGTGGTGGGTGATATGACGCCTTATTCATTGCTGTGGGACCTCTCTCCTCTGTCTGGGTGCTGGGCCTAAATAAATGAAAGTGGCCTTCTTAAGTGCTGGGTCATATGACGCCTCATTCCTTGCTGTGGGATCTCTCTCATCTGTCTGGGTGCTGGGGCCGAAATAACTGAAAGTGGCCTTCTCCAGTGGTGGGTGATATGACGCCTTTTCCTTGCTTTTGGACCTCTCTCCTCTGTCTGGGTGCTGGGGCCAAAATAACTGAAAGTGGCCTTCTCCAGTGGTGAGTGATATAACGCATGATTCCTTGCTGTGGGACCTCTCTCCTCTGTCTTTGTGCTGGGGCAGAAATAACTGAAAGTGGCCTTCTCCAGTGGTGGGTGATATGACTCCTTATTCCTTGCTGTGGGACCTCTCTCCTATGTCTGGGTGCTGGGCCTAAACAACTGAAAGTGGCCTTCTCCAGTGGTGGGTCATATGATGCATCATTCCTTGCTGTGGGATCTCTCTCCTCTGTCTGGGTGCTGGGGCCGAAATAACTGAAAGTGGCCTTCTCCAGTGGTGGGTGAAATGACAACTTATTCCTTGCTGTGGGACCTCTCTCCTCTGTCTGGGTGCTGGGGCCGAAATAACTGAAAGTGGCCTTCTCCAGTGGTGGGTGATATGACGCCTTATTCATTGCTGTGGGACCTCTCTCCTCTGTCTGGGTGCTGGGCCTAAATAAATGAAAGTGGCCTTCTTAAGTGCTGGGTCATATGACGCCTCATTCCTTGCTGTGGGATCTCTCTCATCTGTCTGGGTGCTGGGGCCGAAATAACTGAAAGTGGCCTTCTCCAGTGGTGGGTGATATGACGCCTTTTTCCTTGCTTTTGGACCTCTCTCCTCTGTCTGGGTGCTGGGGCCAAAATAACTGAAAGTGGCCTTCTCCAGTGGTGAGTGATATAATGCATGATTCCTTGCTGTGGGACCTCTCTCCTCTGTCTTTGTGCTGGGGCCGAAATAACTGAAAGTGGCCTTCTCCAGTGGTGGGTGATATGACTCCTTATTCCTTGCTGTGGGACCTCTCTCGTATGTCTGGGTGCTGGGCCTAAACAACTGAAAGTGGCCTTCTCCAGTGGTGGTTCATATGACGCCTCATTCCTTGCTGTGGGATCTCTCTCCTTTGTCTGGGTGCTGGGGCCGAAATAACTGAAAGTGGCCTTCTCCAGTAGTGGGTGATATGACAACTTATTCGTTGCTGTTGGACATCTCTCCTCTGTCTGGGTGCTGGGGCCGAAATAACTGAAAGTTGCCTTCTCCAGTGGTGGGTGATATGACGCCTTTTTCCTTGCTGTGGGACCTCTCTCCTCTGTCTGGGTGATGGGCCAAAATAATTGAAAGTGGCCTTCTCCAGTGGTGGGTGATATAACGCATGATTCCTTGCTGTGGGACCGCTCTCCTCTTTCTGGGTGCTGGGGCCGAAATAACTGAAAGTGGCCTTCTCCAGTGGTGGGTGATATCGCGCCATATGCCTTGCTGTGGGACCTCTCTCCTCTTTCTGGGTGCTGGGCCTAAATACCTTAAAGTGGCCTTCTCCAGTGGTGTGTCATATGACGCCTTATTCCTTGCTGTGGGACCTCTCTCCTCTGTCTGGGTGCTGGGGCCGAAATAACTGAAAGTGGCCTTCTCCAGTGGTGAGTGATATAATGCATGATTTCTTGCTGTGGGACCTCTCACCTCTGTCTGTGTGCTGGGGCCGAAATAACTGAAAGTGGCCTTCTCCAGTGGTGGGTGATATGACTCCTTATTCCTTGCTGTGGGACCTCTGTCCTATGTCTGGGTGCTGGGCCTAAATAACTGACAGTGGCCTTCTCCAATTGTGGGTGATATGACAACTTATTCCTTGCTGTGGGACTTCTCTCCTCTGTCTGGGTGCTGGGCTTAAATAACTGAAAGTGGCCTTCTCCAGTGGTGGGTCATATGACGCCTCATTCCTTGCTGTGGGATCTCTCTCCTCTGCCTGGGTGCTGGTCCGAAATAACTGAAAGTGGCCTTCTCCAGTGGTGTGTCATATGACGCCTTATTCTTTGCTGTGGGACCTCTCTCCTCTGTCTGGATGCTTGGGCCAAAATAACTGAAAGTGGCCTTCTCCAGTGGTGAGTGATATAACGCATGATTCCTTGCTGTGGGACCTCTCTCCTCTGTCTTTGTGCTGGGGCCGAAATAACTGAAAGTGGCCTTCTCCAGTGGTGGGTGATATGACTCCTTATTCCTTGCTGTGGGATCTCTCTCCTCTGTCTGGGTGCTGGGGCTGAAATAACTGAAAGTGGCCTTCTCCAGTGGTGGGTGATATGATGCCTTTTTCCTTGCTGTGGGACCTCTCTCCTCTGTTTGGGTGCTGGGGCCAAAATAACTGAAAGTAGCCTTCTCCAGCGGTGGGTGATATAACGCATGATTCCTTGCTGAGGGACCTTTCTCCTCTTTCTGGGTGCTGGGGCCGAAATAACTGAAAGTGGCCTTCCCAGTGGTGGGTGATATGACGCCTTATTCCTTGCTGTGGGACCTCTCTCCTCTGTCTGGGTACTGGGGCCTAAATAACTGAAAGTGGCCTTCTCCAGTGGTGGGTCATATGACGCATCATTCGTTGTTGTGGGTTCTCTCTCCTCTGTCTGGGTGCTGGGGCAGAAATAACTAAAAGTGGCCTTCTCCAGTGGTGGGTGATATGACGCCTTTTTCCTTGCTGTGGGACCTCTCTCCTCTGTCTGGGTGCTGGGGCCAAAATATCTGAAAGTAGCCTTCTCCAGTGGTGGGTGATATAACGCATGATTCCTTGCTGTGGGACCTCTCACCATTGTCTGGGTGTTGGGCCTAAATAACTTAAAGTGGCCTTCTCCAGTGGTGTGTCATATGACGCCTTATTCCTTGCTGTGGGACCTCTCTCCTCTGTCTGGGTGCTGGGGCCGAAATAACTGAAAGTGGCCTTCTCCAGTGGTGAGTGATATAACGCATGATTTCTTGCTGTGGGACCTCTCTCCTCTTTCTGTGTGCTGGGGCCGAAATAACTGAAAGTGGCCTTCTCCAGTGGTGGGTGATATGACTCCTTATTCCTTGCTTTGGGACCTCTCTCCTATGTCTGGGTGCTGGGACTAAATAACTGAAAGTGGCCTTCTCCAGTGGTGGGTGATATAACGCATGATTCCTTGCTGAGGGACCTTTCTCCTCTTTCTGGGTGCTGGGGTCGAAATAACTGAAAGTGGCCTTCCCAGTGGTGGGTAATATGACGCCTTATTCCTTGCTGTGGGACCTCTCTCCTCTGTCTGGGTGCTGGGGCAGAAATAACTGAAAGTGGCCTTCTCCAGTGGTGGGTGATATGACGCCTTTTTCCTTGCTGTGGGACCTCTCTCCTCTGTCTGGGTGCTGGGGCCAAAATAACTGAAAGTAGCCTTCTCCAGTGGTGGGTGATATAACGCATGATTCCTTGCTGTGGGACCTCTCTCCTCTTTCTGAGTGCTGGGGCCGAAATAACTGAAAGTGGCCTTCTCCAGTGGTGGGTGTTATCGCGCCATAAACCTTGCTGTGGGACCTCTCTCCTCTTTCTGGGTGCTGGGCCTAAATAACTTAAAGTGGCCTTCTCCAGTGGTGTGTCATATGACGCCTTATTCCTTTCTTTGGGACCTCTCTCCTCTGTCTGGGTGCTGGGGCCAAAATAACTGAAAGTGGCCTTCTCCAGTGGTGAGTGATATAACGCATGATTTCTTGCTGTGGAACCTCTCTCCTCTGTCTGTGTGCTGGGGCCGAAATAACTGAAAGTGGCCTTCTCCAGTGGTGGGTCATATGACGCCTTATTCCTTGCTGTGGGACCTCTCTCCTCTGTCTGGGTGCTTGGGCCAAAATAACTGAAAGTGGCATTCTCCAGTGGTGAGTGATATAACGCATGATTCCTTGCTGTGGGACCTCTCTCCTCTGTCTTTGTGCTGGGGCCGAAATAACTGAAAGTGGCCTTCTCCAATGGTGGGTGATATGACTCCTTATTCCTTGCTGTTGGACCTGTCTCCTATGTCTGGGTGCTGGGCCTAAACAAATGAAAGTGGCCTTCTCCAGTGGTGGGTCATATGACGCCTCATTCCTTGCTGTGGGATCTCTCTCCTCTGTCTGGGTGCTGGGGCTGAAATAACTGAAAGTGGCCTTCTCCAGTGGTTTGTGATATGACGCCTTTTTCCTTGCTGTGGGACCTCTCTCCTCTGTCTGGGTGCTGGGGCCAAAATAACTGAAAGTAGCCTTCTCCAGTGGTGGGTGATATAACGCATGATTCCTTGCTGTGGGACCTCTCTCCTCTTTCTGGGTGCTGGGGCCGAAATAACTCAAAGTGGCCTTCTCCAGTGGTGGGTGATATCGCGCCATATGCCTTGCTTTGGGACCTCTCTCCTCTTTCTGGGTGCTGGGCCTAAATAACTTAAAGTGGCCTTCTCCAGTGGTGTGTCATATGACGCCTTATTGCTTGCTGTGGGACCTCTCTCCTCTGTCTGGGTGCTGGGGCCGAAATAACTGTAAGTGGCCTTCTCCAGTGGTGACTGATATAACGCATGATTCCTTGCTGTGGGACCTCTCTCCTCTGTCTGTGTGCTGGGGCCGAAATAACTGAAAGTGGCATTCTCCAGTGGTGGGTGATATGACAACTTATTCCTTGCTGTGGGACCTCTTTCCTCTGTCTGGGTGCTGGGCCTAAATAACTGAAAGTGGCCTTCTCCAGTGGTGGATCATATGACTCCTCATTCCTTGCTGTGGATCTCTCTCCTCTGTCTGGGTGCTGGGGCCGAAATAACTTAAAGTGGCCTTCTCCAGTGGTGGGTGATATAATGCCTTATTCCTTGCTGTGGGACCTCTCTCCTCTGTCTGGTTGCTGCGGCCTAAATAACTGAAAATGGCCATCTCCAGTGGTGGGTGATATGACGCATGATTCCTTGCTGTGTGACCTCTCTCCTCTGTCTGCTTGCTGGGGACGAAATAACTGAAAGTGGCCTTCTCCAGTGGTGGGTGATATGACGCATGATTCCTTGCTGTGGGACCTCTCTCCTCTGTCTGGGTGCTGGGACCGAAATAACTGAAAGTGGCCTTTTCCAGTTGTGAGTGATATAACGCCTTATTCCTTGCTGTGGGACCTCTCTCCTCTTTCTGGGTGCTGGGGCCAGAAATAACTGAAAGTGGCCTTCTCCAGTGGTGGGTGATATGACACATGATTCCTTGCTGTGGGACTTCTCTCCTCTGTCTGGTTGCTGGGCCTAAATAACTATCAGTGGCCTTCTCCAGTGGTTGGCCATATGACCCCTTATTCCTTGCTGTTGGAACTCTCGCCTCTGTCTGGGTGCTGTGGCCGAAATAACTGAAAGTGGCCTTCTCCAGTGGTGGGTGATATAACGCATGATTCCTTCCTGTGGGATCTCTCTCCTCTTTGTGCTGGGGCCGAAATAACTGAAAGTGGCCTTCTCCAGTGGTGGGCGATATGACGCATGATTCCTTGCTATGGGACCTCTCTCCTCTGTCTGGGTGCTGGGCCTAAATAACTTAAAGTGGCCTTCTCCAGTGGTGGTTGATATGACGCCTTATTCCTTGCTGTGGGACCTCTCGCCTCTGTCTGGGTGCTGGGGCCGAAATAACTGAAAGTGGCCTTCTCCAGTGGTGGGTGATATAACGCATGATTCCTTCCTGTGGGATCTCTCTCCTCTGTCTGTGTGCTGGGGCCGAAATAACTGAAAGTGGCCTTCTTCAGTGGTGGGCGATATGACGCATGATTCCTTGCTATGGGACCTCTCTCCTCTGTCTGGGTGCTGGGCCTAAATAACTGAAAGTGGCCTTCTCCAGTGGTGAGTGATATAACGCATGATTCCTTGCTGTGGGACCTCTCTCCTCTGTCTTTGTGCTGGGGCCGAAATAACTGAAAGTGGCCTTCTCCAGTGGTGGGTGATATGACTCCTTATTCCTTGCTGTGGGACCTCTCTCCTATGTCTGGGTGCTGGGCCTAAACAACTGAAAGTGGCCTTCTCCAGTGGTGGGTCATATGACGCCTCATTCCTTGCTGTGGGATCTCTCTCCTCTGTCTGGGTGCTGGGGCCGAAATAACTGAAAGTGGCCTTCTCCAGTGGTTGGTGATATGACAACTTATTCCTTGCTGTTGGACCTCTCTCTTCTGTCTGGGTGCTGGGGCCGAAATAACTGAAAGTGGCCTTCTCCAGTGGTGGGTGATATGACGCCTTATTCCTTGCTGTGGGACCTCTCTCCTCTGTCTGGGTGCTGGGCTTAAATAACTGAAAGTGGCCTTCTCCAGTGGTGGGTCATATGACGCCTCATTCCTTGCTGTGGGATCTCTCTCCTCTGTCTGGGTGCTGGGGCCGAAATAACTGAAAGTGGCCTTCTCCAGTGGTGGGTGATATGACGCCTTTTTCCTTGCTGTGGGACCTCTCTCCTCTGTCAGGGTGCTGGGGCCAAAATAACTGAAAGTGGCCTTCTCCAGTGGTGGGTGATATTGCGCCATATGCCTTGCTGTGGGACCTCTCTCCTCTTTCTGGGTGCTGGGCCTAAATAACTTAAAGTGGCCTTCTCCAGTGGTGTGTCATATGACGCCTCATTCCTTGCTGTGGGACCTCTCTCCTCTGTCTGGGTGCTGGGTCCGAAATAACTGAAAGTGGCCTTCTCCAGTGGTGAGTGATATAACGCATGATTCCTTGCTGTGGGACCTCTCTCCTCTGTCTGTGTGCTGGGGCCGAAATAACTGAAAGTGGCCTTCTCCAGTGGTGGGTGATATGACTCCTTATTCCTTGCTTTGGGACCTCTCTCCTATGTCTGGGTGCTGGGCCTAAATAACTGAAAGTGGCCTTCTCCAGTGGTTGGCCATATGAACCCTTATTCCTTGCTGTTGGAATTATCGCCTCTGTCTGGGTGCTGTGGCCGAAATAACTGAAAGTGGCCTTCTCCAGTGGTGGGTGATATAACGCATGATTCATTCCTGTGGGATCTCTCTCCTATGTGTGCTGGGGCCGAAATAACTGAAAGTGGCCTTCTCCAGTGGTATGCGATATGACGCATGATTCCTTGCTATGGGACCTCTCTCCTCTGTCTGGGTGCTGGGCCTAAATAACTGAAAGTGGCCTTCTCCAGTGGTGGGTGATATGACGCCTTATTCCTTGCTGTGGGACCTCTCTCCTATGTCTGGATACTGGGCCTAAACAACTGAAAGTGGCCTTCTCCAGTGGTGGGTCATATGACGCCTTATTCCTTGCTGTGGGACCTCTCTCCTCTGTCTGGGTGCTTGGGCCAAAATAACTGAAAGTGGCCTTCTCCAGTGGTGAGTGATATAACGCATGATTCCTTGCTGTGGGACCTCTCTCCTCTGTCTTTGTGCTGGGGCCGAAATAACTGAAAGTGGCCTTCTCCAGTGGTGGGTGATATGACTCCTTATTCCTTGCTGTTGGACCTCTCTCCTATGTCTGGGTGCTGGGCCTAAACAACTGAAAGTGGCCTTCTCCAGTGGTGGGTCATATGACGCATCATTCCTTGCTGTGGGATCTCTCTCCTCTGTCTGGGTGCTGGGGCCGAAATAACTGAAGTGGCCTTCTCCAGTGGTGGGTGAAATGACAACTTATTCCTTGCTGTGGGACCTCTCTCCTCTGTCTGGGTGCTGGGGCCGAAATAACTGAAAGTGGCCTTCTCCAGTGGTGGGTGATATGACGCCTTATTCATTGCTGTGGGACCTCTCTCCTCTGTCTGGGTGCTGGGCCTAAATAAATGAAAGTGGCCTTCTTAAGTGCTGGGTCATATGACGCCTCATTCCTTGCTGTGGGATCTCTCTCATCTGTCTGGGTGCTGGGGCCGAAATAACTGAAAGTGGCCTTCTCCAGTGGTGGGTGATATGACGCCTTTTCCTTGCTTTTGGACCTCTCTCCTCTGTCTGGGTGCTGGGGCCAAAATAACTGAAAGTGGCCTTCTCCAGTGGTGAGTGATATAACGCATGATTCCTTGCTGTGGGACCTCTCTCCTCTGTCTTTGTGCTGGGGCCGAAATAACTGAAAGTGGCCTTCTCCAGTGGTGGGTGATATGACTCCTTATTCCTTGCTGTGGGACCTCTCTCCTATGTCTGGGTGCTGGGCCTAAACAACTGAAAGTGGCCTTCTCCAGTGGTGGGTCATATGATGCATCATTCCTTGCTGTGGGATCTCTCTCCTCTGTCTGGGTGCTGGGGCCGAAATAACTGAAAGTGGCCTTCTCCAGTGGTGGGTGAAATGACAACTTATTCCTTGCTGTGGGACCTCTCTCCTCTGTCTGGGTGCTGGGGCCGAAATAACTGAAAGTGGCCTTCTCCAGTGGTGGGTGATATGACGCCTTATTCATTGCTGTGGGACCTCTCTCCTCTGTCTGGGTGCTGGGCCTAAATAAATGAAAGTGGCCTTCTTAAGTGCTGGGTCATATGACGCCTCATTCCTTGCTGTGGGATCTCTCTCATCTGTCTGGGTGCTGGGGCCGAAATAACTGAAAGTGGCCTTCTCCAGTGGTGGGTGATATGACGCCTTTTTCCTTGCTTTTGGACCTCTCTCCTCTGTCTGGGTGCTGGGGCCAAAATAACTGAAAGTGGCCTTCTCCAGTGGTGAGTGATATAATGCATGATTCCTTGCTGTGGGACCTCTCTCCTCTGTCTTTGTGCTGGGGCCGAAATAACTGAAAGTGGCCTTCTCCAGTGGTGGGTGATATGACTCCTTATTCCTTGCTGTGGGACCTCTCTCGTATGTCTGGGTGCTGGGCCTAAACAACTGAAAGTGGCCTTCTCCAGTGGTGGTTCATATGACGCCTCATTCCTTGCTGTGGGATCTCTCTCCTTTGTCTGGGTGCTGGGGCCGAAATAACTGAAAGTGGCCTTCTCCAGTAGTGGGTGATATGACAACTTATTCGTTGCTGTTGGACATCTCTCCTCTGTCTGGGTGCTGGGGCCGAAATAACTGAAAGTTGCCTTCTCCAGTGGTGGGTGATATGACGCCTTTTTCCTTGCTGTGGGACCTCTCTCCTCTGTCTGGGTGATGGGCCAAAATAATTGAAAGTGGCCTTCTCCAGTGGTGGGTGATATAACGCATGATTCCTTGCTGTGGGACCGCTCTCCTCTTTCTGGGTGCTGGGGCCGAAATAACTGAAAGTGGCCTTCTCCAGTGGTGGGTGATATCGCGCCATATGCCTTGCTGTGGGACCTCTCTCCTCTTTCTGGGTGCTGGGCCTAAATACCTTAAAGTGGCCTTCTCCAGTGGTGTGTCATATGACGCCTTATTCCTTGCTGTGGGACCTCTCTCCTCTGTCTGGGTGCTGGGGCCGAAATAACTGAAAGTGGCCTTCTCCAGTGGTGAGTGATATAATGCATGATTTCTTGCTGTGGGACCTCTCACCTCTGTCTGTGTGCTGGGGCCGAAATAACTGAAAGTGGCCTTCTCCAGTGGTGGGTGATATGACTCCTTATTCCTTGCTGTGGGACCTCTGTCCTATGTCTGGGTGCTGGGCCTAAATAACTGACAGTGGCCTTCTCCAATTGTGGGTGATATGACAACTTATTCCTTGCTGTGGGACTTCTCTCCTCTGTCTGGGTGCTGGGCTTAAATAACTGAAAGTGGCCTTCTCCAGTGGTGGGTCATATGACGCCTCATTCCTTGCTGTGGGATCTCTCTCCTCTGCCTGGGTGCTGGTCCGAAATAACTGAAAGTGGCCTTCTCCAGTGGTGTGTCATATGACGCCTTATTCTTTGCTGTGGGACCTCTCTCCTCTGTCTGGATGCTTGGGCCAAAATAACTGAAAGTGGCCTTCTCCAGTGGTGAGTGATATAACGCATGATTCCTTGCTGTGGGACCTCTCTCCTCTGTCTTTGTGCTGGGGCCGAAATAACTGAAAGTGGCCTTCTCCAGTGGTGGGTGATATGACTCCTTATTCCTTGCTGTGGGATCTCTCTCCTCTGTCTGGGTGCTGGGGCTGAAATAACTGAAAGTGGCCTTCTCCAGTGGTGGGTGATATGATGCCTTTTTCCTTGCTGTGGGACCTCTCTCCTCTGTTTGGGTGCTGGGGCCAAAATAACTGAAAGTAGCCTTCTCCAGCGGTGGGTGATATAACGCATGATTCCTTGCTGAGGGACCTTTCTCCTCTTTCTGGGTGCTGGGGCCGAAATAACTGAAAGTGGCCTTCCCAGTGGTGGGTGATATGACGCCTTATTCCTTGCTGTGGGACCTCTCTCCTCTGTCTGGGTACTGGGGCCTAAATAACTGAAAGTGGCCTTCTCCAGTGGTGGGTCATATGACGCATCATTCCTTGCTGTGGGTTCTCTCTCCTCTGTCTGGGTGCTGGGGCAGAAATAACTAAAAGTGGCCTTCTCCAGTGGTGGGTGATATGACGCCTTTTTCCTTGCTGTGGGACCTCTCTCCTCTGTCTGGGTGCTGGGGCCAAAATATCTGAAAGTAGCCTTCTCCAGTGGTGGGTGATATAACGCATGATTCCTTGCTGTGGGACCTCTCACCATTGTCTGGGTGTTGGGCCTAAATAACTTAAAGTGGCCTTCTCCAGTGGTGTGTCATATGACGCCTTATTCCTTGCTGTGGGACCTCTCTCCTCTGTCTGGGTGCTGGGGCCGAAATAACTGAAAGTGGCCTTCTCCAGTGGTGAGTGATATAACGCATGATTTCTTGCTGTGGGACCTCTCTCCTCTTTCTGTGTGCTGGGGCCGAAATAACTGAAAGTGGCCTTCTCCAGTGGTGGGTGATATGACTCCTTATTCCTTGCTTTGGGACCTCTCTCCTATGTCTGGGTGCTGGGACTAAATAACTGAAAGTGGCCTTCTCCAGTGGTGGGTGATATAACGCATGATTCCTTGCTGAGGGACCTTTCTCCTCTTTCTGGGTGCTGGGGTCGAAATAACTGAAAGTGGCCTTCCCAGTGGTGGGTAATATGACGCCTTATTCCTTGCTGTGGGACCTCTCTCCTCTGTCTGGGTGCTGGGGCAGAAATAACTGAAAGTGGCCTTCTCCAGTGGTGGGTGATATGACGCCTTTTTCCTTGCTGTGGGACCTCTCTCCTCTGTCTGGGTGCTGGGGCCAAAATAACTGAAAGTAGCCTTCTCCAGTGGTGGGTGATATAACGCATGATTCCTTGCTGTGGGACCTTTCTTCTCTTTCTGGGTGCTGTGGCCGAAATAACTGAAAGTGGCCTTCCCAGTGGTGGGTGATATGACTCCTTATTCCTTGCTGTGGGACCTCTCTCCTCTGTCTGGGTGCTGGGCCTAAATAACTTAAAGTGGCCTTCTCCAGTGGTGTGTCATATGACGCCTTATTCCTTGCTGTGGGACCTCTCTCCTCTGTCTGGGTGCTGGTGCCGAAATAACTGAAAGTGGCCTTCTCCAGTGGTGAGTGATATAACGCATGATTTCTTGCTGTGGGACCTCTCTCCTCTGTCTGTGTGCTGGGGCCGAAATAACTGAAAGTGGCCTTCTCCAGTGGTGGGTCATATGACGCCTTATTCCTTGCTGTGGGACCTCTCTCCTCTGTCTGGGTGCTTGGGCCAAAATAACTGAAAGTGGCATTCTCCAGTGGTGAGTGATATAACGCATGATTCCTTGCTGTGGGACCTCTCTCCTCTGTCTTTGTGCTGGGGCCGAAATAACTGAAAGTGGCCTTCTCCAATGGTGGGTGATATGACTCCTTATTCCTTGCTGTTGGACCTGTCTCCTATGTCTGGGTGCTGGGCCTAAACAAATGAAAGTGGCCTTCTCCAGTGGTGGGTGATATAACGCATGATTCCTTGCTGTGGGACCTTTCTTCTCTTTCTGGGTGCTGGGGCCGAAATAACTGAAAGTGGCCTTCCCAGTGGTGGGTGATATGACGCCTTATTCCTTGCTGTGGGACCTATCTCCTCTGTCTGGGTGCTGGGCCTAAATAACTTAAAGTGGCCTTCTCCAGTGGTGTGTCATATGACGCCTTATTCCTTGCTGTGGGACCTCTCTCCTCTGTCTGGGTGCTGGGGCCGAAATAACTGAAAGTGGCCTTCTCCAGTGGTGAGTGATATAACGCATGATTTCTTGCTGTGGGACCTCTCTCCTCTGTCTGTGTGCTGGGGCCTAAATAACTGAAAGTGGCCTTCTCCAATGGTGGGTGATATGACAACTTATTCCTTGCTGTGGGACCTCTCTCCTCTGCCTGGGTGCTGGGCCGAACTAACTGAAAGTGGCCTTCTCCAGTGGTGTGTCATATGACGCCTTATTCTTTGCTGAGGGACCTCTCTCCTCTGTCTGGGTGCTTGGGCCAAAATAACTGAAAGTGGCCTTCTCCAGTGGTGAGTGATATAACGCATGATTCCTTGCTGTGGGACCTCTCTCCTCTGTCTTTGTGCTGGGGCCGAAATAACTGAAAGTGGCCTTCTCCAGTGGTGGGTGATATGACTCCTTATTCATTGCTGTGGGACCTCTCTCCTATGTCTGGGTGATGGGCCTAAACAACTGAAAGTGGCCATCTCCAGTGGTGGGTCATATGACGCCTTATTCCTTGCTGTGGGACCTCTCTCCTCTGTCTGGGTGCTGGGGCCGAAATAACTGAAAGTGGCCTTCTCCAGTGGTGAGTGATATAACACATGATTTCTTGCTGTGGGACTTCTCTCCTCTGTCTGTGTGCTGGGGCCGAAATAACTGAAAGTGGCCTTCTACAGTGGTGTGTCATATGACACCTTATTCCTTGCTCTGGGATCTCTCTCCTCTGTCTGGGTGCTGGGGCCAAAATAACTGAAAGTGGCCTTCTCCAGTGGTGGGTATTATGACAACTTATTCCTTACTGTGGGACCTCTCTCCTCTGTCTGGGTGCTGGGGCTGAAATAACTGAAAGTGGCCTTCTTCAGTGGTGGGTGATATGACGCCTTTTTCCTTGCTGTGGGACCTCTCTCCTGTGTCTGGGTGCTGGGGCCAAAATAACTGAAAGTAGCCTTCTCCAGTGGTGGGTGATATAACGCATGATTCCTTGCTGTGGGACCTTTCTCCTCTTTCTGGTTGCTGGGGCCGAAATAACTGAAAGTGTCCTTCCCAGTGGTGGGTGATATGACGCCTTTTTCCTTGCTGTGGGACCTCTCTCCTCTGTCTGGGTGCTGGGGCCGAAATAACTGAAAGTGGCATTCTCCAGTGGTGGGTGATATGACGCCTTTTTCCTTGCTGTGGGACCTCTCTCCTGTGTCTGGGTGCTGGGGCCAAAATAACTGAAAGTAGCCTTCTCCAGTGGTGGGTGATATAACGCATGATTCCTTGCTGTGGGACCTCTCTCCTCTGTCTGGGTGCTGGGGCCGAAATAACTGAAAGTGGCCTTCTCCAGTGGTGGGTGTTATCGCGCCATAAACCTTGCTGTGGGACCTCTCTCCTCTTTCTGGGTGCTGGGCCTAAATAACTTAAAGTGGCCTTCTCCAGTGGTGTGTCATATGACGCCTTATTCCTTGCTTTGGGACCTCTCTCCTCTGTCTGGGTGCTGGGGCCGAAATAACTGAAAGTGGCCTTCTCCAGTGGTGAGTGATATAACGCATGATTTCTTGCTGTGGGACCTCTCTCCTCTGTCTGTGTGCTGGGGCCGAAATAACTGAAAGTGGCCTTCTCCAGTGGTGGGTCATATGACGCCTTATTCCTTGCTGTGGGACCTCTCTCCTCTGTCTGGGTGCTTGGGCCAAAATAACTGAAAGTGGCATTCTCCAGTGGTGAGTGATATAACGCATGATTCCTTGCTGTGGGACCTCTCTCCTCTGTCTTTGTGCTGGGGCCGAAATAACTGAAAGTGGCCTTCTCCAATGGTGGGTGATATGACTCCTTATTCCTTGCTGTTGGACCTGTCTCCTATGTCTGGGTGCTGGGCCTAAACAAATGAAAGTGGCCTTCTCCAGTGGTGGGTCATATGACGCCTCATTCCTTGCTGTGGGATCTCTCTCCTCTGTCTGGGTGCTGGGGCTGAAATAACTGAAAGTGGCCTTCTCCATTGGTGGGTGATATGACGCCTTTTTCCTTGCTGTGGGACCTCTCTCCTCTGTCTGGGTGCTGGGGCCAAAATAACTGAAAGTAGCCTTCTCCAGTGGTGGGTGATATAACGCATGATTCCTTGCTGTGGGACCTCTCTCCTCTTTCTGGGTGCTGGGGCCGAAATAACTCAAAGTGGCCTTCTCCAGTGGTGGGTGATATCGCGCCATATGCCTTGCTTTGGGACCTCTCTCCTCTTTCTGGGTGCTGGGCCTAAATAACTGTAAGTGGCCTTCTCCAGTGGTGACTGATATAACGCATGATTCCTTGCTGTGGGACCTCTCTCCTCTGTCTGTGTGCTGGGGCCGAAATAACTGAAAGTGGCATTCTCCAGTGGTGGGTGATATGACAACTTATTCCTTGCTGTGGGACCTCTTTCCTCTGTCTGGGTGCTGGGCCTAAATAACTGAAAGTGGCCTTCTCCAGTGGTGGATCATATGACTCCTCATTCCTTGCTGTGGATCTCTCTCCTCTGTCTGGGTGCTGGGTCAGAAATAACTTAAAGTGGCCTTCTCCAGTGGTGGGTGATATAACGCCTTATTCCTTGCTGTAGGACCTCTCTCCTCTGTCTGGTGTGCTGCGGCCGAAATAACTGAAAGTGGCCTTCTCCAGTGGTGGGTGATATGACGCATGATTCCTTGCTGTGTGACCCTCTCCTCTGTCTGCGTGCTGGGGCCTAAATAACTGATAGTGGCCTTCTCCAGTGGTGGGTGATATGACGCATGATTCCTTGCTGTGGGATCTCTCTCCTCTGTCTTTGTGCTGGGGCCGAAATAACTGAAAGTGGCCTTCTCCAGTGGTGGGTGATATGACTCCTGTTCCTTGCTGTGACCTCTCTCCCATGTCTGGGTGCTGGGCCTGAAACAACTGAAAGTGGCAGCTATCTCCAGTGGTGGTGTGACAGGACGCCTTATTCCTTGCTGTGGGACCTCTCCTGTCTGGGTGCTGGGTTGCTGGGGCCAAAATAACTGAAAGTGGCCTTCTCCAGTGGTGGGTGATATAACGCATGATTCCTTGCTGTGGGACCTCTCTCCTCTGTCTGGGTGCTGGGGCCGAAATAACTGAAAGTGGCCTTCTCCAGTGGTGGGTGATATGACGCCTTATTCCTTGCTGTGGGACCTCTCTCCTCTGTCTGGGTGCTGGGCCTGAAATAACTGAAAGTGGCCTTCTCCAGTGGTGGGTGATATGACGCCTTATTCCTTGCTGTGGGACCTCTCTCCTCTGTCTGGGTGCTGGGGCCAAATAACTGAAAGTGGCCTTCTCCAGTGGTGGGTGATATGACGCACTTATTCCTTGCTGTGGGACCTCTCTCCTCTGTCTGGGTGCTGGGCCGAAATAACTGAAAGTGGCCTTCTCCAGTGGTGGGTGATATGACGCCTCATTCCTTGCTGTGGGACCTCTCTCCTCTGTCTGGGTGCTGGGGCCGAAATAACTGAAAGTGGCCTTCTCCAGTGGTGGGTGATATAATGCCTTATTCCTTGCTGTGGGACCTCTCTCCTCTGTCTGGTTGCTGCGGCCTAAATAACTGAAAATGGCCATCTCCAGTGGTGGGTGATATGACGCATGATTCCTTGCTGTGTGACCTCTCTCCTCTGTCTGCTTGCTGGGGACGAAATAACTGATAGTGGCCTTCTCCAGTGGTGGGTGATATGACGCATGATTCCTTGCTGTGGGACCTCTCTCCTCTGTCTTTGTGCTGGGGCCGAAATAACTGAAAGTGGCCTTCTCCAGTGGTGGGTGATATGACTCCTTATTCCTTGCTGTGGGACCTCTCTCCTATGTCTGGTTGATGGGCCTAAACAACTGAAAGTGGCCATCTCCAGTGGTGGGTCATATGACGCCTTATTCCTTGCTGTGGGACCTCTCTCCTCTGTCTGGGTGCTGGGGCCGAAATAACTGAAAGTGGCCTTCTCCAGTGGTGAGTGATATAACGCATGATTTCTTGCTGTGGGACCTCTCTCCTCTGTCTGTGTGCTGGGGCCGAAATAACTGAAAGTGGCCTTCTACAGTGGTGTGTCATATGACACCTTATTCCTTGCTCTGGGATCTCTCTCCTCTGTCTGGGTGCTGGGGCCAAAATAACTGAAAGTGGCCTTCTCCAGTGGTGGGTATTATGACAACTTATTCCTTACTGTGGGACCTCTCTCCTCTGTCTGGGTGCTGGGGCTGAAATAACTGAAAGTGGCCTTCTTCAGTGGTGGGTGATATGACGCCTTTTTCCCTGCTGTGGGACCTCTCTCCTCTGTCTGGGTGCTGGGGCCAAAATAACAGAAAGTAGCCTTCTCCAGTGGTGGGTGATATAACGCATGATTCCTTGCTGTGGGACCTTTCTCCTCTTTCTGGTTGCTGGGGCTGAAATAACTGAAAGTGTCCTTCCCAGTGGTGGGTGATATGACGCCTTATTCCTTGCTGTGGGACCTCTCTCCTCTGTCTGGGTGCTGGGGCTGAAATAACTGAAAGTGGCCTTCTCCAGTGGTGGGTGATATGACGCCTTTTCCTTGCTGTGGGACCTCTCTCCTCTGTCTGGGTGCTGGGGCCAAAATAACTGAAAGTAGCCTTCTCCAGTGGTGGGTGATATAACGCATGATTCCTTGCTGTGGGACCTCTCTCCTCTTTCTGGGTGCTGGGGCCGAAATAACTGAAAGTGGCCTTCTCCAGTGGTGGGTGTTATCGCGCCATAAACCTTGCTGTGAGACCTCTCTCCTCTTTCTGGGTGCTGGGCCTAAATAACTTAAAGTGGCCTTCTCCAGTGGTGTGTCATATGACGCCTTATTCCTTGCTGTGGGACCTCTCTCCTCTGTCTGGGTGCTGGGGCCGAAATAACTGAAAGTGGCCTTCTCCAGTGGTGAGTGATATAACGCATGATTTCTTGCTGTGGGACCTCTCTCCTCTGTCTGTGTGCTGGGGCCGAAATAACTGAAAGTGGCCTTCTCCAGTGGTGGGTCATATGACGCCTTATTCCTTGCTGTGGGACCTCTCTCCTCTGTCTGGGTGCTTGGGCCAAAATAACTGAAAGTGGCATTCTCCAGTGGTGAGTGATATAACGCATGATTCCTTGCTGTGGGACCTCTCTCCTCTGTCTTTGTGCTGGGGCCGAAATAACTGAAAGTGGCCTTCTCCAATGGTGGGTGATATGACTCCTTATTCCTTGCTGTTGGACCTGTCTCCTATGTCTGGGTGCTGGGCCTAAACAAATGAAAGTGGCCTTCTCCAGTGGTGGGTCATATGACGCCTCATTCCTTGCTGTGGGATCTCTCTCCTCTGTCTGGGTGCTGGGGCTGAAATAACTGAAAGTGGCCTTCTCCAGTGGTGGGTGATATGACGCCTTTTTCCTTGCTGTGGGACCTCTCTCCTCTGTCTGGGTGCTGGGGCCAAAATAACTGAAAGTAGCCTTCTCCAGTGGTGGGTGATATAACGCATGATTCCTTGCTGTGGGACCTCTCTCCTCTTTCTGGGTGCTGGGGCCGAAATAACTCAAAGTGGCCTTCTCCAGTGGTGGGTGATATCGCGCCATATGCCTTGCTTTGGGACCTCTCTCCTCTTTCTGGGTGCTGGGCCTAAATAACTGTAAGTGGCCTTCTCCAGTGGTGACTGATATAACTCATGATTCCTTGCTGTGGGACCTCTCTCCTCTGTCTGTGTGCTGGGGCCGAAATAACTGAAAGTGGCATTCTCCAGTGGTGGGTGATATGACAACTTATTCCTTGCTGTGGGACCTCTTTCCTCTGTCTGGGTGCTGGGCCTAAATAACTGAAAGTGGCCTTCTCCAGTGGTGGATCATATGACTCCTCATTCCTTGCTGTGGATCTCTCTCCTCTGTCTGGGTGCTGGGGCCGAAATAACTTAAAGTGGCCTTCTCCAGTGGTGGGTGATATAATGCCTTATTCCTTGCTGTGGGACCTCTCTCCTCTGTCTGGTTGCTGCGGCCTAAATAACTGAAAATGGCCATCTCCAGTGGTGGGTGATATGACGCATGATTCCTTGCTGTGTGACCTCTCTCCTCTGTCTGCTTGCTGGGGACGAAATAACTGATAGTGGCCTTCTCCAGTGGTGGGTGATATGACGCATGATTCCTTGCTGTGGGACCTCTCTCCTCTGTCTGGGTGCTGGGACCGAAATAACTGAAAGTGGCCTTTTCCAGTGGTGAGTGATATAACGCCTTATTCCTTGCTGTGGGACCTCTCTCCTCTTTCTGGGTGCTGGGGCCGAAATAGCTGAAAGTGGCCTTCTCCAGTGGTGGGTGATATGACACATGATTCCTTGCTGTGGGACTTCTCTCCTCTGTCTGGTTGCTGGGCCTAAATAACTATCAGTGGCCTTCTCCAGTGGTTGGCCATATGACCCCTTATTCCTTGCTGTTGGAACTCTCGCCTCTGTCTGGGTGCTGTGGCCGAAATAACTGAAAGTGGCCTTCTCCAGTGGTGGGTGATATAACGCATGATTCCTTCCTGTGGGATCTCTCTCCTCTTTGTGCTGGGGCCGAAATAACTGAAAGTGGCCTTCTCCAGTGGTGGGCGATGTGACGCATGATTCCTTGCTATGGGACCTCTCTCCTCTGTCTGGGTGCTGGGCCTAAATAACTGAAAGTGGCCTTCTCCAGTGGTGGTTGATATGACGCCTTATTCCTTGCTGTGGTACCTCTCGCCTCTGTCTGGGTGCTGGGGCCGAAATAACTGAAAGTGGCCTTCTCCAGTGGTGGGTGATATAACGCATGATTCCTTCCTGTGGGACTCTCTCCTCTGTCTGTGTGCTGGGGCCGAAATAACTGAAAGTGGCCTTCTTCAGTGGTGGGCGATATGACGCATGATTCCTTGCTATGGGACCTCTCTCCTCTGTCTGGGTGCTGGGCCTAAATAACTGAAAGTGGCCTTCTCCAGTGGTGAGTGATATAACGCATGATTCCTTGCTGTGGGACCTCTCTCCTCTGTCTTTGTGCTGGGGCCGAAATAACTGAAAGTGGCCTTCTCCAGTGGTGGGTGATATGACTCCTTATTCCTTGCTGTGGGACCTCTCTCCTATGTCTGGGTGCTGGGCCTAAACAACTGAAAGTGGCCTTCTCCAGTGGTGGGTCATATGACGCCTCATTCCTTGCTGTGGGATCTCTCTCCTCTGTCTGGGTGCTGGGGCCGAAATAACTGAAAGTGGCCTTCTCCAGTGGTTGGTGATATGACAACTTATTCCTTGCTGTTGGACCTCTCTCTTCTGTCTGGGTGCTGGGGCCGAAATAACTGAAAGTGGCCTTCTCCAGTGGTGGGTGATATGACGCCTTATTCCTTGCTGTGGGACCTCTCTCCTCTGTCTGGGTGCTGGGGCCAAAATAACTGAAAGTGGCCTTCTCCAGTGGTGGGTGATATAACGCATGATTCCTTGCTGTGGGACCTCTCTCCTCTTTCTGGGTGCTGGGGCCGAAATAACTGAAAGTGGCCTTCTCCAGTGGTGGGTGATATCGCGCCATATGCCTTGCTGTGGGACCTCTCTCCTCTTTCTGGGTGCTGGGCCTAAATAACTTAAAGTGGCCTTCTCCAGTGGTGTGTCATATGACGCCTCATTCCTTGCTGTGGGACCTCTCTCCTCTGTCTGGGTGCTGGGTCCGAAATAACTGAAAGTGGCCTTCTCCAGTGGTGAGTGATATAACGCATGATTCCTTGCTGTGGGACCTCTCTCCTCTGTCTGTGTGCTGGGGCCGAAATAACTGAAAGTGGCCTTCTCCAGTGGTGGGTGATATGACTCCTTATTCCTTGCTTTGGGACCTCTCTCCTATGTCTGGGTGCTGGGCCTAAATAACTGAAAGTGGCCTTCTCCAGTGGTTGGCCATATGAACCCTTATTCCTTGCTGTTGGAATTATCGCCTCTGTCTGGGTGCTGTGGCCGAAATAACTGAAAGTGGCCTTCTCCAGTGGTGGGTGATATAACGCATGATTCATTCCTGTGGGATCTCTCTCCTATGTGTGCTGGGGCCGAAATAACTGAAAGTGGCCTTCTCCAGTGGTATGCGATATGACGCATGATTCCTTGCTATGGGACCTCTCTCCTCTGTCTGGGTGCTGGGTCTAAATAACTGAAAGTGGCCTTCTCCAGTGGTGGGTGATATGACGCCTTATTCCTTGCTGTGGGACCTCTCTCCTATGTCTGGATACTGGGCCTAAACAACTGAAAGTGGCCTTCTCCAGTGGTGGGTCATATGACGCCTTATTCCTTGCTGTGGGACCTCTCTCCTCTGTCTGGGTGCTTGGGCCAAAATAACTGAAAGTGGCCTTCTCCAGTGGTGAGTGATATAACGCATGATTCCTTGCTGTGGGACCTCTCTCCTCTGTCTTTGTGCTGGGGCTGAAATAACTGAAAGTGGCCTTCTCCAGTGGTGGGTGATATGACTCCTTATTCCTTGCTGTGGGACCTCTCTCCTATGTCTGGGTGCTGGGCCTAAACAACTGAAAGTGGCCTTCTCCAGTGGTGGGTCATATGACGCATCATTCCTTGCTGTGGGATCTCTCTCCTCTGTCTGGGTGCTGGGGCCGAAATAACTGAAAGTGGCCTTCTCCAGTGGTGGGTGAAATGACAACTTATTCCTTGCTGTGGGACCTCTCTCCTCTGTCTGGGTGCTGGGGCCGAAATAACTGAAAGTGGCCTTCTCCAGTGGTGGGTGATATGACGCCTTATTCATTGCTGTGGGACCTCTCTCCTCTGTCTGGGTGCTGGGCCTAAATAAATGAAAGTGGCCTTCTTAAGTGCTGGGTCATATGACGCCTCATTCCTTGCTGTGGGATCTCTCTCATCTGTCTGGGTGCTGGGGCCGAAATAACTGAAAGTGGCCTTCTCCAGTGGTGGGTGATATGACGCCTTTTTCCTTGCTTTTGGACCTCTCTCCTCTGTCTGGGTGCTGGGGCCAAAATAACTGAAAGTGGCCTTCTCCAGTGGTGAGTGATATAACGCATGATTCCTTGCTGTGGGACCTCTCTCCTCTGTCTTTGTGCTGGGGCCGAAATAACTGAAAGTGGCCTTCTCCAGTGGTGGGTGATATGACTCCTTATTCCTTGCTGTGGGACCTCTCTCCTATGTCTGGGTGCTGGGCCTAAACAACTGAAAGTGGCCTTCTCCAGTGGTGGTTCATATGACGCCTCATTCCTTGCTGTGGGATCTCTCTCCTTTGTCTGGGTGCTGGGGCCGAAATAACTGAAAGTGGCCTTCTCCAGTAGTGGGTGATATGACGCCTTATTCCTTGCTGTTGGACCTCTCTCCTCTGTCTGGGTGCTGGGGCCGAAATAACTGAAAGTGGTCTTCTCCAGTGGTGGGTGATATGACGCCTTTTTCCTTGCTGTGGGACCTCTCTCCTCTGTCTGGGTGATGGGCCAAAATAATTGAAAGTGGCCTTCTCAAGTGGTGGGTGATATTACGCATGATTCCTTGCTGTGGGACCTCTCTCCTCTGTCTTTGTGCTGGTGCCGAAATAACTGAAATGGCCTTCTCCAGTGGTGAGTGATATAACGCATGATTCCTTGCTGTGGGACCTCTCTCCTCTGTCTGTGTGCTGGGGCCGAAATAACTGAAAGTGCCCTTCTCCAGTGGTGGGTGATATGACTCCTTATTCCTTGCTTTGGGACCTCTCTCCTATGTCTGGGTGCTGGGCCTAAATAACTGAAAGTGGCCTTCTCCAATGGTGGGTGATATGACAACTTATTCCTTGCTGTGGGACCTCTCTCCTCTGTCTGGGTGCTGGGTCCGAAATAACTGAAAGTGGCCTTCTCCAGCAGTGGGTGATATGACCCCTTATTCCTTGCTGTGGGACCTCTCTCCTCTGTCTGGGTGCTGGGCCTAAATAACTGAAAGTGGCCTTCTCCAGTGGTGGGTCATATGACACCTCATTCCTTGCTATGGGATCTCTCTCCTCTGTCTGGGTGCTGGGGCCGAAATAACTGAAAGTGGCCTTCTCCAGTGGTGAGTGATATAACGCATGATTCCTTGCTGTGGGACCTCTCTCCTCTGTCTGTGTGCTGGGGCCGAAATAACTGAAAGTGCCCTTCTCCAGTGATGGGTGATATGACTCCTTATTCCTTGCTTTGGGACCTCTCTCCTATGTCTGGGTGCTGGGCCTAAATAACTGAAAATGGCCTTCTCCAATGGTGGGTGATATGACAACTTATTCCTTGCTGTGGGACCTCTCTCCTCTGTCTGGGTGCTGGGTCCGAAATAACAGAAAGTGGCCTTCTCCAGCGGTGGGTGATATGACCCCTTATTCCTTGCTGTGGGACCTCTCTCCTCTGTCTGGGTGCTGGGCCTAAATAACTGAAAGTGGCCTTGTCCAGTGGTGAGTGATATGACGCCTTATTCCTTGCTGTGGGACCTCTCTCCTCTGTCTTTGTGCTGGGGCCGAAATAACTGAAAGTGGCCTTCTCCAGTGGTGGGTGATATGACTCCTTATTCCTTGCTGTGGGACCTCTCTCCTCTTTCTGGGTGCTGGGGCCGAAATAACTCAAAGTGGCCTTCTCCAGTGGTGGGTGATATGTCTCCTTATTCCTTGCTTTGGGACCTCTCTCCTCTTTCTGGGTGCTGGGCCTAAATAACTTAAAGTGGCCTTCTCCAGTGGTGTGTTATATGACGCCTTATTGCTTGCTGTGGGACCTCTCTCCTCTGTCTGGGTGCTGGGGCCGAAATAACTAAAAGTGGCCTTCTCCAGTGGTGGGTGATATGACGCCTTATTCCTTGCTGTGGGACCTCTCTCCTCTGTCTGGGTGCTGGGCCTAAATAAATGAAAGTGGCCTTCTCAAGTGGTGGGTCATATGACGCCTCATTCCTTGCTGTGGGATCTCTCTCATCTGTCTGGGTGCTGGGGCCGAAATAACTGAAAGTGGCCTTCTCCAGTGGTGGGTGATATGACTCCTTATTCCTTGCTGTGGGACCTCTCTCCTCTGTCTGGGTGCTGGGCCTAAATAACTGAAAGTGGCCTTCTCCAGTGGTGGGTCATATGACACCTCATTCCTTGCTATGGGATCTCTCTCCTCTGTCTGAGTGCTGGGGCCGAAATAACTGAAAGTGGCCTTCTCCAGTCGTGGGTGATATGACGCCATTTTCCTTGCTGTGGGACCTCTCTCCTCTGTCTGGGTGCTGGGGCCAAAATAATTGAAAGTGGCCTTCTCCAGTGGTGGGTGATATAACGCATGATTCCTTGCTGTGGGACCTCTCTCCTCTTTCTGGGTGCTGGGGCCGAAATAACTGAAAGTGGCCTTCTCCAGTGTTGGGTGATATCGCGCCATATGCCTTGCTGTGGGACCTCTCTCCTCTTTCTGGGTGCTGGGCCTAAATAACTTAAAGTGGCCTTCTCCAGTGGTGTGTCATATGACGCCTTATTCCTTGCTGTGGGACCTCTCTCCTCTGTCTGGGTGCTGGGGCCGAAATAACTGAAAGTGGCCTTCTCCAGTGGTGAGTGATATAACGCATGATTCCTTGCTGTGGGACCTCTCTCCTCTGTCTGTGTGCTGGGGCCGAAATAACTGAAAGTGCCCTTCTCCAGTGGTGGGTGATATGACTCCATATTCCTTGCTTTGGGACCTCTCTCCTATGTCTGGGTGCTGGGCCTAAATAACTGAAAGTGGCCTTCTCCAATGGTGGGTGATATGCCAACTTATTCCTTGCTGTGGGACCTCTCTCCTCTGTCTGGGTGCTGGGTCCGAAATAACTGAAAGTGGCCTTCTCCAGTGGTGGGTGATATGACGCCTTATTCCTTGCTGTGGGACCTCTCTCCTCTGTCTGGGTGCTGGGCCTAAATAAATGAAAGTGGCCTTCTCAAGTGGTGGGTCATATGACGCCTCATTCCTTGCTGTGGGATCTCTCTCATCTGTCTGGGTGCTGGGGCCGAAATAACTGAAAGTGGCCTTCTCCAGCGGTGGGTGATATGACCCCTTATTCCTTGCTGTGGGACCTCTCTCCTCTGTCTGGGTGCTGGGCCTAAATAACTGAAAGTGGCCTTCTCCAGTGGTGGGTGATATGACGCCTTATTCCTTGCTGTGGGACCTCTCTCCTCTGTCTTTGTGCTGGGGCCGAAATAACTGAAAGTGGCCTTCTCCAGTGGTGGGTGATATGACTCCTTATTCCTTGCTGTGGGACCTCTCTCCTATGTCTGGGTGCTGGGCCTAAACAACTGAAAGTGGCCTTCTTCAGTGGTGGGTCATATGACGCATCATTCCTTGCTTTGGGATCTCTCTCCTCTGTCTGGGTGCTGGGGCCGAAATAACTGAAAGTAGCCTTCTCCAGTGGTGGGTGATATGACAACTTATTCCTTGCTGTGGGACCTCTCTCCTCTGTCTGGGTGCTGGGGCCGAAATAACTGAAAGTGGCCTTCTCCAGTGGTGGGTGATATGACGCCTTATTCCTTGCTGTGGGACCTCTCTCCTCTGTCTGGGTGCTGGGCCTAAATAAATGAAAGTGGCCTTCTCAAGTGGTGGGTCATATGACGCCTCATTCCTTGCTGTGGGATCTCTCTCATCTGTCTGGGTGCTGGGGCCGAAATAACTGAAAGTGGCCTTCTCCAGTGGTGGGTGATATGACTCCTTATTCCTTGCTGTGGGACCTCTCTCCTATGTCTGGGTGCTGGGCCTAAACAACTGAAAGTGGACTTCTTCAGTGGTGGGGCATATGTCGCATCATTCCTTGCTTTGGGATCTCTCTCCTCTGTCTGGGTGCTGGGGCCGAAATAACTGAAAGTGGTCTTCTCCAGTGGTGGATGATATGACAACTTATTCCTTGCTGTGGGACCTCTCTCCTCTGTCTGGGTGCTGGGGCCGAAATTACTGAAAGTGGCCTTCTCCAGTGGTGGGTGATATGACGCCTTATTCCTTGCTGTGGGACCTCTCTCCTCTGTCTGGGTGCTGGGCCTAAATAAATGAAAGTGGCCTTCTCAAGTGGTGGGTCATATGACGCCTCATTCCTTGCTGTGGGATCTCTCTCATCTGTCTGGGTGCTGGGGCCAAAATAACTGAAAGTGGCCTTCTCCAGTGGTGGGTGATATGACGCCTTTTTCCTTGCTTTTGGACCTCTCTCCTCTGTCTGGGTGCTGGGGCCAAAATAACTGAAAGTGGCCTTCTCCAGTGGTGAGTGATATAACGCATGATTCCTTGCTGTGGGACCTCTCTCCTCTGTCTTTGTGCTGGGGCCGAAATAACTGAAAGTGGCCTTCTCCAGTGGTGGGTGATATGACTCCTTATTCCTTGCTGTGGGACCTCTCTCCTATGTCTGGGTGCTGGGCCTAAACAACTGAAAGTGGCCTTCTCCAGTGGTGGGTCATATGACGCCTCATTCCTTGCTGTGGGATCTCTCTCCTTTGTCTGGGTGCTGGGGCCGAAATAACTGAAAGTGGCCTTCTCCAGTGGTGGGTGATATGACAACTTATTCCTTGCTGTTGGACCTCTCTCCTCTGTCTGGGTGCTGGGGCCGAAATAACTTAAAGTGGCCTTCTCCATTGGTGGGTGATATGACGCCTTATTCGTTGCTGTGGGACCTCTCTCCTCTGTCTGGGTGCTGGGCCTAAATAACTGAAAGTGGCCTTCTCCAGTGGTGGGTCATATGACGCCTCATTCCTTGCTGTGGGATCTCTCTCCTCTGTCTGGGTGCTGGGGCCGAAATAACTGAAAGTGGCCTTCTCCAGTGGTAGGTGATATGACGCCTTTTTCCTTACTGTGGGACCTCTCTCCTCTGTCTGGGTGCTGGGGCCAAAATAACTGAAAGTGGCCTTCTCCAGTGGTGGGTGATATAACGCATGATTCCTTGCTGTGGGACCTCTCTCCTCTTTCTGGGTGCTGGGGCCGAAATAACTGAAAGTGGTCTTCTCCAGTGGTGGGTGATATCGCGCCATATGCCTTGCTGTGAGACCTCTCTCCTCTTTCTGGGTGCTGGGCCTAAATAACTTAAAGTGGCCTTCTCCAGTGGTGGGTCATATGAAGCCTCATTCCTTGCTGTGGGTTCTCTCTCCTCTGTCTGGGTGCTGGGGCCGAAATAACTGAAAGTGGCATTCTCCGGTGGTGGGTGATATAATGCCTTATTCCTTGCTGTGGGACCTCTCTCCTCTGTCTGGGTGCTGGGACCGAAATAACTGAAAGTGGCCTTCTCCAGTGGTGAGTGATATAACGCATGATTCCTTGCTGTGGGACCTCTCTCCTCTGTCTGTGTGCTGGGGCCGAAATAACTGAAAGTGGCCTTCTCCAGTGGTGGGTGATATGACTCCTTATTCCTTGCTTTGGGACCTCTCTCCTATGTCTGGGTGCTGGGCCTAAATAACTGAAAGTGGCCTTCTCCAATGGTGGGTGATATGACAACTTATTCCTTGCTGTGGGACCTCTCTCCTCTGTCTGGGTGCTGGGGCAGAAATAACTGAAAGTGGCCTTCTCCAGCGGTGGGTGATATGACCCCTTATTCCTTGCTGTGGGACCTCTCTCCTCTGTCTGGGTGCTGGGCCTAAATAACTGAAAGTGGCCTTCTCCAGTGGTGGGTCATATGAAGCTTCATTCCTTGCTGTGGGTTCTCTCTCCTCTGTCTGGGTGCTGGGGCCGAAATAACTGAAAGTGGCATTCTCCGGTGGTGGGTGATATAATGCCTTATTCCTTGCTGTGGGACCTCTCTCCTCTGTCTGGGTGCTGGGACCGAAATAACTGAAAGTGGCCTTTTCCAGTGGTGAGTGATTTAACGCCTTATTCCTTGCTGTGGGACCTCTCTCCTCTGTCTGGGTGCTGGGGCCCAAATAACTGAATGTGGCCATCTCCAGTGGTGGGTGATATGACGCATGATTCCTTGCTGTGGGACCTCTCTCCTCTGTCTGGGTGCTGGGGCCGAAATAACTGAAAGTGGCCTTCTCCAGTGGTGGGCGATATGACGCATGATTCCTTGCTATGGGACCTCTCTCCTCTGTCTGGGTGCTGGGCCTAAATAACTGAAAGTGGCCTTCTCCAGTGGTGGGTCATATGACGCCTTATTCCTTGCTGTGGGACCTCTCGCCTTTGTCTGGGTGCTGGGGCCGAAATAACTGAAAGTGGCCTTCTCCAGTGGTTGGTGATATGACACATGATTCCTTGTTGTGGGACCTCTCTCCTCTGTCTGGGTGCTGGGCCTAAATAACTGAAAGTGGCCTGCTCCAGTGGTGGGTCATATAACGCCTTATTCCTTGCTGTGTGACCTCTCTCCTCTGTCTGGGTGCTGGGGCCGAAATAACTGAAAGTGGCATTCTCCGGTGGTGGGTGATATAATGCCTTATTCCTTGCTGTGGGACCTCTCTCCTCTGTCTGGGTGCTGGGACCGAAATAACTGAAAGTGGCCTTTTCCAGTGGTGAGTGATTTAACGCCTTATTCCTTGCTGTGGGACCTCTCTCCTCTGTTTGGGTGCTGGGGCCGAAATAACTTGATGTGGCCATCTCCAGTGGTGGGTGATATGACGCATGATTCCTTGCTGTGGGACCTCTCTCCTCTGTCTGGGTGCTGGGACCGAAATAACTGAAAGTGGCCTTCTCCAGTGGTGGGCGATATGACGCATGATTCCTTGCTATGGGACCTCTCTCCTCTGTCTGGGTGCTGGGCCTAAATAACTGAAAGTGGCCTTCTCTAGTGGTGGGTCATATGACGCCTTATTCCTTGCTGTGGGACCTCTCGCCTCTGTTTGGGTGCTGGGGCCGAAATAACTGAATGTGGCCTTCTCCAGTGGTGGGTGATATGACGCATGATTCCTTGTTGTGGGACCTCTCTCCTCTGTCTGGGTGCTGGGCCTAAATAACTGAAAGTGGCCTTCTCCAGTGGTGGGTCATATAACGCCTTATTCCTTGCTGTGTGACCTCTCTCCTCTGTCTGGGTGCTTGGGCCGAAATAACTGAAAGTTGCATTCTCCGGTGGTGGGTGATATAATGCCTTATTCCTTGCTGTGGGACCTCTATCCTCTGTCTGGGTGCTGGGACCGAAATAACTGAAAGTGGCCTTTTCCAGTGGTGAGTGATTTAACGCCTTATTCCTTGCTGTGGGACCTCTCTCCTCTGTCTGGGTGCTGGGGCCCAAATAACTGAATGTGGCCATCTCCAGTGGTGGGTGATATGACGCATGATTCCTTGCTGTGGGACCTCTCTCCTCTGTCTGGGTGCTGGGACCGAAATAACTGAAAGTGGCCTTCTTCAGTGATGGGCGATATGACGCATGATTCCTTGCTATGGGACCTCTCTCCTCTGTCTGGGTGCTGGGCCTAAATAACTGAAAGTGGCCTTCTCCAGTGGTGGGTCATATGACGCCTTATTCCTTGCTGTGGGACCTCTCGCCTCTGTCTGGGTTCTGGGGCCGAAATAACTGAAAGTGGCCTTCTCCAGTGGTGGGTGGTATGACGCATGATTCCTTGTTGTGGGACCTCTCTCCTCTGTCTGGGTGCTGGGCCTAAATAACTGAAAGTGGCCTTCTCCAGTGGTGGGTCATATAACGCCTTATTCCTTGCTGTGGGACCTCTCTCCTCTGTCTGGGTGCTTGGGCCGAAATAGCTGAAAGTGGCCTTCTCCAGTGGTGAGTGATATAACGCATGATTCTTTGCTGTGGGACCTCTTTCCTCTGTCTGGGTGCTGGGGCCGCAATAACTGAAAGTGGCCTTCTCTAGTGGTGGGTGATATAACGCATGATTCCTTGCTGTGGGACCTCTCTCCTCTTTCTGGGTGCTTAGGCCGAAATAACTGAAAGTGGCCTTCTCCAGTGGTGGGTGATATGACGCATGATTCTCTGCTATGGGACCTCTCTCCAATTGATATTGGTTAATTTTTATTTATTTTATTTTATTTTAATTAATTTCCCTATCCATATTTGTTTGCAGGGCATTTACCTACATTTTGCTGCCTTTTGCAGCCCTCTAGCTCTTTCCTGGACTATTTTACAGCCTTTTTAGTGCCTTAAAGTTCGGGTCCCCATTGACTTCAATGGGTTTCGGGTTCGGGATAAAGTTCGGGTCGAGTTCGGATCCCGAATCCGAACATTTTCGGGAAGTTCGGCCGAACTTCTCGAACCCGAACATCCAGGTGTTTCCTCATCTTTATTTATGACCACTTATAAAATGTGTTCAATGTGCTGCCCATTGTGTTGGATTGTCAATGCAACCCTCTTCTTCCACTCTTCACACACTGATAGCAACACCACAGGAGAAATGCTATCACAGGCTTCCAGTATCCGTAGTTTCAGGTGCTGCACATCTCGTATCTTCACAGCATAGACAATTGCCTTCAGATGACCCCAAAAATAAAAGTCTAAGGGGGTCAGATCGGGAGACCTTGGGGGCCATTCAACTGGCCCACGATGACCAATCCACTTTCCAGGAAACTGTTCATCTCGGAATGCTCGGACCTGACACCCATAATGTGTCAGTTTCAGTGCATAAAGAGGGAAACACATCATCATGTAGCAATTTTGCATATCCAGTGGCCTTGAGGTTTCCATTGATGAAGAATGGCCCCACTATATTTATACCCCATATACCACACCATACCATCAATTTTTTTGTTCCAACAGTCTGGGAAGGATCTATCCAATGTGGGTTAGTGTCAGACCAATAGCAGTGGTTTTGTTTGTTAACTTCACCATTCACATAAAAGTTTGCCTCATCACTGAACAAAATCTTCTGCGTAAACTGAGGGTCCTGTTCCAATGTTTGTTTTGCCCATTCTGCAAATTCAGTGCGCCGATCTGGGTCATCCTCGTTGAGATGCTGCAGTAGCCGGAGTTTGTAAGGGTGCCGTTTTTGAGTAGCTAATATCCGTCGAAGGGATGTTCGACAAATGCCACTCTCCGGTGACATGTGGCGAGTGCTACGCTGTGGGCTCTTGCTTAATGAAGCTAGGACAGCCACTGATGTTTCTTCATTAGTGACAGATTTTTAATGCGTCCACATTTTGGCAAATCCAACAATGAACCAGTTTCACGAAACTGTAAGCATGGGAGATGGGTGGTCTCGTAGGGTGTCTTGCATTGAAATCTGCTGCAATGACCCGGTTACTGCGTTCACCAGACATCAACACAATTTCTATCCGCTCCTCACGTGTTAACTTTGGCGACATGTCAATGGCTGTAAACAAAGAGAAACTTGTAAATAACTCATGAAAGAATAAAGTTGCGTTAAAACCAGGCACACCATTGTTTTTCTTTTGAAATTCCCAATAAGTTTGATGTGTCACATGACCCTCTTCCCATTGAAAAAACAAAAGTTGGATTCAAAATGGCCGACTTCAAAATGGCCGCCATGGTCACCACCCATCTTGAAAAGTCTCCCCCCTTACATATACTAATGTGCCACAAACAGGAAGTTAATATCACCAACCATTCCCATTTTATTAAGGTGTATCCATGGTAATGGAACTTTTACAGGATGCCTGCACCTATAAAAAGTTGGATGGTAACCCTACTCGTCAGTTCCTGGAGGAGCTCCGAAAAGAGAAACGAAAAGAGACAATCTGATCTCAAAAGATGAATACAAATATTTATATAAGACTAAACCAACCATTGGAACAATATATGCTATCCCTAAGGTGCACAAACAGAGGGTACCCATACCTGGAAGACCGATTATCTCAGGTAACAACAGTCTCACTTAAAATATTAGTCAATACGTTGATGAATTCATCTCACCTTTTGTATCTTTATTATCGTCGTACATTAGGGATACCTAGGATGCGGCCAACAGACTACAGGAGATTCAAGTTACTGATAATACCTACTTTGTCAGTTTGGATTTTGAGGCCTTATACACTAATATACAACATGAAAGTAATGGGCTGTTACTTTTGTACATGTGCGGCTGCCACCATTCTGATGCTGCCACCCGCCTGCTGCCATTCCTACAATGGAGCTTCTTAACCTACTGATACGTACATGTTACATTTTCAAAAGGTTATGCATGCCACTGGACCTTGCTTTCACATTGCTGTAGTTGGGTTTTGCTACTATTAAAGATCCTGTATTTTGAGAATCCGTAAGGCTTCTTTCTCATGGTCAGTATTTGATCAGAATTTGTAAGCCAAAAGCAGGAGTGGCTACAAAACAAACAAGTATTTGCAAATATTTATATTACATTCTATCTCTATTTTTGACCCACTCCTGGTTTTGGCTTACAATTACTGCTGAAATAGTGATGCAAAACACTGACCAAATACTGACCATCGGAAAGAGGCTTTATGGATGCTCAAAATACAGGATTCATTTCTTTTTTCTTTTTAGTTTTCTGCTGTTCTGATGGATCAGAAGAACTGAAAGATAAACAGTGATGTAAACACAGCCTTACTGTCCCCTCCCCACTCTGTCATGGGGCCACTATTGTCACTGTTACTACCACTGTTGCTGCCACCCTCCTCACTCTGTCATGGTGCCACTACTTGAATATTGGGGCATTGCACAGTTAAGTCCTTGACAAAAATACTGATGCACAGTAAATCTACAGGTAACAGAAGGGATTAAAAAGCCTGTTTTGAACTATCACAACATGCATTAAAAACATATTTTTTTTCTCCACTACTTTATTGGTGCTGCTTCTATCACTTTATTTTGTTCCACTAAAGAGCCATTCGGACACAGCTCCTGTAGGGCCACATACAGGTGTTTAGCTTTATTGAAGGGTGCTGTATGCTTTTCTTTTTCTTTAACAGAAGGGATTTGCTATGCATCTTGGTACACACTGTTACTGCCACTGTTGCTGATTACTTTAATCTTGGTGCACTGCACAGTTACTGTACGTCCATGGTGATAAATTATACCTGACACTTTTATTGATCAGTAGTACTGATGCACAGTAATTCGACAGCTAACAAAAGGGATTAGCTATGAATTTTGGTGCGCTGCACAGTGATGTAACAACTGCCTGTAATACTGTACCTACAGAACTGATTAACTATGAATGTGGGTGCACTAGAACGTAATGCACATGGCAATACACTCTCCCTGCAGTTTCAGTTCCAAGTCTTTACACTGAGATTGGGCCACCAAGTTGGATGAAAATGATTGGGCAGAGTGGCCTGGGTATACCTGATTTATCACGATTCGTGACAAATGAATTCGGAATGAAATCAAATTTCTTGTCAAAGTTTGATAAATTGGTTGAATTGGATTTTTCAAAACTTCGCTCATCTTTATTCACTAGTTAAAACAGAAACTGCATAGAATATCATCTGAGATGAGTCAATGCATTAGGTCACACCAGGAAACTGCAGAAATTCGTGGAAATTCCTATGACAGTAATTGTAATCTGAGATGGAGTGACCTAAGACACATTTTTAGAATAGTTACAACACAGTGTTGCATATGTTATCTCCAACTGAAAACAATTAAAACATTTATTCTATCAGATACAATTGTGTCACTGAAAACTGCTGCTAAAAATAGCTCTCTGAATTGAGCTATTGCTTAGGCTGTCCACCTGGTACAATAGTCCCAAGTGTTGGTTGTTGTTATCCACGTCGAAGGAAAGGAAAGGTGCTATAGGTTAAACTCACATTACCAAATTATTTTATACTAACCACCCAGTGGTATCAAGAGAACATACAGATGTGAAAAGCTATCACCTTTTACAAACTACATGTACTGTAGTTCCATTAGTTGGTATGAATTACCTTCTTGCTCTTTTCTGTTTTGTTAGCATAACCCTTCAAGTTATTTCTCCTTTTGTAAGTTTTTTGTATCCCTGTGGCTGTGTGTATTTATTAGGTATCCAGGTCTGTACTCTTTTTTGACTTGTACTTGTAATTAGAGATGAGCGAATTGAATCAGACGAAGTGGAATTCCATCTGAATTTCAGGAAAAATTCAATTTGAAATGAATGCAAATTTTCTTGTGCTTTGTGGTAACAAATTGCACATTTTTCTAAAATGGAGGCCACACGTGTGAGAACTGAGGACATAAGGCAAGGAACTCTGGGTAGGCAGAATCACTAAGATTGACATGCATGCATGCAGCCAATCAGCAGCCAGCCAGCCCTGTGATATCACAGCCCTATAAATACTGCAGCCATTTTAGATTCTGCCATTTTCCAGTGTTCTCAGTGCAGGGACAGATGTGAGAAGGCGCTAAGGACAGCAATTGGAAAAACCTCATTGTGAAAAAAAAATGAAAAAAACAAACATTTTATAAGTGCAGGGAAAGGATAGGGAGGAATCGTTTCACACCATCTTAGTGCAGGGAGAGACGTCAGAAGGCGATAGGAACAGTGCTAGAAAAGCAATTTTCAAGTGCAGGGAAAGATAATTTGGGGATCCAAATAGCCATTATACAGCTCTGTCATTCCAGCAATTTGTTCTTGGGGTTCAAGTGCTATGTTGAAAAGCCTTTAGTGGCTTATATCTGTGGAAAAAGAAAAATATATATGCAGTTCACTTCTGCAGTTATTTGCGGTTAAAAGCATTTGCTGACGTATTTCTGTACTACAACAAAAATGTATACGCAGTTTACTGTTACGATAATTCATTACAAAACTAAAAATATATACGCAGTTGACTTCTGCAGCTATATGTGGTGAAAGTGTTTAGTGGCCTATTTCAGTACAAAAAGTATAAAGTATACAATAAAGTATAGTAAAAATATATTCGTTGCTCTTAGGTGTGTTTTAATTTGCTTTTAACTTATTTTATTCAGCTAAAAGTATGTCTGTCAGAGAAGTGCCAGGCCATGCACAGAGGAGTGGCAGAGGCCTAACTGTTTCTGGCACAGGCAGAAGTCGCAGCAGAGTAAGGGGGCATAGCAGGAGGAGTCGCAGTGAGAGGCCTGAGCTCCCATGTAGTCTAGCGGTCGTGTCTTGACCAGCAACCCAGCGGTTCTTGATTAGTTAACTCTGTCATGCACTTCATCCCAAGTGACATCAGACACCCCCAGCCAACAGTCGGTGGGTTCGTCCGACAAAACTCTTAGTTGTCATGGCACGGGAGCAGGCCTTGTGCCCTCACCTGTCCTAAACCTGCCTCTGTCCTTTTCTGTTCCCTCACCGTGAGAAGTAGTATATGCTGTAGGCTCAGCTACACATGTCAGTGAGGAAGAACTAATAGAGGACAGTCAGCAGCTACTGCCCAGCCAAAAACTGGAAGAGACATCCGTCGCTTCCTCCGCTAGGCGGGCAAGTAGTGATGAGCAGAGTGGCGCGGGTGGTGGTATTGCGAGCAGTCAGGCTCTTGACCCTGAGGCAGTTGAGGAGGACATTAGTGCCGTGCAGACACTACTCGATGATGATGAAGCCGATTGCACTTGGGACCCAGGTAGCTTGCATGTGAAGCAGCGGCGTATCCAGCAAGGTGGTAGCATGGCTGGGAGTCAGCAGGGTAGCAGTAGTGTGAGGTCATCAGCCAAACGTGCCTGGGTAGACCACCTGATTCGCAGCAGCCTACCTGCTCGGAAAGTAGTGGTGCAGGGGTTCACTGAGGCAGCGGCCAAGTGGTGGACTCTGCACCTTTCTGATGGCTTGTGCCGAGCTGAGATGGAGAGTCCCAAGCTGTCATTTCTTTGAAAAAAAGGCAGTACCAACCCTGCACACACATGTAGAACAGAAGGTGGGACAGTACTTGAGCCTGCCAGTATCTTGCAAATGGCAGCGCCGACGTGTAGAGCTGTAACTACGGTCAGGGACAGTACATGTCCTTTATGGGCCACTGGGTGAATGTGGTTCCTGCAGAGCCACACCAGCAACTTGACCAGGTCACGCTGCTTCTGCCTCCACGTTCTCATTCAGTAGGTCCATCGAAAATGTCCGCCTCTGCCTCCTCATCCTCCATCAAGTCTTAAGCCTCCACTGCAGGGACAAGTCACAGTAGCCATCCAGCATACGACATGATTCTCAGAGAAAACTGATCCTGTCTGTGGAGCATCCGCCTTTAATCGGTCAGCATTTGCTCAATAATCCATCATCAGTATTGCTGATACCGATACAGAGATGACACATGAGGTGTTTTGTACCCAATCCACTACCAAATCATAAGCCGATTCTGATGGGACCATAAAGGCCTTACAGCTGCTATACAGACCGGATCTGTTGTGTGTCTCATTTTTCCTTCGTTCTGACAGATCAGAAGAAGGGTCAAATAAATAGTTTGGCCGCCAGCCAGTACACCCTCCATCTGCTGGTGCTGCCCCCCCCCCCCCTCCGTTCCCCCTGCTACAGCCCCACACGGTGACTTACCGACTCCTGTTACGGCTCCTGCTCGTTCTGAGTCTGGGGCTGCAATTCCTTCTGTTGGCCACCAGAGGGAGCTCATCGTATCTTACTTCACGCCTGCGGTTCTCCTCTTACCAAATATCAATTCACAACAATCTTTAAACACTGTATTGCTAAGGCAGGTTTGTCCCCGTCAGAATTTGGTACACATTCTTTTCGCATCGAGAGCAGCTACGGTCGCGGATGCGGCTGTTATGACAAAGGCGCAAGTTAAGAGACTTGAAAATCTGATGGAAAACCGATTGCTTTCGCAGATGTATAAAGCCTGATCTACTAACCGGTTAGTAGTTGTTTGCTTCTTCCTTTAGGTTTTAGGAGGCTGACGATGTGGTTGATCAGCCACTCTAACATTTACTGGACCTAGCAAAGAGCATCATACCGCCCGGGAGGCTTGCAATTGGGGTTCATGCAAGCAGACGTGGAAGTGGTGACCATTAGCCTGGAATCTCGTGCTCCCACAGTGCTGGTTATCCGCGCCGGTGGCAACGATTTATGTGCAGTTAGTATTTTGGAGCTGATTTCCATTATGCGGTCGGTCTTTGATCGTTTCCCGATCTTTGCTCTACCTGAGGCTTACATTACTAAGTGGCTGCTGTTTAAGTGGAGTTTAAAGAAACCAGAGTTCTACTGCTGAGTGTCATTTGGTGGGCTTGCAAGGGATTGCAAGTGACTGAGTGTGGTTTAAAGATGAGATCCTAGAAAGTTAAGTACATGCAGTTTAGTTCTGCCATTTAAAACTACTTTTTTTTTCTCTCTGTTGTGTAGTGTCTTTTAAAGCAGTTTTTTTTTCTCTGCTTGTTGAGGGGGAGTGGCTTGGCCTACCAGGTGCTATAAATTAGACCACTGAACTGTCCCAGAGGCTTGCATTACTAAGTGGCTGCTGTTTAAGTGGAGAAACCGGCGTTTAAGAAAAGGAGCAAGGAACAAAGATTCATTAGATCATCCTTGATTCTAGCTAGTCTTCCTACTACTGAAAGGGGATCACAGTAAGTAACAATCTTATCACTGCTCTATATGGTATTTTTATTTTCTCTTTTCCTGCGTAATCCCCATTTAGTATGACTTCCATTATTGACATCGCCATCCAGTCCACATCTTGTCTGATGTATGCAGTCCTGAAACAGCCGTTTGAGGGATTATATGTTTGATCAAAATGTGAACAAATTACCTGTTTGGAATCTCACATCGAGTCTCTAAACAGGCGAGTTGCTACACTGAAAGCCACTGACAATTTGGAAAAGAGTTTGCTGCTCTTTGAGCAAGCACTCTATGGATGGCACTGCTGCAGCCGGACACTTCCTCTGCTAGTCAGGGGAATGTCAGCTCCAGTAAGCAGGGGACCAGGAGAGCATTGCGGATCGGGTTGACAGATTACTGGGAGGGGCTGGAGAAGATCCAGCGGTCATGGTCCATATCGGAACCAATGACAAAGTTAGAGGTAGGTGGAGAGTCCTTAAAAATTATTTCAGGGATTCAGGTCAAAAGCTTAGGGCAAGGACCTCAAAAGTAGTATTTTCTGAAATACTGCCTGTACCACGAGCCACACAGGAAAGGCAGCGGGAGATTAGGGAGGTTAACAAGTGGCTCAAGAACTGGTGTAGGAAGGAGGGGTTTAGGTTCCTGGAGAACTGTGCCGACTTCTCTGTCGGCTACAGGCTCTCTCGTAGGGACGGGCTGCACCTCAATGGGGAAGGGGCAGCTGGGTTGGGGAGAAATATGGCTAGAAGGTTGGAGGAGTGTTTAAAATAAGGACTGGGGAGGGTAATTACATTATAGGAGGGGAAGATAGTGCAGATAGAGACCAGGGGGGAGGTAGTGTGACTGGGGGAGGAATGGAAGGGGGGACTAGAACAGTTCAGAATGAAAGGGGTAGGGTAAAAAAATATACATAAACCTCTCAAAGGTATGTATACTAATGCCAGAAGCCTGACTAACAAAACTGGGGAACTGGAATTAGTGATGTGTGAGGAGGACTATGACATAGTGGGAATAACTGAGACATAGCTGGATGATGGCTATGACTGGGCAGTTAATATAAAGGGTTACAATCTGTTTAGAAAGGATCGTCAAAACCATAGAGGGGGAGGGGTCTGCCTTTATGTGAAGTCCAAAGTTCCAGCAGAAATAATAAATCCCTTTAAAAAATAACTTTTATTCTTATTTGTTAAAACCGAGGGGCCATGAAAAACCCCATAGATATCCAGACGTGAAACAAACTATTATCAATGTGATAGCTAAAATCGGTCACAGCGGGGACTGTCCAGATGGAGGACCATAACAGTCACTACATGGTAGGCAAACAGGCAACTTCGGGAACTAACCCTGGTATACCCCTATGCTAGTCCTCAGCCCGGGGACGTCCCCTAAAGGTGAAGACTCCTCGTCCTTGTACCTAAGCTGAGAGACCCTAGACAATCCCTAATGGCGTCAGTCGTCTGCCAACACACTGGGCAGGTGTTAGGTATGACACTGCCCAAGGAAGGAGTACATTAAAGTATACCTCTATAAACACACCTCGACGCGTTTCCCCCTAAGGGTGGATAGGGTTCATCAGGAGGTACTGTGCATAAACATTCCCGTAGAAAAATCAGTCAAATGGTATAGCAGATAATGACAGATAGTGTGAGATAGTCTGATGTTGACAAAACTCAAATTACAAATACTCAGCAGCCCCTGTCGGGATATTTTATCAGTTTGATAGGAACCAATAAATACGAATGTTAGGGACCGGTCACAGGAGGAGATACGGTACAGGCCCAAGTGGTTCAGGGTAGATTTCATTGAGACTTGCAATGTCGGATAAGACACTAGTCAGGGTTGATATCCCTGACAGTGTAAGTAGACCCGGCGTTTGATAGCTGGGGTTCCTGTTAGTCGCGCTCCTCCTGTGTATTTATGTGAAGTCCTGTCTAAAGCCCACAATTCATAGGAGTTTATTAAAAACCTCCTAATATACCAGAGTCCACAGAAAATCTATTACTAAACGAGATAGACGAGGCCGCAAATAATAATGAAGTCGTTATTATGGTGGACTTCAACTACCCAGATATAGACTGGGAAACTGAAAGCTGTACATCCCATAAAGAAAACAGATCCTTGGCAATAGCCAAAGACAATTACCTTTCCCAACTGGTTCAGGACCCAACTAGAGGGACGGCCATACTAGACTTGGTATTAACCAATAGACCTGATAGAACAACAGATGTGCAGGTTGAGGGACACCTAGGAAATAGTGACCATAAAGTAATAACCTTCCAATGATCCTTCAAACGAGAGTTTCTAAAGGGAGGAACAAAAATACCAACCTTCAAAAGAGCGAAATTTAGCCAACTAAGCGAGGCCATAGACCTAACTAACTGGGACAAAGTCCTTAAAAATAAAAATACAACCACAAAATGGGAGATTTTTAAAAGCATTGTAACATCTAATTGTGAGAGGTACATACCTTATAGGAATAAAAGGCTAAGAAACAATAAGAAACCAACGTGGATAAATATAACCGTAAAGAAAGCAATAAATGACAAAAAGAAAACATATAAATCACTAAAACAGGAGGGGAGCCAGGAAGCACTGATAAACTATAAGGAAAAAAATAATAGAATAAGTAAAAAAACTAATAAAAACTGCCAAACTAGAGACCGAGAGATTAATTTGCCAAATAGAGTAAAACTAAGGCCTCTTTCACACGGGCGTCATGTTTGACGCCCGGATAAGAGGCGGGTGCGTTGCGAGAATATGCACGTTTTTCCCGCGCGGGTGCAAACGTTTGTAACGCGTTTTGCACGCGCGTGAGAAAAAACGCCATGTTTGGTACCCAACCCGAAGCCGGACTTCATCACTGAAGTCCGGTTTCGGGTCTTCTGGAGAATTGATTATTTTCCCTTATAACATGGTTATAAGGGGAAATAATAGCATTCTTAATAAAGAATGCATTGTTAAATGAAGTGGGGTTGGTTAAAAATAATAAAAGTTAACTTACCTTAGCCACTTGATCGCATAGTCGCGATCTCTCCTCTCTTTCCCTGCAGCATCTAAGATCTACAGGACCTGTGATGATGTCACATCACATGGTCCAATCACATGGTCCATCTTACCATGGTACCATGGTAAGATGGGAGATTAAATTTTTTTGTTGCCAGAAGTTAGCAGAAATTGAAGCTTTATTATATTTTTTTCCTCAGAAAGTGTCATTTTCCGCTAACTTGTGAAAAAAAATTAAATCATACATGAACTCACCATGCCCCTCCGCGAATACTTTGGGGTGTCTTCTTTCTAAAATGGTGTCACTTGGGGGGTATTTATACTATCCTGGCATTCTAGCACCTCAAGAAACATGACAGGTGCTCAGAAAGTCAGAGCTGCTTCAAAATGCGGAAATTCACTTTTTTGTACCATAGTTTGTAAACGCTATAACTTTTGCGCAAACCAATAAATATACACTTATTGGATTTTTTTTAATCAAAGACATGTAGCACAATAAATTGTGACACAAACTTGTATAGAAATGTAATTATATTCGAACAATTTTACCAGAAAAAGTAAAAAATAAACTTTTTTTGAGAATTGCAGTATTTTTTGATATTTTTAATATAAGAAAAATGAAAAATCTCAGCAGCAATCAAATACCATCAAAAGAAAGCTGTATTTGTGAGAATAAAAGGAGGTAAAATTCATTTGGGTGGTAAGTAGATATGAGCGAACACCTGGATGTTCAGGTTCGAGAAGTTCGGCCGAACTTCCCGAAAATGTTCGGGTTCGAGATCCGAACTCGACCCGAACTTTATCCCGAACCCGAACCCCTTTGAAGTCAATGGGGACCCGAACTTTTAGGCACTAAAAAGGCTGTAAAATAGTCCAGGAACGGGCTAGAGGGCTGCCAAAGGAAGCAAAATGTAGGTAAATCCCCTGCAAACAAATGTGGATTGGGAAATGAATTAAAATAAAATAAATAAAATTTAACCAATATCAATTGGAGACAGGTCCCACTTCAAGGAATCATGCATCACATCACTCAACACTGGAGAAGGCCACTTTCAATTATTTCGGCCCCAGCACCCAGAAAGAGGAGAGAGGTCCCACAGCAAGGAATCATGCGTCATATCACCCACCACTGGAAAAGGCCATTTTCAGTTATTTAGGCCCCAGCACCCAGTCAGAGGAGAGAGGTCCCACAGCAAGGAATCATGCGTCATATCACCCAGCACTGGAGAAGGCCATTTTCAGTTATTTAGGCCCCAGCACCCAGTTAGAGGAGAGAGGTCCCACAGCAAGGAATCATGCGTCATATCAACCACCACTGGAGAAGGCCATTTTCAGTTATTTCAGCCCAGCACCCAGACAGAGGAGAGAGGTCCCACAGCAAGGAATCATGCGTCATATCACCCACCACTGGAGAAGGCCACTTTCAGTTATTTCGGCCCCAGCACCCAGATAGAGGAGAGAGGTCCCACAGCAAGGAATCATGCGTCATATCACCCACCACAGGAGAAGGCCATTTTCAGTTATTTAGGCCCCAGCACCCAGTCAGAGGAGAGAGGTCCCACAGCAAGGAATCATGCGTCATATCAACCACCACTGGAGAAGGCCACTTTCAGTTATTTCGGCACAGCACCCAGATAGAGGAGAGAGGTCCCACAGCAAGGAATCATGCGTCATATCACCCACCACAGGAGAAGGCCACTCTCAGTTATTTCGGCCCCACCACCCAGACAGAGGAGAGGTTCATTCAACTTTGGGTTGCACCGCAAGATCATGGTAAAGTTAAAAAAATGAGGATTCAATAAAGAAGTGCCCCGGAGTACAAGAATACATGGTTGAGGGGGCGGCAGTTATAAATGTCTATTCTGCACAAGGGAGGGACAGGTCCTGTGGGATCCATGCCTGGTTCATTTTTATGAACGTCAGCTTGTCCACGTTGGCTGTGGACAGGCGGCTGCGTTTGTCAGTAATGACGCCCCCTGCCGTGCTGAATACACGTTCAGACAACACGCTGGCCGCCGGGCAGGCCAGCACCTCCAAAGCATAAAATGCTAACTCTGGCCACGTGGCCAATTTGGAGACCCAGAAGTTGAATGGGGCCGAACCATCAGTCAGTATGTGGAGGGGTGTGCAGACGTACTGATCAACCATGTTAGTGAAATGCTGCCTCCTGCTAACACGTTCCGTATCAGGTGGTGGTGCAGTTAGCTGTGGCGTGGAGACTAAACTTTTCCACATTTCTGCCATGCTAACCCTGCCCTCAGAGGAGCTGGCCGTGACACAGCTGCGTTGGCGACCTCTTGCTCCTCCTCTGCCTTCGCCTTGGGCTTCCACCTGTTCCCCTGTGACATTTGGGAATGCTCTCAGGAGCGCCTCTACCAGCGTGCGCTTGTACTCGCGCATCTTCCTATCACGCTCCAGTGCAGGAAGTAAGGTGGGCACATTGTCTTTGTACCGGGGATCCAGCAGGGTGGCAACCCAGTAGTCCGCACACGTTAAAATGTGGGCAACTCTGCTGTCATTGCGCAGGCACTGCAGCATGTAGTCGCTCATGTGTGCCAGGCTCCCCAGAGGTAAGGACAAGCTGTCCTCTGTGGGAGGCGTATCGTCATCTTCCTCTGTATCCCCCCAGCCACGCACCAGTGATGGGCCTGAGCTGTGTCGGGTGCCACCCCGCTGTGAACCTGCTTCATCCTCATCCTCCTCCACCTCCTCCTCATCCTCCTCGTCCTCCAGTAGTGGGCCCTGGATGGCCACATTTGTACCTGGCCTCTGCTGTAGCAAAAAACCTGCCTCTGAGCCACTTCTAACAGACTGGCCTGAAAGTGTTAAAATGACCCCTTATCCTCCTACTCCTCTTCCTGGGCCACCTCCTCTTCCATCATCGCCCTAAGCGTTTTCTCAAGGAGACATAGAGGGTGGTATTGTAACGCTGATAATGGTGTCATCGCCACTGGCCATGTTGGTGGAGTACTCGAAACAGGGCACACAGGTCTCGCATGGAGGCCCAATCATTGGTGGTGAAGTGGTGCTGTTCCGCAGTGCGACTGACGCATGCGTGCTGCAGCTGAAACTCCACTATGGCCTGCTGCTGCTCGCACAGTCTCTCCAGCATGTACAAGGTGGAGTTCCACCTGGTGGGCACGTCGCATATGAGGCGGTGAGCGGGAAGGCCGAAGTTCCGCTGTAGCGCAGACAGGCGAGCAGCGGCAGGATGTGAACGCCGGAAGCGCGCACAGACGGCCCTCACTTTATGCAGCAGCTCTGACATGTCGGGGTAGTTGTGAATGAACTTCTGCACCACCAAATTCAGCAAATGCGCCAGGCAAGGGATGTGCGTCAAACCGGCTAGTCCCAGAGCTGCGACAAGATTTCGCCCATTATCGCACACCACCAGGCCGGGCTTGAGGCCCACCGGCAGAAACCACTCATCGGTCTGTTGTTCAATACCCCGCCACAACTCCTGCGCGATGTGGGTCCTGTCCCCCAAACATATGAGTTTCAGAATGGCCTGCTGACGTTTACCCGGGCTGTGCTGAAGTTGGTGGTGAAGGTTTGTGGCTGACTGGATGAGCTGGTGGAAGCAGAGGAGGAGGAAGCTGAGTAAAAGGAGGAGGCTACAGGAGGCAAAGTTTGATGCCGTGCGATCCTTGGCGGCGGAAGGACGTGCGCCAAGGAACTCTCCGCCTGCGGCCCAGCCGCCACTACATTTACCCAGTGTGCAGTTAGGGAGATATAGCGTCCCTGGCCGTGCTTACTGGTCCACGTATCTGTGGTTAGGTGGACCTTGCCAGAGATGGCGTTGCGCAGTGCACACTTGATTGTGCAGGGCAGGCACGGCTGTCTTGGAGAAGTAGTGGCGGCTGGGAACAACATACTGTTGGACAGCCATGGACATCAGCTGTTTGAAGCTGTCTGTGTCCACCAGCCTGAATGACAGCATTTCAAAGGCCAGTAGTTTAGAAATGCTGGCATTCAGGCCCAGGGCTCGAGGGTGGCTAGGTGGGAATTTACGCTTTCTCTCCAAGGTTTGTGAGATGGAGAGCTGAACGCTGCCGTGTGACATGGTGGAGATGCTTGGTGATGCAGGTGGTGTTGTCGGTGGCACATCCTCTGTTTGGTGGGCGGCAGGTGCCAACATTCCTCCCGAGATGGAGGAAGAGGCAGAGGCAGCAGCAGAAGAGGGAGCAGGGGGTTCCAGAGTGAGTTCCTTGCTTTTAAGGTGTTTACTCCACTGCAGTTCATGCTTTGCATGTAGATGCCTGGTCATGCAGGTTGTGCTAAGGTTCAGAACGTTAATGCCTCGCTTCAGGATCTGATGGCACAGCATGCAAACCACTCGGGTCTTGTTGTCAGCACATTGTTTAAAGAAGTGCCATGCCAGGGAACTCCTTGAAGCTGCCTTTGGGGTGCTCGGTCCCTGGTGGCGGTGGCCAGTAGCAGGCGAACTCTCTTGGCGGCGGCTGGTCTGCTTTTGCCCCTGCTCCCTCTTTTGCTACGCTGTTGGCTCGGTCTCACCACTGCCTCTTCCTCTGAACTATGAAAGTCAGTGGCACGACCTTCATTCCATGTGGGGTCTAGGACCTCATCGTCCCCTGCATCGTCTTCCACACAGTCTTCCTCCCTGACCTCCTGTTCGGTCTGCACACTGCAGAAAGACGCAGCAGTTGGCACCCGTGTTTCGTCATCATCAGAGACGTGCGGACTCCGATGAGGTGGTATTCCCATGTCCTCATCATCAGGAAACATCAGTGGTTGTGCATCAGTGCATTCTATGTCTTCCACTACTGGGGAAGGGCTAGGTGAATTTCCTTGGGAAACCCTGCCAGCAGAGTCTTCAAACAGCATAAGAGACTGCTGCTTATCTTGAGGCTCTGACAGTTTCCCTGATATGCATGGGGGTGATGTGACAGACTGATGGGCTTGGTTTTCCGGTGCCACCTGTGCGCTTTCTGCAGAAGACTGGGTGGGAGATAATGTTGTGAACATGCTGGATCCACTGTCGGCCACCCAATTGACTAGCGCCTGTACCTGCTCAGGCCTTACCATCCTTAGAACGGCATTGGGCCCCACCAAATATCGCTGTAAATTCTTGCGGGTACTGGAACCTGAGGTAGTTGGTTCACTAGGACGTGTGGCTGTGGCAGAATGGCCACGTCCTCTCCCAGCACCAGAGGGTACACTAACACCACCACGACCGCGTCCGTGTCCCTTACTAGATGTTTTCCTCATTGTTACCGTTCACCAAGCACCACAATAGGGAAAAAAATATTTGGCCCAATGTATTGATTTCAAATTTAAGCCTTTTTTTACAGGCACCTAACACTATCTGCCTTTTTGTTTATGTAGCGTATTACACTAATCCAGGCACAGCAGTAACCACTGATTTAGGGGAATATCTCTTTTAGGGCTAGTATTTAGGCCCTGGATGAAAGGTATCCTTTTATGGACAGATTTACACTTCGCCTGCAACAGCTGGGACACCAGATTCAGGGTATTGCTATTTTGGCAATTGAATGTCACCCCAGAACAAAATATATGTTTTGCAAGACACTATGAATCCTGGCCTGCAACAGCTGGGACACCAGATTCAGCGTATTGCTATTTTGGCAATTGAATGTCACCCCAGAACAAAATATATGTTTTGCAAGACACTATGAATCCTGGCCTGCAACAGCTGGGACACCAGATTCAGGGTATTGCTATTTTGGCAATTGAATGTCACCCCAGAACAAAATATATGTTTTAGCGGACACTATGAAATCTGGCCTTCAAAAGCTGGGACACCAGAATCAGGGTATTGCTATTTTGCCAAATTAATTTCACCCCAGAACAAAATATGTGTTTTGGCAGACACTATGAAATCTGGCCTGCAACTGCTGGGACACCAGAATCAGGGTATTGCTATTTTGCCAGATTAATTTCACCCTAGAACAAAAGATGTGTTTTGGCAGACACTATGAAATCTGGCCTGCAACTGCTGGGACACCAGAATCAGGGTATTGCTATTTTGCCAGATTAATTTCACCCTAGAACAAAAGATGTGTTTTGGCAGACACTATGAAATCTGGCCTGCAACTGCTGGGACACCAGAATCAGGGTATTGCTATTTTGCCAAATTAATTTCACCCCAGAACAAAATATGTGTTTTGGCAGACACTATGAAATCTGGCCTGCAACTGCTGGTAACACCAGAATCAGGGTATTGCTATTTTGCAAGATTAATTTCACCCCAGAACAAAATATATGTTTTGGCGGACACTATTCTATTTTGCCAGCCACAGCTGAAACCACTGATTTATGGTATTGCTATTTTGGCAATTGAATTTCACCCCAGAAAATAATCTATCCTTTGCCAGACAGCAGACAGTATTATACTTGTCTAGCCAAAGCTGGAACACCAGATTTAGGGGATTGGTATTTGGGCAATTGTATTTAACCCCTTAATAAAATATAGAAATTGCTATCCTGAGTTTCTAGGGGTGACAATTAGCACAGCCAATCCCCTGATGTAGGATATAGCAAAAAAAAAAAATAGTATTGATGGACTTGGTGGCAGCTTCTTCTGGCGCACCACAAGTCACAAAATGGCCGCCGATCAACCCAGAAAATAAGTGACAGAAAAACGCTCTGTGCAGCCTAAAAACCAGCGAGCAAGTAACTAGCAGAAGTTCAATGATTCTCAGCTGTAGATCTATCCGTTCATTAGGTGCTGTTGCTGACTTTAACCTGCCTAATCTCGCCCTGACGGCTGGTGCGTCCTCTCCCTACACTAGTAAGAGCAGTGTGACGTGCGGCGCTATGTGACTCCAGCCTAAATAGAGGCTGGGTCACATGCCGCACTTGGCCAATCACAGCCATGCCATTAGTAGACATGGCTGTGATGGGCTCTTAGAGCAAGAAGTAAAACGCTAGCTGATTGGCTGCTGTGCAGCCCTTCAGAAAGCGGGAAGAAATCGACGAACAACGGACCCGAACCCGAACTTTTTTGAAAATGTCCGGGTCCGGGTCCCGGACACCCCAAAATTCGGTACGAACCCGAACGATGCTCAAACTGTTCGTTCAACACTAGTGGTAAGTTGTTTGACCGAGAAAGTAGTGTAGTGCAGAATTGTAGAAAGTGGTCTGGTCATTAAGGGGGTTTAAGCTAGGGCTTGAAGTGGTTAAAAGTGCCCTGTCTGACCCAGGAAGAAGAACAACAGTGACTTAAAAAGATTAAAATAGACAAATTGCCAGGACCGAATGGCATACACCCACGTATCCTAAGCGAATTAAGTGATGTCATAGCCAGACCTTTATTTCTGATATTTTCAGACTCTATACTGACAGGGAATGTTCAATAGGATTGGCACATAGCAAATGTGGTGCCAATATTCAAAAAGAGTCCAAAAACAGAGCCTGGAAATTATAGGCTGGTAAGTTTAACATCTGTTGTGGGTAAACTGAAGGTTTTCTAAGAGATGCTATCTTGCAGTATCTCAATGAAAATAAGCAAATAACGCCATATCAGCATGGCTTCATGAGGGATCGGTCATGGCAAACGAATTTAATCAGTTTCTATGAAGAGGTAAGTTCTAGACTTGACAGCGGCGAATTAATGGATGTCGTATATCTGGACTTCTCCAAAGCATTTGACACTGTACCTCATAAAAGGTTAGTATATAAAATGAGAATGCTCGGACTGGGAGAAAATGTCTAAGTGGCTGAGTAATAGAAAACGGGTGGTTATTAACGATACACACTCAGATTGGGTCACTGTCACTAGTGGGGTACCTCAGGGGTCAGTACTGGGACCTATTCTCCAATATATTTATTAATGATCTTGTAGAAGGCTTGCACAGTAAAATATCTATTTTTGCAGATGACACTAAACTGTGTAAAGTAATTAACACTGAAGAGGACAGTTTTCTGCTACAGAGGGATCTTGATAGATTGGAGGCTTGGGCAGGGAAATGGCAGATGAGGTTTATCACTGACAAATTTTAAGTTATGCAAAATAAATGTGGAGCCCCAGTTATGGGTCTACAACACAATGAAAGCCAGATATCCCTCAAAGGAAGGAAAACCAAGCAAAGGGGTGTCTCCATTACAGAGATCACCAAATCCACCATATTAAGTGGCCCCTATGTCAAGATCCCGCTTTTTTACAAGCTTTAAGGATGTGACAGGGAAAACCTAAGCTAGGTATCCATCCACAGACAGCTTTTTCGGGGTGTTGCCCCTCATCAGTGTGGAGTAGGATTCTGGCTAACCGGGAGCAATGCCTCGGAGACTACTCAAACACAACAATAGCTTATCTCAGGGAGACCAGCTACAAAAAACACCGCGGAGCCTCACTTAAGAGTCTCAACACAGCAATCCGAAGTGCAAAGTTCCCTGGGAAACAGGAATATGCAAAATAAATGTGGAGCCCCACTTATGGGTCTACAACACAATGAAAGCCAGATATCCCTCAAAGGAAGGAAAACCAAGCAAAGGGGTGTCTCCATTACAGAGATCACCAAATCCACCATATTAAGTGGCCCCTATGTCAAGATCCGCTTTTACAAGCTTTAAGGATGTGACAGGGAAAACCTAAGCTAGGTATCCATCCACAGACAGCTGTTTCGGGGTGTTGCCCCTCATCAGTGTGGAGTAGGATTCTGGCTAACCGGAGCAGGGCAGCCCTAGTTGCCCTGAGATCAGCTATTGTTGTGTTTGAGTAGTCTCCGAGGCATTGCTCCCGGTTAGCCAGAATCCTACTCCACACTGATGAGGGGCAACACCCCGAAACAGCTGTCTGTGGATGGATACCTAGCTTAGGTTTTCCCTGTCACATCCTTAAAGCTTGTAAAAAAGCGGGATCTTGACATAGGGGCCACTTAATATGGTGGATTTGGTGATCTCTGTAATGGAGACACCCGTTTGCTTGGTTTTCCTTCCTTTGAGGGATATCTGGCTTTCATTGTGTTGTAGACCCATAACTGGGGCTCCACATTTATTTTGCATATTCCTGTTTCCCAGGGAACTTTGCACTTCGGATTGCTGTGTTGAGACTCTTAAGTGAGGCTCCGCGGTGTTTTTTGTAGCTGGTCTCCCTGAGATCAGCTATTGTTGTGTTTAAATTTTAAGTTATGTACATGGGAAGGAATAATGCAAGTCACTCGTACATACTAAATGGTAAAACAGTCGGTAACACTGACATGGAAAAGGATCTAGGAATTTTAATAAACAGCAAACTAAGCTGTAAAAACCTGTGTCAGGCAGCTACTGCCAAGGCCAATAAGATAATAGGTTGCATCAAAATGGGCATAGATGCCTGTGATGAGAACATAGTCCTACTGTACCTCTTTACAAATCACTAGTCAGACCACACATGGAGTACTGTGTACAGTTCTGGGCTCCTGTGAACAAGGCAGACATAGCAGAGCTGGAGAGGGTTCAGAGGAGGGCAACTAAAGTAATAACTGGAATGAGGCAACTACAGTACCCTGAAAGGTTATCAAAATTAGGGTTATTCACTGTAGAAAAAGACGACTGAGGGGAGAGCTAATTTTTATTTATAAATATATCAGGGGTCAGTACAGAGATCTCTCCCATCATCAATTTATCCCCAGGACTGTGACGAGGGGACATCCTCTGCGTCTCGAGGAAAGAAGGTTTGTACACAAACATAGAAAAGGATTATTCACGGTAAGAGCAGTGAGACTATGGAACTCTCTGCCTGAGGAGGTGGTGATGGTGAGTACAATAAAGGAATTCAAGAGGGGATTTGATGTATTTCTGGAGTGTAATAATATTACAGGTTATAGCTACTAGAGAGGGTTCGTTGATCCAGGGAGTTATTCCGATTGCCTGATTGGAGTCAGGAAGGAATTTTTTCCCCTTAAGTGGGGAAAATTGGCTTCTGCCTCACAGAGTTTTTTTGCCTTCCTCTGGATCAACTTGTCTTTTTTCGGTCATATATACTTTGTTACTATGTTTGTTTTTTATTTAATGATTTAGTGGTTGTTTGGTCTGAGATAGTTCCCCGTGTATTGTGTAGTGGAGCGAGAAACAGCGGAATTGAGTGGGCACACTGCTTGCTTAGTCTATCTAGTCTCTTCCCAGCTCTACTGTTAAAAACATGTGTGGATGGACATTATATACAGCGCACATACCTCTTACATCCAAGGATGTCTCATCTGATGTAGATGTTCTCTTTTGTCATCTTCTCCATTCGGACCAGACTGCCATGACAAATGATTTCCGCCGTGTCTCGTCTCTGCAGAGTTTGACAAAAACAACTTAGATAGCTCATTTTTCTAGCATCAGTCTCCTTCTCCTGGTGCCCCAACATTGTCATCCTGCTGCCACCCCAATACTGTGCCCGCTGTGATCCCCAGTGCCCCCAATGCTATACTGCAGAAATAACAGTGCCATAAAGATAGTTGACCCCACAGTAATAGTGCTCCCAGACTGCCCCCAGTAGTAACTGTGCCACCTACAGTACCCTAAATAGCAACTCCGTTAGTAGTAATGCCCTTCATATTGTGGTCAATGATAATGTCCACAAAGTACCCACAATATTAAAAATTCCCCAATAGGGCCAGTAGTATAAATATAGGCCCCTACAGTGTCCCAACAGTAGCAAGGTCCCTCTACAAGGCACCACTATAGAGCCCACAGTAGTCATAAATCCCCCTATAGTGCCCCAATATTTATGCCCCCTGTAGCGCTAGTATGTAAAATGCTGTCACACACCCTCTCATAGTATAATGCACCTTCTGTATTCATAGTATATAGAATGGCCCCCTCTGTAGAATATAGAATGCCCCCCCTCCCCCATAATATATACAATGGCCCCCTGTATAATATATAATGCACCCCCATCTACCCTTAGTATATACTATGGCTTCCTCTTTAGTACATAAAATTCCCCCCCTCCCCCTAGTATATTCAATGATCGCTTTTGCACTATATTTAATGCCCCCTATGTATTGTTAGTATAGTATATATAAGTATTTATAAGGCTTGTGTATATATAGTATATATAAGGCTTGAAAAAGGCTCTATTGTCGAGCTGAAACGTCGCCTCTCCACTTGGTTGAATAAAGAACACCTGGAATTTTTTGGGAGTGCTGTCCATCTTCAGTATATATATGTGTGTGTGTGTGTGTATATATATATATATATATATATATATGTATATATATATATATGTGTGTGTATATATATATATATATATATATATATATATATATATAATCAATACAGAGGGGTGCATCATATACATACTGCATATATATACGCTGCTGATGCTTTTATATAGGACAATGTGCGTCCCCCTGCCCTGCTTAGTTTGTCCCGGGCATAGGGGCACACTGTCCTCTATGTAATTAAGTCACAGTGACTCTGACTCTCACATGCACAGCACCCTTCCTGGCAGCCCTGCGGCTGAGGCGAGTCGGACTGCGCTGCATGCTTCTACACACCCGGCTGCAAGAAACGTCAGTGACTCTGACTCTCACATGCACAGCGCCCTCCCCGGCAGCACTGCGGCTGAGGAGAGTCAGACTGCGCTGCACGCTTCTACACATCAAGTGTGCCGCAGAGGAGTCGCACCTATCAACTAGGGCTGCAGCTAACGATTATTTGAATAATCGATTAGTTGTCGATAATTTCATCCATTAATCGGGAAAAAACAACAAAATGACAAAAAAGGGGTTTATATGATTTTAGTTGAAAAATTATGTACAAAGGCCATATTAAAGTTTTAGGAGTTACATAATTAGAAAAATTTTGCATTAGAATGTAAAAAAGACAACATGTCCACATGGTCAGGGCTGAGGCTAGCTCTCTTCTTACACACTATGTTGCCTGTTGCAGAGTTATGTGGTGATCTGTGGATGACACTGTTATGGGGGATCTGTGGATGACACTGTTCTGGAGGGGGATCTGTAGGTGGCACTGTTCTGGAGGGGGGATCTGTGGATGAAGCCGTTATGGAGGTGGATCTGTGGATGACACCGTTATGGAGGGGGATCTGTGGATGACATTTATAGGGGAGGGGGGGGGGGGATCTGTGGATGACACATACCGTATATAGCATCTTATGCTATATGTGTCATTCACAGATCCACCCCATGACAGTTTCATCCACAGATCACCCTCCCTGAAACAGTGTCATCCACATATACCCCTCCACGCCGCTCACAGGAGTATACATTTATAAACTGTAATCCGTATCCTGATTCCTGCAGTAAATCAGCGCTCATCTCTTTACTACCTTACACTCAGTTCCAGTAACAGGCAGTGCGGGCGGCGGCGCTGAGTGTAAGTTAGTAAAGAGATGAGTGCAGGAGTGGAGGTGATGTGCAGCGCAGGAGAATCAAAGTGCACCGCTGTGACCTCTATTGCGGCCAGAGCGGAGCCCCCAGCAAGAGGGTACTCTACGCGGTGGCCTACCTTGCTTATGGGCGGCACTGGCCCTGGTTCTCCTCATAGTCCCACCAATAATAATTCCCTTCTAGAATGCCCTCATTAGTAATACTGCCCTCTACAGTGCCCTAACAGTGATAAGAGTGCCTCCATTAGGAGAAGAGCCCTCCAGTATAAATAATTAGGGATGAGCGGACCCATGGATGTTCGGATTCACCGGGATCGGCTAAATTTCAGGTCAAAGTTCGGGTTCGGGACCCGAACTTGACCCGAACCCAAACGCCATTGAAGTCAATGGGGACCTGAACTTTGGTGCACTAAAATGGCTGTAAAATAGTCGTAGTAAGGGCTAGAGGGATGCAAAAGGAAGCAAAATGGGGGTAAGAGCAATTGCTCTGCAAACAAATGTGGATAGGGAAATTACTTAAAATAACATAGAACAGAAAAAAAATAAAAAAAAATACTCTTGAACTAGGAGGCGGAGGTCAAAGTGGAGTAGGTGGTTGAGGAGGCGGTGGAAGTGGTGGTATAGGTGGAAGCGGCGTGGAGGAGCTAGCAAACACTGTTTTTGTTTTATTTATTTTTTCATTTTGTTTTTTCATTTTTTCTTATATTTTTTTATTTTTTTTTATACATTTGGGAAGACTCCAAAACATTGGGAAATAGAAAAGAAAATGCAAAGAGAAAGTGCTTTGGAGTATAATAATTGCTGGGTGCGGCCAGTATACTTGTCTACTCAGCACAAGGTATGGACAAGTCCTGTAGGATCCATGCCTGGTTCATTTTAATGAACGTGAGCTTGTCCACATTGCCTGTGGACAGGCAGCTGCGCTTGTCTGTGATTACCCAACCTGCCATGCTAAACACACGTTCGGACAATACACTTTCTGCAGGGCAGGCCAGCAACTCCTAAAGGGCATGCTCAGGCCATGTGCCCGTTTTGGAGACGTCTTCCTCCTCCTCTGCCTTCGTCTTGTGCTTCCACTGAGCCCCCGCTGTCAGGTGGTAATGCCATCAGCAGCACGTCTACCAGTGTGCGCTTGTACTCACGCATCTTCCGACCACGTATTAGTGACAGAATTAAGGCGGGCACGTTGTCCTTGTAGCGGGGATTCAGCAGGGTGGCCACCCAGTAATCAGCACTGGTTAGAATGTGGGTAACTCGGCGGTCGTTGCGCAGACACTGCAGCATGTAGTCACTCGTGTGCCAGGCTGCCCAGAGGAAACGGCAAGCTGTCCTCTGTGGGAGGTGTATCGTCTGCGTCCTCTGTATCCCCCCAGCCACGCTCCAGTGATGCCCATGAGCTGCTTTGGGTCTCACCCTGCTGCGAACACGGTTCCTCCTCCTCATCATCCTCCAGAACTGTGTCCTGGCTGAACAGTTGTGTACCTGGCCTCTGTTGATGCAGGAACCCACCCTCCGAGCCACTTGTGAATGACAGGCCAGATAACCATGGAAATTATCCCTCTTTCTCCTCCACTTCCTCCTGTGCCACATTCTCTTCCATCATCACCCAAAGCGTTTTTTCAAGGAGACATAGAAGTGGGATAGTAACGCTGAGGACGGTGTCATCGGCAATGGCCATGTTGGTGAAGTACTCGAAACAGCGCAACAAGCCACAAACGCCCCGCATGGAGCCCACTAGTTGGTGGTGAAGTGGTGCTGTTCCGCACAGTGACTCACCTGTGCATGCTGCAGCTGAAACTCCACTATCGCTTGCTGCTGCTGCTTGCACAGTCTCTCCAACATGTGCAAGGTGGAGTTCCACCTTGTGGGTACGTCGCATACAAGGCGGTGAGTGGGAAGGCCGAAGTTACACTGCAGCGCAGACAGGCGAGCAGCAGCAGTGTGAGAACACCAAAAGCGATCACAGAAGGCCCACACTTTCTGCAGCAGCTCTGACATATCAGGTTAATTTTTCGGGAACCTCTGCACCACCAAATTGAGCACATGCGCCAGGCAAGGGATGTGCGTCAAACCGGCTAGGCCCAGAGATGCTATGAGATTTTGCCTGTATCGCACAACTACAGGCTCAGTGGCACCAACCACTCATCAGTCTGTTGTTCCATGCCCGTCCACAGCTCCTGCGTGGTGTGGGGTTTTTCCCCCAAACAGATGAGTTTCAAAGCAGCCTGCTGTCGTTTCCCCCTGGCTGTGCTGAAGTTGGTGGTGAAGGTGTTATGCTGACCGAATGAGGAGGCAGTAGAGGAGGAAGTGGAGTAGGAGGAGGAGGCAACAGGAGGCAACGAGAAAATTCCTGCAATCCTCGTGGCAGAAGGACATGTGCCAAACTGCTATCTGCCTCAGGCCCAGCCGCCACTGCATTTAACCAGTGTGCAGTTCGGGAGATATAACATCCCTCGCCGTGCTCTTTGGTCCACGTATTGGTGGTTATATGGACATTGCCACAGATGGCATTGAGCAGTGCACACCTGATTTTGTCCGCCACTTGGTTGTGCAGGGCAGGGATGGCTCGCCTGGTAAAGTAGTGGTGGCTGCGAACCACATACTGTGGGTCAGCCACCACCATAAGGTTTTTAAAAGTCTTCGTCTCCACCAAACGGAATGACAGCATTTCAAAGGCCAGGGATTTTGAAATGCTGGCATTCAGGGCCAGGGATCGCTGGTTGGTAGGGGGGTACTTCCTGTTTCTCTCCATTGTTTTTAGGATGGACAGGTGAACGCTTCGATGGGACAGTGTGGAGATGCTTGGTGATGGTGGTGTTGCTGCCACATCCTCTGTTTGCGGGGTGGCAGGTGCCACTGTCACTCCAGAGAGGGAGTAAGAGGTTAAGACTGCAGCACAAGAGGGAGTAGGAGGAGCCTGAGATCTTTCGTGCTTATTGAGGTGTTTACTCCACTGCAGCTCGTGCTTTACATTTAGATGCCTGGTCATGCAGATAGTGCTCAGGTTTAGAACATTTATGTAACAGCATTCTGCAAAGAAAATTAAGTACAATATTGCCACAGCAATAGAAAATATTCAGGTGCTAATGCTATGCTTATTTAGTAAATATGAGATTCTTGGCAAATACATTTTGTACAAAATTATTTGGGCCCGTCTGCCACATGTCAAGGCAATCTCTGTAAGACGGGAACCTAACACTAAATGCTACCTGTTATGTGCCATAACGGCCACCATAAAATTCAGGGAGTTAAGGTTTCCACCTGCATGCTGGGTCCACTCTGCTTTTTATCATTTTTTTGTGCCAAATGGCCTCCATTAGATTCAGGGAATGCAGGTACCAACGTGCTAAGCCCACTCTATACCTCTCCTGGTGCCAGATGGCTTCCATTGAATGCAATGAGAGTCCACTCTATACCTCTCCTGGTGCCAAAAGGCTTTCAGTGAGTGCAGGGAGAGCAGGCTACTGCTTTATATTTACACTAATTAAATTCAGCCTATGGGGCAGACAGGCTGGTCAGGGGTGCAAGACTAAATGGAGTCAGCCACACATTCAGTACAAACTGCAAAAAAAAAAGGGGGTGTGTATGTTGAAGTGGGCTGGGCCCATCTGCCACACGTCGTCAGCACATTGTCTGAAGAACTGCCACGCCAGGGAACTCCTTAGAGGTGGCTTGGCTTTGGTGTGCTCAGTCCCTGGGTGCGGTGGGCAGTAGCAGGCATACTGGCTATGGGACGGCCACTTTGCTTTTGCACTCTGCTCCCTCTTTTGCTTTGCGGCTGACGCTGTGTGACCACAACCTCTTCTTCCGAACTGCACATGTCACTCGCATGACCTTGATTCCATGTGGGGTCTAGGACCTTATCATCTTCCACCCACTCCTCGCCCCTGAGGTGCCCCAGTAAATGTCCCCGTAGTGCTCCTCTCCCCTTCCCCATAGTGCCCCGATAATTTGCCAGTATAAAATACCCCATCTTAGTGCTCCCAGCACATGCCTCCATGGTGCTTCTCTCCCCCTTCCCCATAGTGCCCCCTATAATATACCAGTAAAAAAATGCCCCTTTGTAGTGCCCCCATAATGTGCCAGTAAAAAATGCCCCTTCTTAGTGCCCTTTATAATGTGTCAGTAAAAAATCCCCCATCTTAGTGCCACCAGATGCCCTCATAGTGCTCATCTCCCCCATAATGCCCCCATAATGTGACAGTTAAAAATGCCCCTTAGTGCCACCAGATGCCCCCATACTGCTCCTCTCCCCCATAGTGCCCCCATAAAGTGGCAGTTAAAAATGCCCCTTCTTAGTGCCACTAGATGTCCCATAGTGATGCTCGGCCCTATAGTGCCTCCCATGTGCCAGTAAAGAATACACCTTCGTGCCAGATACCATAGTGCATATAGGGGATATTATGACAGTAAAAAAAATACCATAGTGACCCCAAATAATGCCCCTATAGTGCCACAAGATGCCCCATAGTGCTGCTCTCCCCTATAGTGCCTCCCATAATATGCTAGTAAAAAATGCCCCCTTAGTGCCACCAGATGCCATAGTGCCCCCCATAATATGCCTATAAAAAAGCCCCTTTAGAGCCCCCAGATGCCCCACAGTACTCCACTCCCCCATAGTGTCCCAAATAATGCGGCTATAGTGCCACCAGATGTCCCATAGTGCCCCCCCCCCAAAATAAGGCAGTAAAAAATGCCCCCAGATTCCCCCATAGTGCTCCTTCAAAATGGGCTAGAAATAAATGCCCCCATAATGCTCGACTCCCCCATGGTGTGGTGCCCCCAAATAATGCCCTTATAGTGCCACCAGATGCCCCATAGTGCCCCCCCCAAATGGGGCAGTAAAAAAATGCCCTAAGGCGGCACAATGATAATGATGTCATCGCGAATACTGAGCCGGCCTCTGATAGGCTGCAGGCACTATCAGAAGAATAGGGAAGGGATATGCTTCTCCCTCCCCTGCCGCAGCACATTGATCTGTATCGCTGTCCTGAGGACGGCGATACAGATGAATATGGAGATGAACGCTTCCACAATGGAAGCGCTCATTTCCTACTGCCTCCCCACCAGCAATTTGAACCAGGGCCACGCTGCCTGTGGCGATCGGCGGTGCGGCCCTGAGAGATTAAAAAAATAATAAAATGAATGGTTCTAGGGGGGGTCCAGACCCCTAAAACCCCCCCTGTCGGTGCGCCACTGCTCATCACTAACAATCACTGGTGGAATTCACTGATGTGTGAATGAGGCATAACTCTGGCAGACTAACTATCCTGATTTAGGTCCAAAAGAGGGAGAGCAGAGTGTGCAAGATTTCAGCAAAACTGGTTGCTGTTGCCAGGAAAGGAGCATCTACTGGGGACACTATATAGGGGCATTATATACTGCCACACATTATGCAATGACCAGGCCACAGGGGCAACGCGTAAGTGCACGGTGGGCCGATGGGGGTAGTAGTTTATTTGGTACTCACGGTTAGCAAATGCCTCCGCATCGGCAGTGCAGTGATGGAGAAGACGGCACAAAATCTTCCGGGGCACTCTCGGTTACATGGAACACCAGACAGAAGGAAGTTGAGGGATCCTTGATGCTGGTGTTTAGGGTGCCTTGGCGGCTGGGCCCCTGGTTTGTGATACCAGCACCATAAGGTACAAATGATGAGTGTAGTAGTAGAAATGATGAGGAGTCAGTTGTTATCAAACAGTTGAACATTTTCTAAAGCACTTGTCTTCAGGCAGTCAATACAGACACAGTTCATTAGTATCGCATAAGTAATGACTCAGAAATAGGCTCAATGGTATTCCTTTTATCAGGTTTAGGCAATTGTCAGTTGAGGAGTTCCCTTTAAGGTGAGTGTTTACATACAGGACTTCTGTAATTATTCCAAGTCCAAACTTTAGCACTCTGGTACTAAATATGCTGGTTTCTACTTATCTTGAGCTATCCAATAAGGGCGATCTCCCTCGTGGCAGGCATCAGTCTTCTGCTTCATTATTTGCTGGATGCTCTTCTATAACGGTTTTCACTATGACCCGGAAGGCTTAAATAGTGAAGAAAGATAATTCTGGCCACTAAATTATTTATACCTGTCCTGGCACTTCTAGGGTTACTTTCAGGTACTTGTGCTGGTGAAGTCCATAGGCTGGGTTCAGCTCTAATCCTCACTAGGCTCACTGCATATTTATACATAGACTCGTTGTCTGGTGCTTGGTTGCTGTAGTTATCTTCGCCAGGCTTGATCAGGGCCCAGAGAAAAGGGGAACAGCTGCATGTTGGTTTGGGCCTGTTTCTCTCCTCCATCCACACTTCTCTCCTCTTCACTATACTCTGAAAAACAGACTCATCCTTCTACCCTGAGCTAGACACACCCCAAGCTATTGTGGGGAGTCGCTCTGGTAGATAGCGGTGCGGGTGCAGTACAGAGGCAAAAGGAGTCCAGTAAGTGCAGCAAACAGTGTTTAATTCACACTTGCACAACATAAACAGCATACAGTCACTTGGGGTTAATTCACACCCAGCAGAAAAACGTGAGGCAAAACAAAAAGTCAAATACAGGTTCCAGTCACCTGGGAGGTTTAGGTGCGGATTCACACCTGGCTGTCAGTCCAGCCGCAAGACAGTCGACGTCAGGCTTCCAGGCCGTTTGCACTCCTCCTTGCTGGGCTCTTGCTTCCAGCCCAGAGAACTCTCAAACCCAAATGATTCCACAGCCAACAGCAGCTCCAGGACAATCACACCACCTGCTGGTGCTGGCTGTGTTTTTAAACCCAGCCCAAAACCAGGACTGGGTCGTGGGGAGCAGCCACCCACCCTACACTTTAGCTGCTCCCGGATCGGCTTTGCAGCCATGCTATTTAAAACTATGTCAGTAGCACTAGCTGCTGCTGACATCAACAAAAATGGCTCTTACCTCACCGAGGCTATGAACCTCGGTGACACATACCTGCCATCCGCGACGGCACCCTGCACCTTACCACATACCCCCCCCCCTTTGTTCAACCCTGAGGGGGTCGACACATGTGAGGCAGTAGACACGGGAAAGGGCATCTGCATTACCCTGCAAGCGGCCTGCCCTATGTTCCACTGAAAACTTGAAATTTTGTAAGGAAAGGAACCACCTGGTGACCCGAGCATTCCTCTCCTTGGCCTGGCTCATCCACTTGAGAGGGGAATGGTCGGTCACCAGACGGAACCTCCTCCCTAACAGGTAATAGCGGAGAGATTCGAGTGCCCACTTGATAGCCAGGCACTCCCTCTCCACTATACTATACCTGGTCTCGGCTGGGGTGAGTTTACGGCTCAGGAAGACAACGGGATGTTCTTCCCCATTGACCTCCTGAGACAGTACTGCACCGAGACCTACCTCCGAGGCATCCGTCTGAACGACGAACTCCCTTTTGAAGTCGGGTGTCACCAAAACCGGGGACCCACACAGGACCGACTTCAACGCGGAGAAAGCCTCCTCCGCCTTCTCATTCCAGCTAACCTTTCCCGACTTCCGCCCCTTCAACAGGTCTGTCAACGGCGCTGCTATTGTGGCAAAGTGGGGCACAAACCGCATGTAGTACCCTACAATTTCCAGGAAGGACTTTACTTGCCTGGTGGTGACCGGTCAGGGCCAGTTACCAATGGCCTCTACCTTAGTTACCTGCGGCTTGATGACTCCGCGCCCAATAACATATCCCAGATATTTGGTCTCTTCCAACCCAATCGCACACTTCTTTGGATTGGCGGTTAGACCAGCTTTCCTCAGGGCATCTACTACCGCCTGCACTTTGGGCAAATGGCTTTCCCAGTCGGTGCTGTGGATGATTACATCATCTAAGTAGGCCGAGGCGTACCGACGATGAGGTTGCAGCACAATATCCATTAACCTTTGGAAGGTGGCGGGGGCGCCATGCAGGCCAAAGGGTAACACCTTGTAATGATACAGGCCCTGCGGGTAACAAAGCGTTTTTCCTTGGCCGCCTCCGTTAAGGGTACTTGCCAGTATCCTTTAGTGAGGTCTAGCACAGAAAAATAACGGGCTTGCCCTAAATTCTCAACAAGCTCGTCTACCCGGGGCATGGGATACGCATCGAACTTGGACACTTCATTTAATTTGCGAAATCGTTGCAGAACCGTAACGTCCCATCCGGCTTGGGTATTAGAACTATGGGACTGGCCCACTCACTTTTCGATTCCTCAATGACATCGAGCTTCAACATTAATTGCACTTCCTCCGCGATGGCCCGTCGCCGAGCCTCGGGTACCCGGTATGGTTTTAGCCGGATTTTGGCCTGAGGCTCAGTGACGATGTCATGTTGGATGAGAGACGTGCGGCCAGGGAGGTCCGAGAACACATCCGTGTTCCGACTGATGAACTCCTGACTTCCTGAACTTGTTTGGAAGACAGGCTGTCTGCAATTTTACCGTGGCTACCGCTTCGCAGGCCTCGAACTGTGGGGCTGGACCCTTGTCACCTAGAAGCCCTGGCCGGGGCTGTTGTCGTCGGCCGTGTCCCTGTCTCTCCACGGCTTCAGTAAATTCACGTGGTACACCTGCTCCGGCTTGCGCCGCCTGGCTGGTGTACTTTGTAATTTACTTCCCCTACCTTCTCGATAACCTCATAGGGGCCCTGCCACCTAGCTAGGAACTTGCTGTCAAGGGTGGGCACCAGAACCAAAACCCGATCTCCCGGGTTGAAGTTCCGTACCCGAGCCTGACGATTATACACCCTACTCTGGGCTTGTTGCGCTGCCTCCATATGCTCCCGGACCAGCGGCAACACCCTTTCCATCCGGTCCTGCATCTGGGTGACATACTCAATGACACTTTTGTGGGGGGACAGGCTGTTGTTCCCACGCTTCCTTGGCGATATCCAACAGGCCCCGAGGGTGTCTGCCATAAAGCAGTTCGAAGGGCGAGAACCCAGTAGAGGCCTGGGGCACCTCTCGCACGGCGAACATGAGATAGGGCAGAAGCAGGTCCCAGTCCTTCCCATCTCTGGACACCACCCTTTTTAACATATTTTTAGAGTTTGGTTAAACCTTTCGACAAGACCGTCTGTTTGCGGATGGTAAACGGACGTCCGTAACTGCTTTATACGCAACAATTTACACAGTTCCCTCATAACTTTGGACATAAAGGGGTCCCTTGGTCGGTCAGAATCTCTTTTGGCAGGCCCACACGGGAAAACATTTCCATTAACTCTTTGGCAATGAGCTTAGCCGAGGTATGTCGCAGAGGCACCGCCTCTGGATATCGAGTAGCATAGTCCAGAATCACCAGGATATGTTGGTGACCCCTAGCAGACTTCGGTACGGGTCCAACCAGATCCATGGCAATACGCCTCGAATGGGACCTCAATTATTGGGAGAGGGACCAGGGGACTTCTGTAATGCGGCTGGGGGCTATTTACCTGACAGGTCGGACAGGACTTACAGAACTCCTCTACTTCCTTAAACAAACCGGGCCAGTAAAATCGCTGTAGTACGCGGTCCTGCGTTTTCTGCCACCCCATGTGTCCCCCAAGAACATGTTGGTGGGCAAGCTCCATAACAAGCTTGCGATATGCGGTGGGCACCACCAACTGTTCAACGGGCTCACCTCGGATTTGGTTCACCCGATACAACATATCCTGAAGAACAATAAATCGTGGGAACATTAATTCAGCCCCAGGTTTCTGGGGTTTACCATCAATCATTACAACACTTTCCCAGGCCCTGGTTAGGGTTTGGTCCCGGTGTTGTGCGGTCCCAAAATTTTCCCCGGAGACATTGAGGTCTGCCAACTCAGGTCCCGGTGGCAAGTCCTCCGTGTCTCCCACCATTACCCTCAGTGGGGTTGCCTCCCCCTCTACCGCTGGAGCAGTGGTCACCCCTACCGCTGGCCCTTCAGATTCGGGCTCCCAGGGTTCTGGCCTTCCAGTGGTATCAGGCCACTCTACTAGGGTTACCCCTGTCTCGGGTCCCTCAGATACCTTTATTGCCGGCCACAGCGCCGGAAAACCTGGGAAGTCCCTCCCAAGTATCAGTTCGTGTGGGAGTTTAGTAGCGACAGCCACCTCGTGGGTCCACTTACCAGCGGCTGTGGACAAAGTCACTAGTGCAGTGGGGTAGTCTTTTAGGTCTCCGTGGATGCACAGGACCCCGATTTTACGGCCGGTATACTCCACAGGCCGTACCAGGGCAGCCCTTACCAGGAGACAAGACTCCCGGAGTCCAGCAGGGCCACCGCCAGAGAATCTCCCACCTCTACCTGACACAGATGGTTATTGTCCTGCACCTCACGGGTGCCAGTTGCACACAGCTTCCGTGCATACAGGGAGTGGCGATAGCCGTAGTTCACTTCCATCGGCTCACCCTGGTGCGGACAGTCGACCCTGAGGTGGCCTGGCTCCTGACACCTCCAGCATACCACGGGAGGCGGAACCGCAGGGGCACATTCCGTGCAGGTCTCTCTGTCGCCGGTCGTCGGAACTGGGGTGGAGGCCTCCGGGGTTTGACTGGCCCCTTCCCAGCAAGACTCCCCTGCAGGTTTCTGGTGGCCTCGTAACGCTCCACCAGATCAACCATTTCAAGGGCATTAGTGGGGGATACCTGGCCGATCCAGTGCTGAAGGGGGTAAGGTAGGGCCCTCCAGAACGTGTCGGCCAGCAAACGGTCCAGCATAGCCGTCGGACTTAGAACCTCAGGCTGCAGCCACTTTTGCAACCTGTGCAGCAACTCATAGTACTGCGGCCTGGCGGGTTCAGCCGTTTTAAAGTCCCACTGGTGGACCCGCTGAGCCCGGACCAACACATTTACCCCCAGTCTGGCCAGGATCTCCCCCTTCACCGTGGGATAATCAGCAGCCTGGTCATCTGCTAAGTCAAAAATACTTGCTGGGGTCCAGACGCCAGGAACGGAGCGACGACCTCCGCCCACTGTTCTCGGGGTAATTTCTCCCTCACGGCCACCTTCTCGAACACCGCCAGATAGGTCTCCACATCATCCGAGGGGGTCATCTTAGGGATCGCTGCACGGACAGCTTTCCGGGCATCGTGGACGTGGTGGGACGCTCCTGCAGCTTGTAACGCCATCACGTGCTGTAGCAGTAGCTGGTTGGTCTCCCGCTGCTGCACGTTAGCCTCTATGAGAGCTTTCACAGCCGCCTCCATTTTGTCAGGGAACACAGGCTGCAACTTTGCCGGCCGAATATAGGACATCCAGTCGTGCCCAGCAAAAACAAACTTCGGCGTTCACGCCAGCCTCACTGCGCATGCCCGCATCCGACACCAAATGTGGGGAGTCGCTCTGGTAGATAGCGGTGCGGGTGCAGTACAGAGGCAAAAGGAGTCCAGTAAGTGCAGCAAACAGTGTTTAATTCACACTTGCACAACATAAACAGCATACAGTCACTTGGGGTTAATTCACACCCAGCAGAAAAACGTGAGGCAAAACAAAAAGTCAAATACAGGTTCCAGTCACCTGGGAGGTTTAGGTGCGGATTCACACCTGGCTGTCAGTCCAGCCGCAAGACAGTCGACGTCAGGCTTCCAGGCCGTTTGCACTCCTCCTTGCTGGGCTCTGGCTTCCAGCCCAGAGAACTCCCAAACCCAAATGATTCCACAGCCAACAGCAGCTCCAGGACAATCACAGCACCTGCTGGTGCTGGCTGTGTTTTTAAACCCAGCCCAAAACCAGGACTGGGTCGTGGGGAGCAGCCACCCACCCTACACTTTAGCTGCTCCCGGTAAGAGCCGGCCCGGATCGGCTTTGCAGCCATGCTATTTAACAACTATGTCAGTAGCACTAGCTGCTGCTGACATCAACAAAAACGGCTCTTACCTCACCGAGGCTATGAACCTCGGTGAGACACATACCTGCCATCCACGACGGCACCCTGCACCTTACCACACTATATAAAAAAGTGGTGCCAGCACCACCTAGGGGTGAATGGGTGAAATGACATTGCCAGCCTGATAAATAGGAAATACCATACATTCAGTACATTAGATCAATACAGAGATGTAAAATGTCCCTTTTGACACAAATGTGGGACGCTGCAATTATAGGGGGCACGCAGGGGCGTACCTATAGGGGAAGCGGCTGCTTTGGGGCCCTGACCCAGAAGGGGCCCATCCAAGAGGAGGAGAAGTACTAAAAGATTTTGTCAGGGCCCCTCAACAGTATTACACAATGAAATTATATACAGTGGCAGTATAGACAGTGTAGAAAACGGATGGAACAGCTGCCGGCCTGGTCTGAGAGAGCAATCTTTACTAGCTACAGGAAAGGGGGCATCATTAAAGGAAGGGGTTGTGAAAAAATTACTGGGGGGGGGGTGCCCATTCAAAAATTTGCTGTGGGGCCCAGTCATTTCTAGTTACGCCACTAGGGGCACGACAGGGAAGGGGAGAGAAGTACTATGGGGGCTTCTACTGGTGGCACTATATAGGGGCATTATATACTGGTACAGATTATGTGGGGAGCTATGGAGAAGAAGGGAGAGAAACACTCTAGGGGCCTCTACTGGGAGCACTATATAGGGGTATTTTATACTGACACACATTATGGGGGCACTATGGGGACATTAGCTCTACTGGTGGCACTAAGAGGGAGTGTTTTGTACTGCGCACAGTATACGGGCATTGGAACACATTATGGAGGCACTATAGGAACATAGGCTCTACTTGGGGCAGTATTCTTTGCACTGGCACACAACAGGAGCATTTTTGTACTGGCACAAAATGGGGGCATTGTTGTACTGGCATACATTACAAGGGGGTCTTTTTTTATATTGGCTCACATTATAAGGGGGTATTCTTTTGTACTAGCGCACATTATAAAGTGTCATGTTTCTACTGTCACATTATAAGGAGAATTACTACTGGGGGGCATTATAGTAACATAGTACATAAGGCCGAAAAAAAACATCTGTCCATCCAGTTTGGCCTATCATCCTGCTAGTTGATCCAAAGGAAGGCAAAAAAAAACTTGTGAGGTAGAAGCCAATTTTCACCACTTAAGGGGAATAAAAAATTATTTCCTGACTCCAATCAGGCAATCAGAATAACTCCCTGGATCAATGACCCATCTCTAGAAGCTATAACCTATAATATTATACTCCAGAAATACATCCAGGCCCCTCTTGAATTCCTTTATTGCACTCACCATCACCACCTCCTCAGGCAGAGAGTTTTATAGTCGCACTGCTCTTACCGTAAAGAATCCTCTACTATGTTTGTGTGCAAACCTTCTTTCCTCCAGACGCAGAGGATGTCCCTTCGTCACAGTCACAGTCCTGGGGATAAATTGATGATGGGAGAGATCTCTGTACTGACCCCTGATATATTTATACATAGTAATTAGATCTCCCCTCAGTCGTCCTTTTTTCTAAAGTGAATAACCCTAATTTTGATAATCTTTCAGGGTACTGTAGTTGCCCCATTACAGTTATTACTTTAGTTGCCCTCCTCTGAACTCTCTCCAGCTCTGCTAAGTCTGCCTTATTCACAGGAGCCCAGAACTGTACACAGTACTCCATGTGTGGTCTGACTAGCGATTTGTAAAGTGGTAGGACTATGTTCTCATCACGGGTGTCTATGTCCCTTTTTTTGCAACCCATTATATTATTGGCCTTGGCAGCAGCTGCCTGACACTGTTTTTTGCAGCTTAGTTTGCTGTTTATTAAAATTCCTAGATCCTTTTCCGTGTCTGTGTTACCGAGTGTTTTACGATTTAGTATGTAGGGGAGACTTGCATTATTCATTCCCATGTGCATAACTTAACATTTGTCAGTGTTAAACCTCATCTGCCATTTCCCTGCCCAAGCCCTCAATCTATCCAGATCCCTCTGTAGCAGAAAACTGTTCTGTTCAGTGTTAATTACTTTACACAGTTTAGTGTCATCTGCAAAAATTGATATTTTACTATGCAAGCCTTATACAAGATCATTAATAAAAATATTGAAAAGAATAGGGCCCAATACTGACCCCTGACGTACCCCACTAGTGACAGTGACCCAATCTGAGTGTGTACCGTTAACAACCACCCTCTGTTTTCTATCTCTCAGCCAGTTACTTACCCACTTACAGACATTTTCTCCCAGTCTGAGTATCCTCATTTTATATCCTAACCTTTTATGAGGTAAAGTGTCAAATGCTTTGGAGAAGTCCAGATATACGACATCCATTGATTCGCTGCTGTCAAGTCTACAACTTCTAGAGAACTCCTCCTCATAGAAACTGATTAAATTTGTTTGGCATGACAGATCCCTCATGAATTATAAAATCTGTCTTCGGTGCACACTGTAGGATGGCTGTGCATAGGGTTCCACCCCCTTGTATGTATATACATAGAACGACAACAGCCGAAATTGTGAATGCTTCAGTGTAGTTTTATTTATAATTGCGTCAATCTTTGTACATGTATTGCGTTTCGGCACAATTGGCCTTCATCAGATACACATGCCGCAGAAGGAAGGGATCAGGATGATGGACGCAGTAAATCTGATAGATGCCCTCTGGGCCTAAGATGAGAAGATAGCGTCTGTCCCTCATGAAGCCATGCTGATATGGTGTTATTTGCTTATTTTCGTTGAGATCCTCTAAGATAGCATCTCTAAGAAAACCTTCAAACAGTTTCCCCACAACAGATGTTAAACTTACCGGCCTTTAGTTTCCAGGCTCTGTTTTTGGACCCTTTTTGAATATCGGCACCACATTTGCTATACACTAATCCTGTGGAACATTCCCTGTCAGTATAGAGTCCACAAATATCAGAAATAAGGGTCTGGCTATGACATTACTTAATTCCCTTAGGATACAGGGATGTATGCCATCTGGTTTCCGGCGATTTGTCTATTTTAATCTTTTTAAGTCACTGTTGTACTTCTTCTTGGGTCAGGCAGGACACTTTTAGTGGGGGATTTATTTTTACATTCAGCATTTCATCTGACAGTTTATTTTCCTCAGTGAATATATTGGAGAAAAATAATATTTAACAGCTTTGCTTTCTCTTCGTCGCTCTCTGTAACTCCCCTCTCATTACTCTTTAAAGGGCCGACACCTTCAGATTTATACTTTTTTTAACATTTATATAATTGAAGAACATTTTAGAGTTAGTTTTACTCTCTTTGGCAATTAATCTCTCGGTCTCTAGTTTGTCCGCTTTTATTTGTTTGTAATTGTATTTGGTTACTGCCATGAACCTGTTTCCTTAATGCAATGCACAGCTTTCAGTTTCCCAGTCTATATCTAGGTAGTTGAAGTCCCCCATAATAACCACCTCATTATGATTTGTGGCCTCGTCTATCTCATTTAGTAATAGATTTTCTGTGGATTCTGGTATATTAGGTGGTTTATAGTAAACTCCTATTAGTAATTTATTATCATTTTTGCTCCATGTATCTCTACCCACAGTGACTCCACATGTTCATGCCCCTCACTTATATCTTCTCGGACTGTGGGCTTTAGATAGGACTTTACATAAAGGCAGACCCCTCCCCCTCTCCGGTTTTGACGATCCTTTCTAAACAGACTGTAACCCTGTACATTAACTGCCTAGTTATAGCTATCATCTGCCATGTCTCAGTTATTCCCACTATATCATAGTGCTCCTCACACATCACTAATTCCAGTTCCCCAGTTTTGTTAGTCAAGCTTCTGGCATTAGTGTACATACAATTAAGAGGTTTTTGTATATTTTTAACCCTATACCTTTCCTTCTGAACTGTTTTAGTCCCTTTAGTAGCGGGGGAAAAAATGTGCCGCTCGGCAGTGCAGTTATCTGTTTTAACCACATCAGCCCCCCTAGCTTAAACACCCTTAATGACCAGGCCACTTTGTACAATTCTGCACTACACTACTTTCACCGTTTATTGCTCCGTCATGCAACTTACCACCCAAATGAGTTTTACCTCCTTTTCTTCTCACTAATAGAGCTTTCATTTGGTGGTATTTCATTGCTGCTGACATTTTTACTTTTTTGCTATTAATCAAAAATGACCGAAATTTTTGCAAAAAAATTAAATTTTTCACTTTCTGTTGTAATTTTTGTTTTTTAAACTACATTTCTATATAAATTTTTCTATAATTTATTGTTCTACATGTTTTTCTACATGTCTTTGATAAAAAAAAAATAAGTGTATATTTATTGGTTTGGGTAAAAGTTATAGCGTTTACAAACTATGGTGCAAAAAAGTGAATTTCCGTATTTTGAAGCAGCTCTGACTTTCTGAGCACCTGTCATGTTTCTTCAGGTGCTAGAATGCCAGGATAGTATAAATACCCCCCAAATGACACCATTTTAGAAAGAAGACACCCCAAAGTATTCACAGAGGGACATGGTGAGTTCATGTATCATTTCATTTTTTTCACAAGTTAGCGGAAAATGACACTTTCTGAGGAAAAAAATTAAAAAAATAAAGTTTCCATTTCTGCTAACTTCTGGCAAAATAAAAAAAAAAAATAAAATCTCCCACGGACTCACTATGCCCCTCAGTGAATACCTTGGGGTGTCTACTTTCCGAAGTGGGGTCATTTGTGGGGTGTGTTTACTGTTCTGGCATTTTGGGCGGGGCTAAATTGTAAGCAGCCATGTAAAACCTAAAGGTACTCGTTGGAATTTGGGCCTTTGCACTCCAGGCTGCAAAAAAAGTGTCACTCATGTGGTATCGCCGTACTCAGGAGAAGTAGGGCAATGTGTTTTGGGGTGTATTTTTACATATACCCATGCTGGGTGAGAGAAATATCTCTGTAAATTGTCAACTTTGTATAAAAAAAATTAAGAAGTTGTCATTTAAGGAGATATATTTCTCTCACCCAGCATGGGTATATGTAAAAATACACCCCAAAACACATTGCCCTACTTCTCCTGAGTACGGTGATACCACACGTGTGAAACTTTTTTGCAGCCTGGGTGCGCAAAGGGGCCCTAATTCCAATGAGTACCTTTAGGATTTCACAGGGCATTTTTACGCATTTGGATTCCAGACTTCTTCTCACGCTTTAGGGGCCCCTAACATGCCAGGACAGTATAAATAGTGATGTCGCGAACATAAAATTTTCCGGTCGCGAACGGCGAATGCGAACTTCCGCAAATGTTCGCGAACGGGCAAACCGCCATAGACTTCAATAGGCAGGCAAATTTCAGGGTCTCTTTTTGGCCACAATAGTGATGGAAAAGTTGTTTCAAGGGGACTAACACCTGGACTGTGGCATGCCGTAGGGGGATCCATGGCAAAACTCCCATGGAAAATTACGTAGTGGACGCAGAGTCGGGTTTTAATCCATAAAGAGCATAAATCAACTAACATTCCTAAATTGTTTGGAATAACATGCTTTAAAACATCCAGTGTGTGTATACGATCAGGTATGATGTTGTATCGATCAGGTAGTGTAAGGGTTACGCCCGCTTCACAGACATTGACAGACCAAACTCCCCTTTTAATGCACCGCAAGCAGTCCATTTGCACAACGGCAAACTCCCCATTTGCACAAGGTTGAATACCAAGCTAGCCATGTCCCGGTCATGTCATTGAAGGTTTCTTCCTCCACCCAGCCACGTACAACACCGAGGGTCCCCGAAAGATGAATTGAATAGATTTTTCGAACAGGGAGATGGTTAAAAAAACGCTGGCTCCCTCCACTCTGTTTTAATCCACGGTCACTGCGTCTGCGCCATGCATTTTATTGTCACACCCCATATGAGTGGTATTTTCTGTAGTACTATTCTCATCAGTTTAATCCCTGTTACATCCCATATCAGGGATTGCCTTTTGTGAAAAAATTTTTAGGCCGGGTACCTTCGACAGCCTTCACAGAGACAGACCAAACTCTCATACACCAAACTGAATTGATTTTAGGAACCGGGAGATGGAAAAAGCAGCTTGGTCGGCCCTCTTACTCCCAAATTGGGGCACTGCACGTGCACAGAGCAATGTGATGTGACACCCTATATGGTGTCTTAACTAGTACTATTCCTATCAGTTTAATCCCTGTTAAGTACCCTATTCGGGGATCTGTGTCAAATTGATTAAACATTGTTTAATTAATGAACCATTACGACATCATGAAATTATTTAGTTCTGAGCTCTGTGCTTGCTTTGTATTGGAATTGATGGGGATTTTTTTAATTGTCTGCATTATTTCTAACAAACTATTAAGAGACAGGAAACCTGAGAAGATAAAAGTGGACACACCTCCTCCAAGCACCAGTTCAGGTTTCCTGTCCTCCAGGATGGGAGATCCTGAGAAGCAGCAACAGGACATACCGTCAAGTACCGGTTGCTGGGGAAGGTCTGTGGCTGGGGCCGTCGGAAGGCCTATCCCGGGGGAGCGGCGTTTTATGTGGCCGTGCCGGAAGCCGCTCCTCGCAAGTCTGCCTGCGCGTGCACTCCTTTCCGATCCTGCGGGGAGCCGCTGTGGCCGTGTCCAGGCGGCTCTCCATGCCGGCGTTCCAGGGGACAGCCTCCGCCAGTAACCAAAATGGCGCCCGCGCTCTTGGAAGCTTGTGCGCGGGCGTCGGGCGTCATGGGCGTGACGCCGGAAGGGGAGGGGCCTCTCTGGGACGCGCAGGACACCGGAAAGGACGCCATAAGCGCGTCTCTGTTTAAAATATAAATATGGCAGCAGGTGCAGGCAGCCAGCGGAGCACCCATCTACTGCAGTGGTGCTACAGTAGGAGACCCAGTCCATGGAGATGTCGGAACCTACTGAGGGACGCGCTGATCCCCCGGATCCTGTGAGGCCCACAAGTCCGGTATTGGCCCAAGGAGGGGAAGGGAAAAAGATTCAGCTGTGGTGTTCCTTTTTCTTACTAATGGGGTATATTTCTGTGATTGTTTTTAGACCTCAAAGCCACCCAAAAAGTCTGCCAGTAAAACCAGACATAGAGAATGTCCAGGATGCAAAGCCCCCCTTCCGGTTTCTTACCAAAAACCAATATGTGCCACCTGCATTGATAATCTTGTGGCAGAAAAATCGCACAGTTTGTCTAAATCTATGAAGTCCTTAATAAGGTCAGAAGTTAAAGCTTCCTTTAAAACGCTTAATAAAAGCCGAAACAAGTCCCCGGACAGGTCTACAGTATATGACAGCATTGATATAGATTCTTCTGAGGATGAGGACAGAGAATCCGGCCAGTTAAAATCCTCTAGCAATGAATCCTCGGATGATGATTATACAGGAAGATCTTTTTTTCCTCCAGAAGATATACAGCCATTACTGAAGGCGGTAAGAGCCACCATGCAGCTGGAGGATATCAAACAGACAAAATCGGTAGCGGATCAAGCCTTCCAAGCTTTAGGGCCTAAAAGGCATAGAGTGTTTTCTATGCACGAAAATATGCAGGCAATAGTTCAAAGGGAGTGGAAAAATCCAGACAGGAAATTCTTTTTGCCCGCTTCCGTTAAAAGAAAATACCCGTTTGACGATCAGGTGTCTTCTTGTTGGGATAGGGCCCCTATGGTAGACGCCCCGGTGGCAAAAATGGCTAAAAAATCAGCTCTCCCCTTCGATGACCTGGGGTGTTTATCCGATCCTTTGGATAAAAAAGCCGACGTTTATCTAAAAAGAGCCTGGGAAACTTCCGCTGCCTCTCTCAGACCAGCGGTGGCTTCCACATGGGTCTCCCGTTCACTCCGCTTATGGATTGACCAATTAGAGACACACCTAAAAGAAAAGAAGCCACGAGAGGAAATCCTAGCATCCCTGCCCACTTTTGCCAAAGCCGCTGATTTTTTAACAGATGCCTCCACGGATGTAATACGGTTTTCGGCAAAGTCTTCAGCTATGTCTAATGCTGCCAGAAGAGCCATTTGGCTTAAGTCCTGGAAAGGGGACCAAGGGTCGAAAGCCAGATTATGTGCTCTTCCCTGTGAGGGAGATAGATTATTTGGATCCTCGCTAGATGACATCTTAGAGAAGGCTTCCGATAAAAAAAGGGGGTTTCCTGTTCCCCAGAGGAATCCCTTTTTTCGCAAACCTCAGCAAGGCTTTAGGAAACAGAGAACCAGACCATATGACAGGAAAGAAAGGGAAAGATTTCAAAGGAAATCTTCCGGTTTTCTTTTCAAGTCTCAAGACAACAAACCTAAAGATAAACAATGACGCCGTCCTCCGGGTTGGAGGAAGACTGTCCCTTTTCCTCCCAGCCTGGTCAGGAATAACCCAAAACAAATGGGTTCTGGGGGGATAGCAGAGGGATTCAGGCTGGAATTCCTCTCCTATCCAAGGGATTTCTTCACTCAGACACCTATTCCGCAAGAACCTCAAAGGTGTGTGATTCTGGAAGCAGAAGTCCTATTGTTAATAGAGAAGGGAGTAATATGCCAAGTTCCAAAAGAGGAGGAAAGGAAGGGTTTTTACTCCCCCCTTTTTCTAGTGAAGAAACCCAATGGAACCTTTCAGATGATTCTAAATCTAAAACAATTAAACAAATTTCTGAAATACAAAAAATTCCGGATGGAAACAATCAAGACAACCTTGAATCTGTTGTCCAAGGGCTGCTGGATGGCAAGCATAGACTTAGAAGATGCATACTATCACGTCCCTATACATCCAGCCTCCTAAAAATATTTAAGAACGGCTGTTCAGATAAAAGGCCAGATTCGTCATTTCCAGTACAGGGCCTTACCCTTTGGGGTGGCACAAGCCCCAAGAGTCTTTACAAAGGTGGTGGCGGAGATGGTGGCCTACCTAAGATTGTCCAGGATAGTTCTCGTTCCCTATCTGGACGATTTTCTGTTCATAGCACAGACAGAGGAACAGTTGAAGATAGATTTAACTCTGGCTTGTTCCCTTCTGAAAAATTTAGGCTGAAAGATGAATCATCAGAAATCTTGCCTCATTCCTTCTCAGAGATGCACCTTCTTGGGGATGCAACTAGACTCCTTAAACCAGAAGACTTATCTCCCTCATAAAAAGGTAGCCACCACGATAGAACATGTCTGGTCCCTCTTCCGCAGCTTCAATTGTTCAATCAGGAATGCAATGATGGTTTTGGGGCACCTAACAGCGACCATTCCTGCAGTTCCTTTTGCCCAGATTCATACCAGAGTCCTACAATCAGATATTTTAATGAATTGGAATGGCCTTCCAGGGGCATTAGATCGGAAATTCCATCTCTCCTCCAGAGCAAGATCCTCTCTCCTGTGGTGGACAGTTCCAAAAAATTTGTCGGCGGGGACTCCTTGGTCGTTTACAGATCCTATGTTGATAACGACAGATGCAAGTCCATGGGGCTGGGGGGCCCACTCGAACGGAAATCACTGGCAGGGAAGATGGGACCTAAAGACCAGAGCAGCCACATCAAACTACAAGGAACTAAAGGCGATAGAAAGAGTCCTAAGAATAGCCTGTCTGGAGGTTGTAGACAAAAAACTGACGTTTTATTCCGACAATACAACAACCGTGGCATATATAAATCATCAGGGAGGAACACGGTCAGCGTCCCTAAACTCCTTATGCCAAGAGATCTTCAGGATGGCGGAGGAAAGAAGGCTGACCCTCTCTGCGGTCCATCTGAGAGGCAAGGAAAACTTCTTGGCCGACTTCCTGAGCAGAGTAAAACTCAGGCAGACAGAGTGGAGTCTGGACAAGGACACCTTCTCCCAGATTGTTATAAAATTCGGAGAACCAACTATAGATCTCTTTGTCTCTCGGGAGAACAAAAAAACAGAAAGGTTCTGCTCTTTGAGCCAGGCGGACAACCCAACGGCTGTAGACAGTCTGGCCCAGAAATGGGGGCGAGAGATCGGATACACCTTCCCACCTATTTCTCTCCTACCACAAGTCCTGAGGAAAATTCAGAAAGACAAAGCCTTAGTTATTCTAGTAGCTCCGTACTGACCAAAGAGGGTGTGGTTCTCGACCCTGCTGAATCTAGCAATAGAACCCCCTTGGAATATTCCGCCAAAGGAAAATCTGCTTTCTCATGGACCAGTACTACATCCCAAAAAAGGGGACTTTCTGATAAGGTAGTCTCCACAATCTTAAACAGTAGAAAGGTTACCACAGCCAGAAAATATAATAGAGTTTGGCAGGTTTTTTCCTCCTTCCTAGGTTCTAGTCCTGATCCTTTTTCCTCTCCAGACATTCCAAAAGTGTTGGATTTCCTACAGGCAGGGGTTGACAAGGGGCTCAAGTCCTCCACTTTAAAAGTACAAGTGGCAGCCTTGAGCTACTTTTTTACAGTTGGCTGTCCACCCCTGGATTAAACGCTTTCTGTCTGCTACGGCCCGGATTCGTCCCTCCATTAGACCCTTGTCTCCCCCCTGGGACCTGAATAGGGTATTGACAGCCCTGACAGATAAACCCTTTGAGCCCTTATCTGAGGTTCCGTTAGATGTACTATCCATCAAGATGGCCTTCCTCCTAGCTATCACTTCTGCCCGTAGAATTTCAGAGATTCAGTCTTTCTCAGCATTTCCACCTTATACGCTTATTCAAGATAGTCAAGTAGTCATTAGGCCTCTCCCTTCCTTCCCAAGGTGGTTTCGGATTTCCACAGAAGCCAAGACATCGTTCTTCCTTCCTTTTTTCCGTTTCCTTCTTCCAGTTCCGAAGAAAGGCTCCATTGCCTCGATGTCAGAAGGTGTTTACTAACTTACCTTGATGTTACGGCTCCTTGGAGGAAAGACGAAAACCTCTTGATCCAATTTTTGGGGAAAAATAAAGGGAAGAAAGCTTCCACGGGGGTCATAGCAAGATGGGTAAAAAAAAAGCCATAGTTAAGTCTTACGTATCTTTGGGCCTTACTCCACCTTCTGGGTTTGGGGCCCACTCTACTAGAGCAGTTTCTACTTCCTGGGCAGAAAGGGCAGATGTTTCTTTAGCTCAGATTTGCAGGACAGCTACCTGGAGTTCTCCTCACACGTTTCTAAAACACTATAGGCTTAAACTCCATTCTGATGCTTCCTTTGGAGAGGGTGTCCTTCAGGCGGCGGGCCCTCCCTAGATCTACTTATAGTTTAGTCTCGCACAGGGCGCCGTCGTGGGTGAGGGGAAAACAAAATTGCTTACCGGTAATTGTTTTTCTCGAAACCCACGACGGCACCCTATAATTCCCGCCCTATATAAAAAAATATATATATATATATAAAAAATAAATAAATAAGATAAAAATATATAATTATGGTGTTTGCATAGATTTCAGATTAAACCAATGAACACTAGGTACACAAAGTAGTTGTCCCGGAGAACAGTTTATTTCTTCCACTAGTGCTTGGAGGAGGTGTGTCCACTTTTATCTTCTCAGGTTTCCTGTCCAATGGAAGATCCTGAGTCGCACAGGGTGCCGTCGTGGGTTTTGAGAAAAACAATTACCGGTAAGCAATTTTGTTTTTTAGTTTGGTTTTGAACTGCTGCATCCTTTCCGACTTTCGGTAATTTGGTAACATTTCTGCCACTTTCTGCTTATACCGGAGGTCTAGTAGCGTGGGCACCCAGTACAGGTCGTTCTCCTTCATCCTTTTTATACGAGGGTCCCTCAACAGACATGACAGCATGAAAGACCCCATTTGAACAAGGTTGGATGCGGAGCTACTTATTTCCCGTTCCTCGTCCTCACTGATGTCATTGACGGTCTGTTCTTCCCCCCAGCCACGTACAACACCATGGGTCCCAGATAGGTGACAACAACGAGCACCCTGGGGTGCCTGCTGTGGTTGGTCTTCCTCCTCCTCAAAGCCGCCACATTCCTACTCTGACTCCTCTTCCTCATACTCCTCTTCCCGCGTTGCCGCAGGTCCGGCAAGCAATGATGACAAGGCTGTTTCTGGTGGTGATGGTTACCACAACTCTTCCTCTTCCTCTTTATGCTCATCTACAGCCTGATCCAGCACTCTTCGCAGGGTACGCTCCAGGAAGAAAACAAATGGGATGAGGTCGCTGATGGTGCCTTCGGTGCGACTGACTAGGTTTGTCACCTCCTCAAAAGGATGCATGAGCCTACAGGCATTGCGCATGAGCGTCCAGTAACGTGGCAAAAAAATTCCTAGCTCTGCAGAGGCTGTCCTAGCACCCCGGTCATACAAATACTCGTTGACTGCTTTTTCTTGTTGGAGCAGGCGGTCGAACATTAGGGGTGTTGAATTCCAACGTGTCGGGCTGTCGCAAATCAAGCGCCTCACTGGCATGTTGTTTCGCCGCTGAATATCGGAAAAGTGCGCCATGACCATGTAGGAACGCCTGAAATGGCCACACACCTTCCTGGCCTGCTTGAGGACGTCCTGTAAGCCTGGGTACTTAGACACAAAGCGTTGCACGATGACATTCAACACATGTGCCATGCACGGCACATATGACAACTTGCTCAAATTCAATGCCGACAACAAATTTGTTCCATTGTCACACACCACTTTGCCGATCTCCAGTTGGTGCGGGGTCAGCCACTGATCCACCTGTACGTTCAGGGCGGACAGGAGTGCTGGTCCTGTGTGGCTCTCTGCTTTCAGGCAAGTCAACCCCAAGACAGCGTGACACTGTCGTATCCGGGATGTGGAATAGCCCCTGGGGAGCTGGGGGGATTAAGTTGATGTGCAGCCAGATGCCACAGCAGAAGAGGACTCAGCCGAGGAGGATATCAAAGAGGATGAAGTAGGAGTAGAGGAGGTGGCAGTATGTCTGCCTGCAAGTCGTGGCGGTGTCACCAATTCCGCTGCGGAGCCACGCATTCCATGCTTGTCAGCCGTCAGCAGGTTGACCCAATGCGCAGTGTACGTGATATACCCGCCCTGACTGTGCTTTGCAGACCAGGTATCAGTGGTCAGATGGACCCTTGCCCCAACACTGTATGCCAGAGATGCCATGACTTCCTTTTCAATGACATTGTAGAGGTTTGGGATTGCCTTTTTTGAAAAAAAATTTCGTCCGGGTACTTTCCACTGTGGTGTCCCAATAGCGACAAATTTTTTGACGGCCTCAGACTCCACCAGCTGGTATGGTAAAAGCTGGTGGGCTAAGAGTTCCGTCAAGCCAGCTGTCAGTCGCCGGGAAGGGGGTGATTCTGTGACATTTGCTTCTTACGCTCAAATATGTCCTTGACAGACACCTGACAGTGGGCAGATGAGCAGGAACTGCTGAAGGTGAGAGGCGGATTGGCGGTTGGTTGAGAGGGGGCAGGGAGGACAGCAGTAGTTGAAGTGGCTTAAGATGCTGGACCAGGAGGAGCATGGTGGCTTTGAGTTTGTGTGCTGCTTGTACTCATGTGTTGATCCCATAGGCGTTTGTGATGTGAAATCATGTGCCTTCGCAAAGCAGTTGTACCGAGGTGGGTGTCGGACTTCCCATGACTCAGTTTCTTTTGGCACAGGTTGCAAATGGCATTGCTGTTATCAGAGGCAGACACACACAAAAAATGCCACACTGCTGAGCTTTGCAATGACGGCATTCTGGTGGTGGCAACAGCATGCGTTGGCTGGCGTGCTGTCTGGCTGACCCCGGGTGCTGATACATGCTGTCTGACTGTGCCACTAACTCCTTGCGACGACCTCCCCCTGCTTCCAACTCGTCTCCTCATTCTCTCTGTCTCCCCTTCTGAACTTTCCCCCTCTTCTTCTCTTCGAGCAGGCACCCACGTGGCATCTGTGGACACATCGTCATCATCAACCGCTTCACTTGTATCTGACACCTCAGCAAAGGAAGCAGCAGCGGGTACAACATCATCATCATCACACTGTACATCCATGTGTGTAATCCTGCTTGACTGAGACATATCCCTGTAATCTACATAATCTGGCAATAATGGTTGCGCATCACTAATTGCATCCAACTGATGTGTAAATAACTCCTTTGACGGATCAAGTGAAGCGGCTGTGGTGGTAGTGGTGGTGGTGGCGGCGGGTGGGAGCGTGGTAACTTGAGAGCAGGTGACCAAAGCTGAGCTGGAGGAGGATGGTGCGTCAAGGTTCTTAGCGGAAGCTGTTGAAGATTGGGTGTCCTGTCTAAGCCAGTCAACTATGTCCTCAGAATTTTTCGGGTTCAGTTTACGTGGCCTTTGAACACTAGGCATTATTCCAGGGACAGTAGAAATCACAGCACCATGACCACTACGGCCCCTGCGGGGTGGCCTGCCTCTGCCTGTCATTTTTTTTTAGATAAGTGGTACTACGCGTGCTAGGTACTGTGCCACCCGGTATGAGTGGTGGGCACTGGCAGTGGGCACACTGCAGTCTGTGGAAGTGGGCCTGACACACACTGGCAGCAGGCAAGCAACTGAAATTAGACTAATGTGTAAAAATTAAATGCCTTATTTATCGGCAAGCTACTGTGCCACCCGGTATCAGTGGTTGGCACTGGCAGTGGGCACACTACAGTCTGTGGAAGTGGGCCTGACACACACTGGCAGCAGGCAAGCAACTGAAATTAGACTACTGTCTAAAAATGAAATGCCTTATTTATCGGCAAGCTACTGTGCCACCCGGTATCAGTGGTGGGCACTGGCAGTGGGCACACTACAGTCAGTGGAAGTTGGCCTGACACACACTAGCAGGCAACTGAAATTACACTGAAGTGTAAAAATGAAATGCCTTTTTTTTTTATGCTAAGTCCTGTGCCACACGGGATGACAGGGGTGGGCACTGGCAGTGGGCACACTACAGTCTGTGGGCCTGCAGCTCCTCACACACGGGCAGGCCAGGCAACTGCAATATATATATATGGAGAAAAAAAAAAAAGCAGACTAATGTTGCAGCCCTAAAAAGGGCTTTTTGGGGTGCTGTCAGGACACTGTCCTGACAGCAGAGATCAGATGAGTCTTTCAGGACTGGAGTGGACACTGAATACACTAGCCTAGCTATCGATTTCCCAATTAAATAAGCAGCAGCTACACTGTCCCTCCTCTCACTAAGACTGCAAATTCCGAATTAATCTAAAATGGATGCTGTTCAGGAGATGGGAGGGTCTGGGAGGGAGGGTATGCTGCTGATTGGCTGGAATGTGTCTGCTGACTGTGAGGTACAGGGTCAAAGTTTGCTCAATGATAATGTATAGGGGGCGTACCGAACATCGCATAGTTTTGGGCCATCTCTAAGTATAAATACCCACATGTGACCCCATTTTAGAAAGAAGACACCCCAAGGTATTCCGTGAGGGGTTGAGTTCATGTAAAATTTTATTTTTTGTCACAATTTTCGCTAACTTGTGACAAAAAAAAAAAAATGTCTGTGAACTCGCCATGCCCCTCACGGAATACCTTGGGGTGTCTTCTTTCCAAAATGGGGTCACTTGTGGGGTATTTATACTGCCCTGGCATTTTAGGGGCCCTAAAGCGTGAGAATCCAAATGCGTAAAAATGCCCTGTTAAATCCTAAAGGTACTCATTGGAATTAGGGCCCCTTTGCGCATCTTAGCTTCCAAAAAGTGTCACTCATGTTGTATCGCCGTACTCAGGAGAAGTAGGAAAATGTGTTTTGGGGTGTATTATTACATATACCCATACTGTGTGTGAGAAATATCTCTGTAAATGACAACTTTTAAAAAATTATACAAAGTTGTCAATTTACAGAGATATTTCTCTCACTCAGCATGGGTAAATGTTAAAATACACCCCAAATCACATTGCCCTACTTCTCCTGAGTACGACGATGCCACATGAGTGACACTTTTTTGCAGCCAAGATGCGCAAAGGGGCCCTAATTCCAATGAGTTCCTTTTAGGAGGGCATTTTTACGCATTTGGATTCCAGACTTCTTCTCACGCTTTAGGACCCCTAAAATGCCAGGGCAGTATAAATACCCCACATGTGACCCCATTTTGGAAAGGAGACACCCCAAGGTATTCCATGAGGGGCATGGCGAGTTCATAGAAGATTTATTTTTTTTGGCACAAGTTAGCGAAAATTGATTTTTTTTTTTATTGTTTTTTTCTCACAAAGTCTCCTTTTCTGCTAACTTGTGACAAAAAGTTCAAGTTTTCATGGACTGAATATGCCCCTCAGTGAATACCTTGGGGTGTTTTCTTTCCAAAATGGGGTCATTTGTGGGGTGTTTGTACTGTTCTGGCATTTTGGGCGGGGCTAAATTGTGAGCAGCCCAGTAAAACCTAAAGGTACTCATTGGACTTTACGCCCCTTTTCGCACCTAGGCTGCAAAAAAGTGTCACACGTGGTATCGCCGTACTCAGGAGAAGTAGGGCAATGTGTTTTGGGGTGTATTTTTACATATACCCATGTGTTGGGTGAGAGAAATATCTCTGTAAATTGACAACTTTGTATAAAAAAATGTACAAAGTTGTCGTTTACAGATATATTTCTCACACAAAGTATGGGTATATATAAAAATACACCCCAAAGCACATTTCCCTACTTCTCCTGAGTACGGCAATAGCACATTTGTGCCACTTTTTTGCAGCCAAGATGCGCAAAGGGGCCCTAATTCCAATGAGTACCTTTAGGATTTCACAGGACATTTTTACACATTTGGATTCTCTCGCTTTAGGGGCCCCTAAAATGCCAGGGCAGTATAAATACCCCACATGTGACCCCATTTTGGAAAGAAGACACCCCAAGGTGTTCCGTGAGGGGCATGGCGAGCTCATACAAGATTTTTTTTTTGGCACAAGTTAGCGGAAATTGACATTTTTTTTTTTCTTACAAAGTCTCATATTCCACTAACTTGTGACAAAAAATAAAATTTTACATGAACTCACCATACCCCTCACGGAATACCTTGGGGTGTCTTCTTTCTAAAATGGGGTCACATGTAGGGTATTTATACTGCCCTGGAATTTTAGGGGTCTCTGCAATCATTACATGTATTGCCAGCATTAGGAGTTTCTGCTATTCTCCTTATATTGAGCATACGGGTAATGAGATTTTTTTTTCCGTTCAGCCTCTGGGCTGAAAAAAAAAAAATGAATGGCACAGATTTCTTCATTCGCATCAATCAAAAAAAAAAGTAAGTAAAAGTAAGGTCCCATTCACACGTCCGCAAAAATGTCCGCATCTATTCCGCAATTCTGTGGAATAGATGCGGACCCATTCAGTGTGAATGGGGCTGGCAGTGATGCGGAGAGCACACTATGTGCTCGCCACATCAGCATTTGCGGAGCTGCGGCCGCGAACTTCCGGGTTTCGGCCCCAAAAATCCGGCTGCAGCTCCGCAAAAGATAGAGCACGTCCTATTCTTGTCCGCAATTGCGGACCAGAAAACGCATTTTCTATATAGTTCTGGCAATGTGCGGATCCGCAAAATGCGGAGGCACATTGCCAGTGTCCGTGTTTTGCAGATCCGCAGATCCATGGATCCGCAAAACACATACGGACGTCTAAATGAGCCTTACGGGGGGGGGGGGTGTGTGATTAGTGACAGGGAGGGTGACAGGGGGTGACATGGGGTGATGAGGGGTTTATCAGGGGTTAATCGGGGGTTATTCAGTGACGGGTGTGGGGGGTTGGATGGGGGGGGTCTGTGTGGTGATTGGTGCACTTACATATGTTTCCTTTGGTGGTCCCAAGCAAAAGGGACCACCAGAGGAACGAGCAGCAGGCATATCAGACGCTGTTAACAAAACAGCGTCTGATATGCGATTTTTCTTTTTAACTTCTACAGGCTGCCAGCGCATGATCAGCGCTGTCAGGCTGTAATTTAACTTCTCCCCGACGCGATCCTGTGAGCGCGCGCGTTCACAGGAAATTTCGCGTCTCGCGAGATGATGCGCGGATGCATCCAGGAGGAATAAACCTGCCGCCTGGACGCATCCATGCGTGCGGCGGTCCAGAGGCAGTTAAAGGCCTTTTTTGAGTGTATTAGTGGAAAAAAATATAATATTTTTGCCGCCTAGCGGTGCAGTGATATATTCGGAAGCACTGTATGCCATGTATTAGTGGCGAAATAAAAATATATTCACCGTCCAGCGTTGTACTTCTCTGTTGAAAAGCCTGTTGTGTAAAAGTAGAACAAAATTTAGGCCTAATTGACATTCTGTGGTGCAGTGATATATTCTGAAGCCCAGTTTCCCGTGTATTAGTCTATACTAATAAAACCCCTGTGTGCATGTGTTCTTCCCTATACCTGGCAGCGGCACACACTCCACACACTGCAGGGACCGCCCAAAGCATTGCGCCACCGGTGTTCTGCCTTATACCTGGCAGAATGTGACGCGACTGCACAACAATCAGCTAGAGAAGGGTGTGTGTGGATCTGCGCAAGCGCAGGTCCACTGAATTGGTAAAGATAATTGCACCGCCCGGGAGGAGCTCACCACATAGAGCGTACCACATGCAAATTAAGTAAATGCTTCTCCCGCGCCGGTGCTGAACACATGCAGCCTGGACAGCCCACAGCAGCGCGGCTGTCCAGTCACAGTCGCCTCCCAGACCGCCCACAATTGCGCCAGCCAATAAACACATGGCACACCTCACACGTAAGGACGACTCCGTGCTGGGAGTGGTCTGATCACACGATCCCTACAACTGCGCCGCTGGCCAATAACAGCCTCTTATGGTGTGTTGTATCAGTTGGAGCACTGCACCGCCATTACATGCACAGAGAGCATTGCACCGCCATTACATGCACAGAGTGACAGAAATTAAACACTGCAGCAGCTGCCCCCAGTATTAGCCAGCACCACCAGTCACAGTGATAACAGTCTCAGCACGCCCAGTAACTGCCACCTCTCAGCCACCAGTCAGTTCCAGCTGTTTCAGCCATCAGCCGCAGTCTCGGTACCACCAGTCAGTGGCAGCCGTCCGTGCCAGCTGTCTCAGCCACCAGTCACAGTGCCCGCTGTCTCAGTGCCAGCAGTCAGTGCAAGCTCTATCAACCACCAGTCAGAGTGACAGCAGTCTCAGCACTACCAGTAACTGCCACCTCTCAGCCACCAGTCACTGTGACAGCAGTCTTGGCACTACCAGTAACTGCCACCTCTCAGCCATTAGTCAGTGCCAGTTTTTTCAGCCATCAGCCACCAGTCACAGTGTCTGCCATCTTAGTGCCAGCAGTCAGTTCCAGCTGTATCAGCCACCAGTCACAGTGACAGCAGTCTCAGCACTACCAGTAACTGCCACCTCTCAGCCACTAGTCAGTGCCAGTTGTTTCAGCCACCAGTCACAGTGCCCGCTGTCTCAGTGCCAGCAGTCAGTGCCAGAAAAAGTTGACATTTACTTACCAGAACCAGAATTCAGCATTGGTCAGTTATATGTTGAATTATCTAGAGTTAGAACATTTTCAGATGTGGTTGTAAAGGTTGCAGATGGTCCTAAACAAGGCAAACTATTGCCAAATTCAGACAGAATATTTTCAAGAAATGCTGTCTATAAATAAACTTTATAGACAAATTTCAAGAGGTAAAAAAATATTTTTTACCTTTATATTAAAATATAAAAAAATATTTTTCCAGAATAACAGCTTCAGGTATTGTATATTGCAGATTGTTACATACTGTACTTACTGTATTGTGATATATACATTTCCATTTTCTTTTTATTCATTTACTTTTGAGTTCTTGCCGAAATATTTTTGACAAAAAAAAAAAAAAATACAATGTGGCTAAATTATCATACTAATTAATATACACTGTTCCTTCTTATGTTTATGCACTACTGTTCTAGCGTCCGTTATTGTAACGGCTTAATGTCTAGTGGTGAAATAAATGTATATTCACCACCCAGCGTTGCATTTATCTGTAGAAAAGCCTTTTGTGTAAAAGTAGAAAAAAATTAGGGCCTAATTTCCGTTCTGCGTTGCAGTGATATACTGTATTCTGAAGCCTAGTTTGAAGTGTATTAGTGGTGAAATAAAAAATATTCGCTGATCAGTGTTGCATTTGTCTGTTGAAAAGCCTTTTGTGTAAAAGTGGAAAAAAATTTGGGCCTTATTGCCGTTCTGCTGTGCAGTGATATATTCTAAAGCCCTGTTTGCCATGTATTAGTGGCCAAATATATTATCCATTCTGCTGTGCATTAGTGGTGAAAAAAAAATATTTGATCTAACATTTGATTATTTGATCTAACAGTTTTTCAGACAGAGAAGTGCCAGGCCCAGCACAGGGGAGTGGCAGAGGATTAAATGTTCCTGGCAGAGGCAGAGGTCACAGCAGAGTAAGGGGCCGTGGCAGAAGGGGTCACTTTGAGAGGCCTAAGCTCCCAGTGTCAGCTAGCGGTCGTGTCGTGACCAGCAACCCAGCAATTCTTGAATAGTTGACTCAATCTTTGACTTTGTCGCAAGTGACATCAGATACCCCGAGCCAAGAGTCAGTAAGTAATTCCCTTCAGTGTAATGCCATAGCCGTGTTAGCTATTAGCCTTACACTGATCGGCTGGCCGAAACACGCAATATCAGTTTATATAGCAGCCGAAGTACTGCCCTCGGATCATTTAGCCTCAGCGAGAGCAGACAATAGGCAGGGACAGATAGCGTTTTGCTGAAAATTCACAAATTTAACTACAAATAAACAATTGAAAGACCAAACAGTCCTCTTAAGGACTACAGTGTGTGTTCAACAGGAGTGCGGCACCATTTCTTTTTTTTTACCAGGGATTAAATTCAGCAGTATCAGGGACAGGCATCTTGAGTAGGGATGAGCAAACCCGAACTGTATAGTTCGGGTTCGTACCGAATTTTGGGGTGTTCAGGACCTGGACCAAAACATTTTCAAAAAAGTTCGGGTTTGGGTTCGTTGTTCAGGGCGATTTCTTCCCGCTTTCTGAAGGGCTGCACAGCAGCCAATCAGTTAGCGTTTTACTTCTTGCCCCAAGAAGCCATCACAGCCATGCCTACTAATGGCATGGCTGTGATTGGCCAAGTACAGCATGTGACCCAGCCTCTATTTAAGCTGGAGTCATTTAGCGCCGCACGTCACACTGCTCTGATTAGTGTAGGGAGGGGACGCAGCTTCTGTGAGGGCGAGATTAGGCAGGGAAGACTCAGCAAAAACATCTAATGAAGTGATCGATCTACAGCTGTAAATCATTCAACTTCTGCTAGTTAATTGCTCACTGGTTTTTAGGCTGCACAGAGCGTTTTTCTGTCACTTTTTTCTGGGGTGATCGGGGGCCATTTTGTGTCTTGTGGTGCACAAGCTGCCACCAAGTCCATCAATCCATCAATACTAGGTATTTTTTTGCTATATCCTACATCAGGGGCTTGGCTGTGCTTATTGTCACCCCTAGAAACTCAGGATAGAAATTTCTATATTTTATTGAGGGGTTAAATTCAATTGCCAAAATAGCAATCCCCAAAATCTGGTGTTCCAGCTGCGGCTAGCCAAGTGTAATACTGTCTGCTGTCTGGCAACGGATATATTTTGTTCTGGGGTGAAGTTCAATTGCCAAAATGGCAATCCCCTAAATCTGGTGTCCCAGCAGTGGCTGGCCAAGTTTGATAGTGTCCAGCAAAGGATAGATAATTTTCTGGGGTGAAATTCAATTGCCAAAATAGCAATCCCCTAAATCTGGTGTCCCAACTGAGGCTGGCCAAGTTTAATAGTGTCCGGCAAAAGAATATATCTTTTTCTGGGGTGAAATTCAATTGCCAAAATAGCAATACCATAAATCAGTGGTTTTAGCTGTGGCTGGCCAAGTTTAATAGTGTCCGTTAAAGGATATATTTTGTTCTGGGGTGAAATTCAATTGCCAAAATAGCAATCCCCTAAATCTGGTGTCCCAGCAGTGGCTAGCTAAGTTTAATAGTGTCCGGCAAAGGATAGATAAATTTCTGGGGTGAAATTCAGTTGCAAAAATAGAAATACCGTAAATCTGGTGTTCCAGCAGTGGCTGGACAAGTTTAATAGTGTGCGGCAAAGGATATATTTTGTTCTGGGGTTAAATACAATAGCCAAAATAGCGATCCCCTAAATCTGGTGTCCCAGCAGTGGCTAAGCCAAGTTTAATAGTGTCCGGCAATGGATAGATAATTTTCTGTCGTGAAATTCAATTGCCAAAATAGCAGTCTCATAAATCTGGTGTCCCAGCAGTGGCTGGCCAAGTTTAATAGTGTCCGGCAAAGGATAGATAATTTTCTGGGGTGAAATTCAATTGCCAAAATAGCACTACCCTAAATCTGGTGTCCCAGCAGTGGCTAGCTAAGTTTAATAGTGTCCTGCAAGGATAGATTTTGTTCTGGGGTGACATTAAATTGCCAAAATAGCAATACTGTAAATCAGTGATTTCAGCTGTGGCTGGCCAAGTTTAATAGTGTCCGTCAAAGGATATATTATTTTCTGGAGTGAAATTCAGTTGCAAAAATAGATATACCGTAAATCTGGTGTTCCAGCAGTGGCTGGACAAGTTTAATAGTGTGCGGAAAAGGATATAATTTGTTCTGGGGTGAAATTCAATTGCCAAAATAGAAATACCATAAATCAGGGGTTTCAGCTGTGGCTTGCCAAGTTTAATAGTGTCGGGCAAAGGATAGATTTTGTTCTGGGGTGAAATTCAATTGCCAAAATAGCACTACCCTAAATCTGGTGTTCCAGCAGTGGCTGGCCAAGTTTAATAGTGTCCGGCAAAGAATATATTTTTTTTCTGTGTTGAAACTCAATTGCCAAAATAGCACTACCCTAAATCTGGTGTCCCAGCAGTGGCTGGCCAAGTTTAATAGTGTCCGGCAAAGGATAGATAATTTTCTGGGGTGAAATTCAATTGCCAAAATAGCAATACCATAAATCAGTGGTTTCAGCTGTGGCTGGCCAAGTTTAATAGTGTCCGTCAAAGGATATATTATTTCCTGGGGGGGTATTCAGTTGCAAAAATAGAAATACCGTAAATCTGATGTTCCAGCTGTTGCAGGCCAAGTGTAAATCTGTCTGTAAAAGGGTATATTACACTCAGCGTGCATCTCCAGGTGTATTTCTTTCCATTAAAGGGTATATAGAAACATAGAAACATAGAAACATAGAATGTGTCGGCAGATAAGAACCATTTGGCCCATCTAGTCTGCACAATATACTGAATACTATGAATAGCCCCAGGCCCTATCTTATATGAAGGATGGCCTTATGCCTATCCCATGCATGCTTAAACTCCTTCACTGTATTTGCAGCTACAACTTCTGCAGGAAGGCTATTCCATGCGTCCACTACTCTCTCAGTAAAGTAATACTTCCTGATATTACTTTTAAACCTTTGCCCCTCTAATTTAAAACTATGTCCTCTTGTAGCAGTTTTTCTTCTTTTAAATATTCTCTCCTCTTTTACCGTGATGATTCCCTTTATGTATTTAAAAGTTTCTATCATATCCCCTCTGTCTCTTCTTGCTTCCAAGCTATACATGTTAAGGTCCTTTAACCTTTCCTGGTAAGTTTTGTCCTGCAATCCATGTACTAGTTTAGTAGCTCTTCTCTGAACTCTCTCCAAAGTTTCAATATCCTTCTGCAGATATGGTCTCCAGTACTGTACACAATACTCCAAATGAGGTCTCACTAGTGCTCTGTAGAGCGGCACGAGCACCTCCCTCTTTCTACTGTTAATGCCTCTCCCTATACACCCAAGCATTCTGCTGGCATTACCTGCTGCTCTATGACATTGTCTGCCCACCTTTAGGTCGTCTGATATAATGACCCCTAAATCCCTTTCCTCAGATACTGAGGTTAGTACTGTATCACTGATTTTATATTCTGTTCTTGGGTTTTACGCCCCAGGTGCATTATCTTGCACTTATCGACATTAAATTTTAGTTGCCAGATTTTTGACCATTTCTCTAGTTTTCCTAAATCCTTTTCCATTTGGTGTATCCCTCCAGGAACATCAACCCTGTTACAAATCTTTGTGTCATCAGCAAAAGACACACCTTACCATTGAGGCCTTCTGCAATTTCGCTGATAAAGATATTAAACAATATGGGTCCCAGAACAGATCCCTGAGGTACCCCACTGGTAACAATACCATGGTCTGAATATACTCCATTGACTACAACCCTCTGTTTTCTGTCCTTCAGCCACTGCTTAATCCATTCAACAATATGTGAGCTCAAGCTCAAAGACTGCAGTTTATTGATAAGCCTTCTATGTGGGACAGTATCAAATGCCTTACTAAAGTCCAGATAAGCGATGTCTACTGCACCTCCGCCATCTATTATTTTAGTCACCCAATCAAAAAAGTCAATAAGATTAGTTTGACATGATCTCCCTGAAGTAAACCCATGCTGTTTTTTATCAATCAACCCATGGGTTTTTAGATGTTCCACAATCCTCTCCTTGAGTATGGTTTCCATTAATTTCCCCACTATTGATGTCAGGCTTACTGGCCTATAGTTGCCTGATTCCTCTCTACTACCTTTCTTGTGAATTGGCACAACGTTTGCTAATTTCCAATCTTCTGGGACGACACCTGTTACCAGTGATTGGTTAAATAAATCTGTTAATGGTTTTGCTAGTACACCTCTAAGCTCTTTTAATAGCTTGGGTGTATCCCATCAGGCCCCTGTGATTTATTTGCATTAATTTTGGACAGCTGACTTAGAACCTCTTCCTCTGTAAAGACACATGCATCAAAGGATTCATTAGTCTTCCTCCCTAACTGAGGTCCTTCTCCTTCATTTTCCTTTGTAAAAACTGAACAGAAGTATTCATTGAGGCAGTCAGCTAGTTCTTTATCCTCTTCCATATACCTTCCTTCTTTTGTTTTTAATTTGGTAATTCCTTTTTTAATTTCCTTTTTCATTTATGTATCTGAAGAATGTCTTATCACCTTTTTTCACTGACTGAGCTAATTTCTCTTCTGCCTGAGCTTTAGAAGCTCTTATAACTTGCTTGGCCTCTCTCTGCCTCATCTTATAGATTTCCCGGTCATCCTCGTTTTGAGTGTTTTTATACTTGCTAAATGCCATCTTTTTGTTTTTAATGATTTTGGCCACTTCTGCTGAGTACCACAGTGGTCTCTTCCTTTTTTTGCCTTTACTGACAAGCCTAATGAACTTTTCTGTTGCCTTCAGTAGTGCCAATTTTAAGTAGTCCCATTTCTCTTGGACTCCATTGAAATTGTTCCAGTCTGATAGGGACTCGTATACCACTGATCTCATTTTAGAAAAGTCTGTTTTCCGAAAATCTAAAACTTTTGTTTTTGTGTGGAGTGACTCGGTCACTGTACTAGGGTTGTTTCGGATATCGAACTTTCGATACCCAATCGATACTTTTCTCTGGTATCGCACTCGATACCAGGAAAAGTATTTTATCGATACTGGGCTGCACTACTGCACAGCCCAGTATAGGAGAGCATGGCTGCGCCGCTCTCAGCGCGGCCATGTTCTCCTTGGCAGCACAGGGAGAAGGAGGCAGTCTCTCCCTCCCCCTGTGCTGCCGCTTCAACCAATAGAGGGAGAGGGGGGCGGGAGGAGGGGCAGAGCTGGGGGACGGGAGCACTGGCCAGCAATGCCGAGTACAGTTTCTTATATCAATGCAGGCAGAAGGCACAGGCTGCCAGCACCTGCCTGTGACCCAGCACTGCAATCAGAGGCAATTAACCCCTCAGGTGCGGCACCTGAGGGGTTAATAGCCTCTGATCGCAGCGCTCGGTCACAGGCAGGTGCCGGCAGCCTGTGTCTTCTGCCTGCATTTATATATGAACGTAATTAGGCTGGCCAGTGCTCCGCCCCCCTCCCTAGTATTAAAACATTGGTGGGCAGTGGGCAGTGTGCCCCCCTCCCCCTCCTAGTATTAAAACATTGGTGGGCAGTGTGCCCCCTAGTATTAAAACATTGGTGGGCAGTGGGCAGTCTGCCCCCCCCCTTCCCCCCAGTAATGAAATCATTGGTGGCAGTGGCCACAGGGTCCCCTCACCTCCTCCTCATTGGTGGCAGTGGCAGTGATCGGAGCCCCAGCAGTGTAATGCTGGGGCTCTGATCGGTTACCATGGTAACCAGGACGCTTCTGAAGTCCTGGCTGCCTTGGTCTGCTCCCTGCTGCTGTGTGCACAGAGCACAGGGCAGCAGGGAGAGGGTGAGATCCTATTCACCCTGATAGAGCTCTATCAGGGTGAATAGGATGAGAATATCCCAGGTTCTAGCCCCTAAGGGGGAAATGGTTAATAAATAAACTGTAAAAAAAAAAAAAAAAAAAAAAAAAAAAGTTAAAGTACTATTAAAAAATCCACTTTTATGCGGTGAACGCAGTAAAAGAAAAAAAAAGAAAAAGAAAAAATGCACGATTCGCCATTTTCTTTTAGTTGTCTTGTCCCCACAAAAAAGTAGGATAGGACTGTTGTATTATGAGCCGGCGGTTTCATAAAATGTGGAATGCACGCAGATTTTTTTGGCGTTTTTATTTTTTTCGCATGGTATCGAGTATCGCAATACTTTTTTATGGTATCGATACCGAATCAAAATGTTGGTACCGAAACAACTCTACACTGTACTATTACCTATATTACCTTACCTATATTACAGTAAGTGTTAAAATACAGCATAATCCTCTACATTTGCACACAATGTTTTGCATCTCTAAGTGTATTTCTTTCCGTTAAGGGGTATATTACACAAAGTGTTAAAATACAAGTGCTGAAAGCATAATCCTGTATATTTTTTCACACGCTACTGTGCATCTCCAAGTGTGAATCTGTCCGTAAAAGGATACCGTTCATCCAAGGCCTAAATACTAGGCCTACAATTGATATTTCCCTAAATCTGTGGTTACTGCTGTGCCTGGATTAGTGTGATAGGGTACATAAATAGATTGCCAAATAGTGTTAGGTGCCTGTAAAAAAAAAAAAAAAGGCCTAAATTGGATTCAATACATTGGGCCAAATAATTTTTTTTCTTATTGTAGTGAACGTTAACAATGAGGAAAACATCTAGTAAGGGACGCGGACGCAGACATGGTCATGGTGTTAGTGGACCCTCTGGTGCTGGGAGAGGACGTGGCCGTTCTGCCACAGTCATACGTTCTAGTCAACCAACTACCTCAGGTTCCAGTACCCGCCAGAATTTACAGCGATATTTGGTGGTGCCCAATGCCGTTCTAAGCATGGTAAGGCCTGAGCAAGTAAATGCGCTAGTCAATTGGGTGGCGGACAGTGGATCCAGCACGTTCACAACATTATCTCCCACCCAGTCTTTTGCAGAAAGCGCACAGATGGCGCCTGAAAACTAAGCCCATCAGTCTGTCACATCACCCTCATGCATATCAGGGAAACTGTCTGAGCCTCCAGTTATTCAGCAGTCTCTTATGCTGTTTTCCCAAGGGAATCCACCTAGCCCTTCCCCAGTGGTGTATGACATAGAATGCACTGACGCACAACCACTTATGTTTCCTGATGATGAGGACATGGGAATACCACCTCATCAGAGTCCGCATGTCTCTGCTGATGATGACGAAACACAGGTGCCAACTGCTGCATCTTTCTGCAGTGTGCAGACCGAACAGGAGATCAGGGAGGAAGACTGTGTGGAAGACGATGCAGGGGACGATGAGGTCCTAGACCCCACATGGAATGAAGGTCGTACCACTGACTTTCATAGTTCAGAGGAAGAGGCAGTGGTGAGACCGAGCCAACAGCATAGCAAAAGAGGGAGCAGGGGGCAAAAGCAGAACAGCCGCCGCCAAGAGAGTGTGCCTACTACTGGCCACCACCACCAGGGACCAAGCACCCCAAAGGCAGCTTCAAGGAGTTCCCTGGCATGGCACTTCTTTAAACAATGTGCTGATGACAAGACCCGAGTGGTTTGCACGCTGTGCGATCAGAGCCTCAAGCGAGGCATTAACGTTCTGAACCTTAGCACAATCTGCATGACAAGGCATTTACATGCAATGCATGAACTGCAGTGGAGTAAACACCTTAAAAACAAGGAACTCACTCAGGCTCCTCCTGCTCCCTAATCTGCTGCTGCCTCGGCCTCTTCCTCCGCCTCTGGAGAAAACTTGGCACCTGCCGCCCACGAAACAGAGGATGTGCCACCAACACCACCACCTCCGTCACCAAGCATCTCCACCATTACACACGGCAGCGTTCAGCTCTCCATCTCACAAACCTTGGAGAGAAAGCGTAAATTCCAACCCAGCCACCCTCGAGCCCTGGGCCTAAATGCCAGCATTTCTAAACTACTGGCCTTTGAAATACTGTCATTCAGGCTGGTGGACACAGACAGCTTCAAACAGCTGATGGCGATGGCTGTCCCACAGTATGTTGTTCCCAGCCGCCACTACTTCTCCAAGACAGCCGTGCCTTCCCTGCACAACCAAGTTTGCGATAAATTCAAGTGTGCACTGCGCAACGCCATCTGTGGCAAGTTCCACCTAACCACAGATATGTGGACCAGTAAGCACGGCCAGGGACGCTATATCTCCCTAACTGCACACTGGGTAAATGTAGTGGCCGCTTGGCCACAGGCGGAGAGTTCCTTGGCGCACGTCCTTCCACCGCCAAGGATCGCAGGGCATCACTCTTTGCCTCCTGTAGCCTCCTCCTCCTACTTGGCTTCCTCCTCTTCTTCCACCTGCTCATCCAGTCCGCCACACACCTTCACCGCCAACTTCAGCACAGCCCGGGTTAAACGTCAGCAGGCCATTCTAAAACTCATATGTTTGGGGTACAGGCCTCAGGAGTTGTGGCGGGGTATTGAACAACAGATCGACGAGTGGTTGCTGCCGATGGGCCTCAAGCCCGGCCTGGTGGTGTGCGATAATGGGCGAAATCTCGTCGCAGCTCTGAGACTAGCCGGTTTGTCGCACATCCCTTACCTGGCCCTTTTCCTAAATTTGGTGGTGCAGAAGTTCATTCACCACTACCCCAACATGTCAGAGATGCTGCACAAAGTGCGGGCCGTCTGTGCGCGCTTCCGGCGTTCACATCCTGCTGCTGCTCGCCTGTCTGCGCTACAGTGTAACTTCGGCCTTCTCGCTCACCGCCTCATATGCGACGTGCCCACCAGGTGGAACTCCACCTTGCACATGCTGGAAAGACTGTGCGAGCAGCAGCAGGCCATAGTGGAGTTTCAGCTGCAGCAAGCACGGGTCAGTCGCACTGCGGAACAGCACCACTTCACCACCAATGACTGGGCCTCCATGTGAGACCTGTGTGCCCTGTTGTGCTGTTTCGAGTACTCCACCAATATGGCCAGTGGCAATGACGCCGTTATCAGCGTTACAATACCACTTCTATGTCTCCTTGAGAAAACACTTAAGGCGATGATGGAAGAGGAGGTGGCCCAGGAGGAGGAGGATGAGGAAGAGGGGTCATTTTTAGCACTTTCAGGCCAGTCTCTTAGAAGTGGCTCAGATTGAGGTTTTTGCAAAAGCAGAGGCCAGGTAGAAATGTGGTTAGCCAGGGCCCACTACTGGAGTATGAGGAGGTGGAGGAGGATGAGGATAAAGCATGTTCACAGCGGGATGGCATCCAACGCAGCTCGGGCCCATCACTGTTTCGTGGCTGCGGGAAAATGGAGGATGATGACGATACGCCTCCCACAGAGGACAGCTTGTCCTTACCTCTGGGCAGCCTGGCACACATGAGCGACTACATGCTGCAGTGCCTGCGCAACGACAGCAGAGTTGCCCACATTTTAACGTGTGCGGGCTACTTGGTTGCCACCCTGCTGGATCCCCGGTACAAAGATAATGTGCCCACCTTACCTACTGCACTGGAGCGTGATAGGAAGATGCGTGAGTACAAGTGCACGTTGGTAGACGCGCTACTGAGAGCATTCCCAAATGTCACAGGGGAATAAGTGGAAGCCCAAGGTGAAGGCAGAGGAGGAGCAAGAGGTCGCCAACGCTGCTGTGTCACAGCCAGCTCCTCTGAGGGCAGGGTTAGCATGGCAGAGATGTGGAATAGTTTTGTCACCACGCCACAGCTAACTGCACCACCACCTGATACGGAACGTGTTAGCAGGAGGCAGCATTTCAGTAACATGGTGGAGCAGTACGTCTGCACACCCCTCCACGTACTGACTAATGGGTTGGCCCCATTCAACTTCTCGGTCTCCAAATTGTCCACGTGGCCAGAGCTAGCCTTTTATGCCTTGGAGGTGCTGGCCTGCCCGGCAGCCACCGTTTTGTCTGAACGTGTATTCAGCACGGCAGGTGGGGTTATTACTGACAAACGCAGCCGCCTGTCCAAAGCCAACGTGGACAAGCTGACGTTCATAAAAATGAACCAGGCATGAATCCCACAGGATCTGTCCATTCCTTGTGCAGAATAGACATTTATAACTATCTCCCCTTAACCATATATTCTTGTACTCCCAGGGTACTTCTTTATTGAATCCTCTTTTTTTCATTTTGCAGGGCAACCCAAAGTTGAATGAACCTCTCCTCCGTCTGGGTGCCATGGCCCTGAGTCTGTGAATGAGGCCTGTGGGACTGCAGGCAGACATGAATCCTTTTTGGCTGTGATGAGAACTTCAACTCCCATAGCATTCCCACCTGATGCCACCCCATCCTCCTATTCCACCTCCTCCTCCTCCAAGTTGCCAATTGATATTGGTTAATTTTTATTTATTTTATTTTAAGTCATTTCCCTATCCACATTTGTTTGCAGGGGATTTACCTACATTTTGCTGCCTTTTGCAGCCCTCTAGCCCTTTCCTGGGCTATTTTACAGTCTTTGTAGTGCCCAAAAGTTCGGCCGAACTTCTCGAACCCGAACATCCAGGTGTTCGCTCACCTCTAATCTTGAGGAAGAGACAGATAGTGCAGGGCTGAAAAATCGCTTTTTTAAGTACCCAAAAGTTTTAAAAGACAGAAAGATTTGATATTAGTGAGATCTACAGTACGCCATCAGAAAGCAGTGTGTTTAGCAGACATTAGAAAAAGGGGCTTTTTCACTAGTGCCTGCTAGTGAGATATACACCGCGCCATCAGAGAAAAAAAAAAATCGTATTAGGAACACATTTAACTCCTTTTGGGCCCATCTGTGTGTGCGTTTAGGCCACAACCATATGTATAGTTTTCCAGCAGAGAATTATTTGTATTTGGGACACATTTAACTACTTTTGGGCACATCTGTGTGTGCGTTTAGGCCGCAACCATATATACAGCACTCCATCAGGGAATTATTTGTATTTGGGGCAAATTTAACTGTTTTGTGCCAAATATACTGTCCATGTAGTGTGGATTTCTGTGACACATACTCTACCATTTGAAGAGTGTCTGTTGCGCCAATCTAAATAATCTGTGCATAATCTAGTGTCCATATTCTGTTCATTACTGGGGCATATACTGACTCAAATTTAAAATCTGTGTGTCTTGCGACAATCTAAATAATCTGGTCCAAAGTGTATTTTGGGGAAAAGTAAAATATTTGTGCTACATCTACTGTGTGTGCATTTCATACGTATCATTGACATATACTGTACTTCATCCGCAGACGGTGTATGGTAGTCTTTGACATTATCAGAGCTACATCCCCTGTGTAAAGTGTGAGCATTCAAAATACCCGTTTTAATTTAGTGGCGCGTATGCGTACATATCCTACGATACTGTACGTGTACATACTTTTAAGCATATATAACATTTAATATTAAGAAGGTGGCCAGTACGGGATGTGGAAGTGCTTGTGATGCTGATGGTTCACGCAGAGGCTGTGGCCCTGGGCTCAATAAAACAGAGTAAAATAATGTAGTTGAGGGCCTCCAGGTGCGATAACCCTCTAAAACTGTGAAGGCGAGGGCGAACCTTTTAGAGACTGATTGCCCAAACTGCAACCACAAACACACTTATTTATCACTAAGTGCACCTCATTTACCTTCCATGTTCCTTATTATTTAGCTATGATAGCCTGCCTACAGTCAATGTGCTGCCTGTGCCATTCATGGCGTACCCGACACTGATGAATGGCAGGAAAAGTGTAAGTCATATTGGTGCACCATAGACTTTTTCAAGGGTAAGGGTGCCCAAACATTATTAGCAAAAGCAGCCTAAAAAGCATGTTGATATGATGGAGAAGGAGGAGGAGAAGGATAAGAAAAGGAAAGATTGAACCATATAACTTTTTTGGTGGTAGCAGAGCTGTATGTGAATACAGTGTATTCAGTACATTACAAACAACACATTTAAAGTGCCTTTATGTTCAGCAGCTTTTATCTGGTGGAGTAGAGAAGTCAGGGGCAAACCAGGCCTGGTTCATTTTTATAATAGCCAACCTGTCAGCATTTTCAGTTGTATGCAAAACAAATGTGGAGCCCCAGTATTGGGTCTACAACACAATGAAAGCCAGATATCCTTCAAAGGAAGGAAAACCAAGCAAAGGGGTGCCCCCATTACAGAGATCACCAAATCCACCATATTAAGTGGCCCCTATGTCAAGATCCCGCTTTTTTACAAGCTTTAAGGATGTGATGGGGAAGACCTAAGCCCGTTATCCATCCACAGACAGCTGTTTCGGGGTGTTGCCCTTCATCAGTGTGGAGTAGGATTCTGGCTAACCGGGAGCAATGCCTTGGAGACTACTCAAACAAAACAATGGCTGATCTCAGGGAGACCAGCTACAAAAAACACGGCGGAGCCTCATTTAAGTGTCTCAACACAGCAATCCAAAGTGCAAAGCTCCCTGGGAAACAGTAATATGCAAAACAAATGTGGAGCCCCAGTATTGGGTCTACAACACAATGAAAGCCAGATATCCATCAAATGAAGGAAAACCAAGCAAAGGGGTGTCCCCATTACAGAGATCACCATATTAAGTGGCCCCTATGTCAAGATCCCGCTTTTTTACAAGCTTTAAGGATGTGACGAGGAAGACCTAAGCCCGTTATCCATCCACAGACAGCTATTTCGGGGTGTTGCTCCTCATCAATGTGGAGTAGGATTCTGGCTAACCGGGAGCAATGCCTTAGAGACTACTCAAACAAAACAATAGCTGATCTCAGGGAGACCTTTATTTTGTTTTGTTTAAGCATTTTCAGTTGACAGGCGCATGCACTTATCTGTTATTATGGCCCCAGCAGCACTAAATACCCGCTGTGAAAAAATGCTGGCGGCAGGGCAGGCCAGTACCTCTGAGGCATAAAGAAGACAAACTGAGGGTGGTCTGTTTACCACCCTGTGTACTGTGTTTGACTTTTTTTTGTTATGGTTGGAGTTTGACTAGTCTGTAATATATGTTATTGTTATTTATTTTGCTATTTAGGCGTTATTCAACAGGCCATGCCATTGTTTTACCACCACTGTTGTATGTTATGTTTGCATTTTATATTAATGTGTAAGTTTTGGATGAGGTTTTAGTGAATACTGTGTACAGGCCAGCCCCTTAACGGCATAGAGTGCAAATTTGTGCCACATGTCCAGCTTGGACACCCAATAAAGTTGTAAGGCACAGAGGGATCACTGAGGCGCTGACACGGTCTGCTATATACTCCTTCACCATCTTCCAAAATGTTTCCCTCCTTGTGACACTAGGTCGCACATCAGGGTGAGGGTGCTGACGTGGTGTCATGAAACTGTCCCAGGCCTTGTAGAGTGTTGTCCTGCCTCTGTTGGAACTGCTATGTGTCCCCCTCATCTCCCCTCCTGGGTTGCCCAAGGAACTACGTACTCTGCCTCCAGTGTTGTCATATGGAAATTTTCTAAGCAATTTTTAAACAAGGACATTCTGTTATTGCATCATTTTGCTTGTCTTCTCCACCACAGGAATGAGAGATGAAAAGTTCTCTTTGTAGGGGGAGTCGATAATGGTGAACAAACAGTAATCCATGTTGTCTAACATGCGTGTAATGCACGAGTCGTGGGAAAGGCAGCCTAACGTGAAGTCAGCCATGTGTGCCAGATTCCCAACCTGCAAAACTTCAGGCTCTTATTCTCCTTATCCTCTTCCTCCTCTCCTGCCCATCTATGCAGAACAGATGGAATAAACCTGCTATTGGTACTACCCTCTGTAGTGTAGGCAACTGTCTCTTGCTCCTCCTCCTCCTCATCATCATTTGATGGTGCCTTACTACAGGGCTGTTTGCCCACATCCCCACACATGCCACCAAGGCCACAGAGCCCCCGACAGTGCGACCACCAGGTTCCCATACACAGGTTTTGTGATGAAGGCGAATTACCGAAACGTTATTGTGAAACTGTTAACCCGCACATTAAATACAAAGCAAAATAAAAACAAAAATTGAAGCTATTCAGTGGATTTCGGGAGTTTTACTTTCCTCCTCATCATCATCCAATTCACACTGTGAAGCCAAACTGATGGTGTTCTGTACAGTAGAACGTAACGTTCCAGCACGTGCTCAGGTCGGACAATAGTCTGTTAGCTGGCAAATGCAAGTGCTGCAGCAGTGTTGCCAAACCGACGGCAGCTGTAGATGACTTTCGGAAATGGGCACACACATGGCGCACCTTCACCAGTAGCTCAGGCAAAATGGTGTAGGTTGGAATAAATTTGAGAACACGTGGCCTAGTCATGGTGTGGCCGGATCCCAGACATTAAGGTGGGATCCACATGGCCATATCAGCATTTGTCCCATGTCCAATTTTCCCTTCTTCACTTGGCAGAGGTTGTTTTCTGCCCCTGTGATGGCCCTGAATCCCCAGGGACTGGGCCTGTTATGTTCCAGGGTTTGATTTTTTTATTGTTATGGTTTGAGTTTGAGTTTCTGAATAGACTGTAAACTAAAATATGTTATGGTTATTTGGCTATTTATGAGTTCTTAAAAAGTTCATGCTATTGGTTTACCTCCACTTTTGTGTGTTAGTTTTTTAGTTATATTAATGTATAAGTTTGGGATGTTTGTTGTGCATGGTACATATATGCTGTATAATTGTCATGTGGGTGAGCTTGCCGAGCCACAAAGCTGCCAACAAGTTATGGCCATTATCAGACACAACCAAACTGATCCCTTTTACCCTGCCACTGAGGTAGTGTGCTGTTTGTCACCCAAGTAAATGATTTGCAGTGGAGGAGGAGGTGGAGGTAGAGGAGAAGTAGGGGGGGTTGCAGCCACTAATATAGGTGGTGGCAGAAATCCTGATGGAAGTAGTGCCTGCAATCATTGGCATCAGCGGCACCTGTGCCATCCCAGGGTACGACTCACTACCAGCCTCCACAAGGTTCACCCAGTGTGCCGTCATGGAAATGTAGCACCCCTGGTCAAAAGCACTTGTCCGTGTCTCCGTCGTTAAGTTGACCTTCCTAATAATTTTGTTGTTCATGGCACGGGTGATGTTATGGGACACAATTGCTGGTGTAATGTGGGGATGGCACACCTAGAAAAATAGTAGCGGCTGGGGATTGAGTAATGGACAGCTGCCGCCATGAGGCTGAGGAAAGGATGTAAAATATGTTATGGTTAATGTAATTTATGAAATGTTGAGTTCTTATTTTGGTATGGCACAGTTTGCAAATTAAAAATCATTTTTCATCCTCACTCTCCTCAAAAAAGCCCCAGACTGCGGAACACCAACCCCCCCCCCCCCCTTGGCAAGAGAGATTGACGCAAGGGAGAACAGTTGCGTGCTTGTTTGTTGTGGCCCGCCTTCTCCCTTTCGCCACCCCACAGCCTCTTCCAGCCTGTTATAGTGCTGGGGCTCCCTCCCCCTCTGTCCTGCTGTCCTCGCTTGGCTTTCCACCTTCCCAGGTTGGGTCAGTGATGTTATTGTCTCCATCTCCAAATCCACTTTCTCACTCTGGTCATCCTCCTGACTTGTGTTGACCTAAGAAGACCATACTTATTGACAACTGTGTCTCATCCCCATCATCCACCAAGTGAAAAACACTAATTGCCATTCCCCCCGTCACCTTCTTCTGACTTTGGAGGCTGAAGAGTTTGGGGATCAGTGCATCATGTCCTCATGTCCCTCTTCTGGGAGGGTCAGCTCACCTGCAGGCCCTCATCTACAATTTTTTTTGGGTCAGCTCACATGGTATATTCTTTTCTATGTTTCAGACTTGGAAGGAAACATAATTTGCTTTCCTTCAGTGATGAATATTTCACGTATGTGTTTTTTTGCAGTATTCGGGTTTTTATATGTTTGCACTGGGGTAAATATTTCAAACTTTTTTCCTAGCCAGTGCTGAACGACATTCCCTGTGCTCAATCTGCAGAGTAACATTAGCACATGCAAAATATAACTTTGAAATGCAATGTAATTTTTTCGTAGCCGGTGCTGACTGCCATTCATTGCGCTAACTCTGCTATGTGACGTTAATGTTATCTCTAACCTCTAATGCATCCAGACATGGTCCCCCTGCTGTTTCTGATCGATTTCAGAGGTGTTTCTATCCATTTTCAGACCTTTTCCTATGAACCAGACACCCTCCCCTCATCCGAGCAGGGGCTGCCTGGTTGTCTCCCTTTGACTTCCATTATACTCGGGTGCTCAGCCGAGCGCACAAATATCGCTATGTGTTCGGACCGAGGACCTGAACACCCAAACACTTTGGTGCTCGCTCATCACCAATAATAATGTGATATTATAAAATCCGTTGTCTCCATGATAAATCTGCAGCGTGGGTGCCCCGTGTGGCTTCCACACACTTTCAAAATAAATCTTTAGTGGGCCGAATAGATGCCGGATAACCGGAACGCTCCATGACCTTCGGGAGCAGTAGTTCATTTCTGAGACGTCTATATAGTGCGGGGAAATCCGAAGACCCTCTCCATCTCAGAGCACCACCGGAAGTCCTCCTTCCCATCCATGATGACTGGGAACACGTGATGTTTTCCCTGATGTAGAGACCAGGGGCTGGTAGTTATGGTTTCAATCTTGATGAACTTCGCAACTCTTCCAGGCTCCAAGCAATCTTGAAGCTTTGTCTTCTTATTGTCTGTAGCTCCTAGAGGCCTGTTCATGCCGATTCTCTCCTGTCTTAGGCAACACTTACATTTTTAAATTAAATTTATTAAATTGAACCAAAACTTGATTAAAATGATAAGAAAGTAAACTTAAATTCACCAATATATTATCCAAATCTTTTAGGGAAATTCACAGAAATTCCATTTGCCAAACCTTTTGTGCCGGTGACGTGTATTACTAAATCGTGTTTTAACCAACGCTCTATAAAGTTGAGAAATGTTTACCTTCTGTTCTGTCCCATATTCCCTATAAATGAATAGACGAAGCAGCCACTCTGTGGCCTCCTCATGCTGCTGCCACCTCTGCAATCTCTCGTCGTCATGCCTCTCTATGGCCTCCTCATTCTGCTGCCACCTCCAGACTCTGTCATAGGGCCACTCTGTGTACTTCTCATGCTGTTCCCACCCTCCCCACTTCAAGACTGGGTCACTCTTTTGCCTTTTTGACTTGGCTGACATCATCTTTTATTTGACCCTTTTTCTAATCTGTCAGAAGATAAAATGAGATGCACAATGGATCCTGTCTGTGTAGCAGCTGTAAGGCTTGTATGGTCCCATCAGAATTGGCTTGTGATTTGGTAGCCAAAAGCAGGAGTGGGTACAAAACACAGAAGACATGCAAATATTCGGTTCACATTCGTGTCATCTCTGTTTTTGGTATTAGCAATACTGATGGATTACTGACCAAATGCTGACCGAGTGAAGGCAAATGCTCAACAGACAGGATCCATTTTTGGGGGGTTACTGTTCTGAAGGATCAGAGGAAGGGCAAAATAATTAGTGACGTCAACACAAAATTACTGTAGACGCCCTCTCCACTCTTTTTAGGGGGCTCTACTTTTATAAACGTTTAATAGAACAGGTTCTGTTTATATCTATGTGGAATCGGCTGACGACGGTGTAAAAGGAGTGCTCTTCTTCTTGACACTAACATTGACCTGTAAGGCTGAGTTTATACTTGAGTTATTTGGTCAGTTTTGGCCCAATGACTGCCCAAATAAGTGAAGTGTGCAGTGATTCTAAGGCTTTCAGTAACGTAATTCGCAGTGAATATATTTGCATGGAACCAAATTTTTCCAGAAAAATTTGGCGAGCTGGTGAATCGAATTTTTTTAAAATCCACTCATCTCTAGTTGTGAATTTGTTATTGGGGATTCAATTTTAGTAACATAGTAGCATAGTTTATAAGGCCGAAAAAAGACATCTGTCCATCCAGTTCAGCCTGTTATCCTGCAATTTTCAAATTCTAATTTTCTCCTCAGGCAGCAGAAAGGCTAGGTGCACCCCTAGCTATTGCTGTTTGCTGACAGTCTTGCAGTCATATATAAGAGAGACATTTTTATACACTATGTAATGTTTGTTTGTTTTAATTATTTTTTTTTTTTTACATGCTTAAAGGTTTAGTGTCCATTTAAAAAGGTTCTTCAAGACTTTATAGCTGATGACCTACAGTATACGCAAGGTGCTGGCAAAGTCCAGGCACTTCAGCCACTCATGGGGTAAGGAATGCTCTACTGGATCTGCAGCGTCAGAACGGCCTGCCATTACAACGCTTAATCCGCTATATGCCAACTCGCTGGAATTCGACATTGCACATGCTCGAGCATCTGTACGAGCAGCATAAAGCTATGAACGATTTTGTTATGCACATGAAAGCCACAGCAGCAGGGATCATGTGTTGCTTCAAGGTCAAGCAGTGGCAGCTCATCTGAGATGCCTGTCGGGAACTGAAGCCCTTCAAAGAGGCCACAATGTTTGTCATCAGGAACAACTATGGCAGGAACGACGTAATCCATCGCATATTTATGTTAGAACAGATGCTGACATTCATGTAGCAAGGAAACATGGTGGACGAAATGCAGCAAGAGGATGATGATAAGAAGGATGGCACTGACCAAGACACCCAATCGTTTCAGTTGGGGGCGGAGCTGGAAAGAAATGTCTCCTTGGGCGCGCTGACCGGAATTGCCACCTGTATGTTCGCTAGCTTGCACAGTGACGGGCGTATTGTTGACATCAAGCAGTCTGAAGATTACTGGTTAGCCATGCTTTTAGACCCTCATTACCAAGGCAAAATGAGGGAATGTTTACCTCTGTTAGAAAGGGAGGACAAATTACTTTACTACAAGGAAACTATGTGTACACAGCTTACCGCGGCTTACAGTGAGAAGATGCCTGCCGCTAGCATGTCTGAAAGAGAGGTCCCTCTCTGACCCCCCCTCCCCCCCGCAAAGTCTCCACCCTCCAGCCAGCCAGTACGAGCAGCAGAAGCCGTAACAGCAGCCATGTCAGTCCGCTCAACATGATGGAGCAGGCAGAGGCCAGTCAGAAAGCTGAAGGCTCCAAGCTCAATGCCCAGGTTAAGGCCTATCTAAACTATAGACAGTCTCTGGCACATACCCAGTTCCCAGACCCCATGGATTTTTGGGCAAGCAGACTGGAACAGTGGCCAAAACTGTATTGTTCCAGTGTCATCTCGGAGAGGGTTTTCAGCAGCGGGAGAGGGATTTAGGAGGATTTTCACACTTCTCCGGCGGATTCCATTGCATACACATCACCTTCCCGGTGGTGCCCCATCTTGTCACTGTGGCTGTCTGTCTACCTACCATATTATTCTGTATGGCTGAATGCTGCAGCTTGCATCATGTCACTGATGCCTAAATCGTGCTATTATGTGTATTCAGTTTCCACATGGTTAAAATGTTATTATTATTATTTTTATTTGGGGGGGGGGGGGGTTTCAATTTAATTTAGCAGCATATGTACATGATTAGTACGTCAATACTGACATTTTCTCACTCCTCAGGATGATTCCCATGAATAGGCCTTGGTGGCGGTGATCCATCTTGTGACTGTTGCTATCTGTCTCCCTACCCTTTACGTTCTGTACGGATGCTGCTGCTGCCTGCATCATGCCATTTATGCCACTTTCCAACCATCATGTTCTATGCAGCTGCTGCTATCACCACCTCCATCATGCCAAAGCCTCCCTCGTGCCTCTGTTGCAACCTGCTGACCATCATTTTCTGTAAGACTGCTGCTACCTCCATCATGCTGCTGTCTGCCTGCCAACATGTACAGTACCATATGGCTGCTGCTGCAGCCGCTGTTGCCTCGCTGTTAATCCCCTACTGTCAGTACCATTTACACAAAGTATCTGCTGCCACTATCACTACTTATACTACTACTACTACTACTATTGTCACTTCTACCCATAGACAGCATTGTATGTTCCATGCTATTCCATGTATGTTCCACTATATCCGTACTGTACCCTTTCAACATCAAGACTGCGCAGTTGCAGCTCTCGATTAGAAGGGAGGATTTTTTAGGCTTGTTCACAACAAACCACTTTTTCTTTTGACAATCAACACTTGTATGAATTGTACGGGCAGGCATTCCAACCCTGTTAAGGAACATTTTTATTTATTTTTTTAACCTCGTAACACCGTTTGCGTTTAAACATCATCTGCCCCAGATAAGAGACAATTTTTGGAAGCTTTGGAATATGAAAAAGTATGAGACATGTGCCAGAGCAGTGTGTTTTTAACCAGGCTGTATGTTAACGCCATCAAATGTGCTGTTACTGATAGCTATGTATGTCAGTGTGTCTCAGATATAATTTACTTTTGCTGTCATTGCATTCCAGAGCTTGGGAAGGAGGAAGGGGGGAAAAAATTCATGAAAAATAAACAAAAAGAGATAACAAGTTTTCCTAAAAAACTAAAAAAAAGTCCTAGGAGGGTAGAGGGGGTTATATACCAACTTTTAGGACAATTGGAGCAACTTCAGTTCAGCCCCAATCAATTTGGGTCCGAACTGAACTTTTTCAAAAATTTGGCAAAACGGACCAGAAACTAAACTGAACTAGTTCGCTCATATCTACTCAGGATAGGTCATCAACGGTAAAGTCTCAGAAAACCCCTTTAAGCATGATGGCATGTATGTTTTTTTTCTTCGTTTAATAAGTAACTTTCCCATGACACAGCAGTTACAAGGAATATGTAAATCTATTAATATACCTTCCTGATGCCGTCTCGGGTGAAAAGGAAACTGACTTCATCCATTATTTGCAGTGACTGAAAGCAGGCTAAACCAGTTCAGTTTATTTTCATGCACTTCCCTAACACACCTTCTATTATGACAGAGAGGGACTTACATTTCAGCTTACTTATCAGCAAAGTAGATATCTCGTAAGATAAACATTAACTAGTTCTTAATCATTTTTCCCAAATGAATTTCCATAGACAAAACATTGAACGGTATGGTTTTACTACATGAGCATTTGGAGGTCAGTGCTTAATACTTTTAATAATAAAACATTGGGGGATGATTTATCAAAACTAGTGTAAAGCCTAATGGGCTTAATTGCCTAAAGTAACTAATCAGATTGGGGGTGTGAGTGGGGTGTGAACAGGATCAAGCTACAACAGCAATGAACTGGACTGAGTGTCCAAATCTTGCTGTATATGTGAATGCAATGAGATTGACACATCAATGGAACAAACAGGCATGCTAGAGTCCAGATGCTTCCTCAATCACTCTTCTGCTAAAAACTGAACCCCCTAGAGCTGAAGTATCCAAACTGAGTGCTTGACAAACCTAGAAGACCAAGAGGCTGCTTTACAAATTTCGACATGAGGCATCTGGGCTAACTCTGCCAGAGGTACAGAAGATTCAGAAACGGTGGAATGTGGCTTCCTGGCCACCCAGATTATAAACGATTGTAATTGATGACATTTATAATCCATCTGGGAAAGGAAGCGTTGAAAGATCTTTTGCCTCTATTCATACCTGAAAGCTGAAATAAAGAGACTTTCCTCTTTTCTAAAAGATTGTGACTGATGAATAAAGAAAAGAACAGTTTTTATACTATCCCCTAAGGCCCCTTTCACACGGGCGAGTTATCCGCGTGGGTGCAATGCGTGAGGAGGACGCATTGCACCCGCACTGAATCCGGACCCATTCATTTCTATGGGGCTGTGCACTTGAGCGGTGATTTTCACGCATCACTTCTGCGTTGCGTGAAAATTGCAGCATGCTCTATATTGTGGGTTTTTCACACAACGCAGGCCCCATAGAAGTGAATGGGGCTGTGGGAAAATCGCAAGCATCCGCAAGCAAGTGCGGATGCGTTGCGATTTTCCCGCATGGTTGCTTAGCAACGGGACCCGATCTCTATTATTTTCCCTTATAACATGGTTATAAGGGGAAATAATAGCATTCTTAATAAAGAATGCATTGTAAAATGAAGTGGAAGGGGTTAAAAATAATAAAAGTAACTTACCTTAGCCACTTGATCGCGTAGTCGCGATCTGTCCTCTCTTTCCCTGCATCAGCTAAGATCTACAGGACCTGTGATGACGTCACATCACATGGTCCAATCACATGGTCCATCTTACCATGGTGATGGACCATATGATTGGACCATGTGATGTGACGTCATCACAGGTCCTGTAGATCTTAGCTGATGCAGGGAAAGAGAGGACAGATCGCAACTACGCGATCAAGTGGCTAAGGTAAGTTAACTTTTATTATTTTTAACCCCTTCCACTTCATTTTACTATGCATTCTTTATTAAGAATGCTATTAATTCCCCTTATAACCATGTTTATAAGGGAAAATAATCAATTCTTTAGAAGACCCGAAACCGGACTTCAGTGATGAAGCCTGGCTTCGGGTCTTGGTACCAAACATGGCGTTTTTTCTCACGCGCGTGCAAAACGTGTTACAAACGTTTTCACCCGCGCAGGAAAAACGCGCATATTCCCGCAACGCACCTGCCTCTTATCCGGGCGTCAAACATGACGCCCGTGTGAAAGAGGCCTAAATGTGCTCTTTTGGTTCTCTGTTTCTTCCAAATTAGGACACAGCAGTGGAAGAAGGATTTTCTGACTGAGGACCACAGTTCACTTTGGGAAGGAAACCAGGAAGGAACCTAAGATCCAAGTTAATCCATTACATGCTTCTGTAGGATGTGGTGGAAATATATATCAAATTACAAATATTTCAAAATGTATTCTGTACACAGATCAGCCAAAACATCAAACTGACAGGTGAAGTGAATAACAATGGCACCTGTCAAGGTGTTGCATATATTAGGCAGCAATAGAACTGGCAGTTCTTGAAGACAATGTGTTTGGAAGCAGGAACAATTTGCAAGTGTAAGTCCACAGGTAAAATTTAAGGGTTAAACAACCAGGTCAAAGCATCTCCAAAATGGCAGGCTTGGTGAGGTGTTACAAGTATAAAGTGATTAGTAGCTAGCACAATTTTCTGCTGGGAAAAATGGTGTTCATTTGGAAGTTATTTCACGTGTATCACCTGCCTAAACATTGCGGCAGACCAAGTTCACCCCTTCATGGCAGCAGTGTTCCCAACTGCCAATGGGCTCTGTCAGTAGGATAATGCACCTTGCCAAAAATTGTTTAGGAATGGTATGAGGAAAAATAGAGGCCTCAACTTGCAACTTAGAGTATTAAACTCCTTGCCGGACCTGGGCCCCTCAGATGTCGTGGTCAAATGTGACCATGGTATATGAAAGGCAAAAAAAAATGAAAGCATATGCTTCCTGGGCTGGAACACCTCCCCATGGCTGAGATCAGGGAAGATGTTGCACTGAAGTAATAAACCAGACCCTGTACTAGGCTTTTAGGCTTATTACTTGTATATTATTAATTCAGGCCTGCATGTGGCATCATTGAATTGTAATATACCAATCTTTGTATAGTGTAAAGGATAAAATTACATTAGAGAAAATGATAAGAATGCACGAGTGAGCGGCACTGCGTCACTGGTCTCTTATGTCACGATAACCACTACGCACACAGTCAGAGTCTACTTGTATGTGAAAACGTGGTGCTCAGCCAAAGATAAATATAGTCACTTGAAGCACAAAAAAAGAGAAGAATAAAAAGAGGCGGCACTCACCACATACTTGCGTCTTCTTTATTAGTAAAGGTACAAAATAGTAAGACAGGCTGGGGCGGGCAGCTACACGGAGCGTTTAGCAGGAAAAAGCTGGCCAATACTGAAGGTAGCGCACAGTTTGCGCATCATAAGAAGGCGTCCGTCCTGATTGCTGGTGAGCACACCTTGCAAAGCAACCAGGATACGCCCACACTCATCACCTGTGCAATAAAAGCTCCAACATCAAAAACTTAATAATCACATAGTATTTCAGTAAATTCACATATTATACATAAGCTGTTCTCACAAAAAGGCATGTAATTCATTCTTTTCATTTAATCCCAGAGGACCAGTTGCGTTCGTTCTGATAATACACGCTGCTTCTCGTTGCAGGAGGCAGCGATGTCTATCACCTCCCTGCTCTGCTGGGTTAACTGTTTCAATACCAGCAAATTTGAGGCAAGATACATTGCTCTGATGTTTGTCCCTAACGTGATCAATCAAACGTGTACGACCAACTCCTGTTCTAATCGAGTTTATATGTTCCCTGAAGCGCTCATACATCGGTCGGATCGTCTTACCGATATAGAACGCTCCACAGGAGCATAAGATGACGTATACCACAAACGTGGTTCTGCATGTGATTAGCTGAGTGACAAAAAACTCACTGCCACCGAGATTAAGGTATTTGGTACGTTTAATGTACTGGCAAAAATTGCAATCGCCACAGCTATAATTCCCACTAGGTTTCATGTCACTCAGCCAATCACGCGCCTTTCTTTTTTCTTTATGTTCCACGAACCTGCTGACTACCACACTGTCATCTATAGTCCGACAGCGCTTATAGGTGATTCTCGGTTTCTTTGCTGCAACACTCTGCAATCCCTCCTCGTCTTTTAATATATCCCAGTTTTGTTCTATTACTTCCCTAATGATGTTACATGCTGGACTGTATTGAAATACAAATGTGAATCTCTCCTCTTGTTGTCTGTTTAGTTGTTTTTTTCTATTCCTCAACAAACTAACTCTATCTAATTTAGAGGCTCGTCTAAATGCAGATTTTATGACATTGTCTGGGTATCCTCTCTGTCGTAATCTGTCACTTAAGTCCCTCGCCTGAACCTGGAATCCTTCTTCTGTATTGTTAATCCTCCTCAGTCTGACAAATTGGCCATAGGGTATAGAGTTACGTAAGCTAGGGGGGTGATAGCTGTGATAATGTAGCAACGAATTTGTTGCAGTTGGCTTCCGATAACAAGATGTGGCGAGAGTCCCGTCTATTATTTCCACTTTTACATCCAAGAAGACGCAAGTATGTGGTGAGTGCCGCCTCTTTTTATTCTTCTCTTTTTTTGTGATAAAATTACATTACTTTATACAAATTGTAATCTAATAATTGCACGTTGGGGGCTTAATAAAAAGTAAAAAATGTTTTAAAAAAATATTAAATTTAAATCACACCCTTTCCCCAATAAACAATAAAAAAATAAACATCCTAGGCAATGGCATTGCAGCTTCTGAAAACACTCATACTATTAAAATATTAAAAACTTATTCTATACGGTGAATGGCGTAATGGAAAAAAAATCAATATGGCCAATTTGCCATTTTTTCATTATTTCACCTCCCCCAAAAAGTTGAATAAAAAGTGATCACAAAGTCATACACACCCCAAACAAACTGATCAAAAAGTCATACACACCCCAAAATGGTATCAATAAAAACTATAGATCATTCATCAAAAAATGAGTCACTCATCACGCAGCTCCATAGACATAACTAGTGATGAGCGGCAGGGGCAATATTCTAATTCACAATATTTTGCTAATATTTGGTAGAATATTCATCATATATTCGTGGATTCGATAATTCAGGAATATTTTCTTGATTGCGAAAATCGTCAATGTAATATGCGCATATTGCGTGCGCAAATACAGGCGTGGGTCACTTTTGCTACTATTTTCAAGCTGCTAGAAGTTTCCTGATACTGGAGAAAATGATTGGCACGGCAGAACATTACAATAGCTTTTTATGCCGATAGAATGCTCCAATATATTCCCGATTGCGCAAATCGGCACTAATGATGTGAATATTTTGTCGCAACTACATATTAGTGATTGGTGCATTAAGTTGTGACATTACAGAACTATGTCTGCAGCATGAATGTATGGACAGCAGAACCTCACAGTACCTAACACCCTGCACTGGAACCAATCAGCTACACTATATCACTATCTAATCTACACTGACTATCTCCCACTAACTATCTGTATTATGTACTGTATATAAGCTAACTAACTATCTAATGTAATGACACAGGAACGCAGAGAGCACAGCAGTAACACTGCTGTCTCTCGAGAGGACCACTCGAGAGGCAACCGTGAAGTGGTGGGTGGCTTACATAATTTGGCCAAAATATAAACTAATGCCTCATCTAACATCCAGCATAGTGGCAGGACGGAGCTCTAGCTGTAGTGTGCCATTGCACCTTTGTTTTTACGTTTGTATGTGTATTTCACCATAGCAACGTGCACCTGCGTATTGGGTTGTGCTGACTGCAATCCCCATTTTATTCCTTTGTAGCATATATGGGAGGCGTGGTGACCTCCATGCAGTCATGCACACCTGACTAGTGAATCCGCCCTGTAGGCTGGTTTTAAAGTCAGTATAAAACTGAGTCTGCTTTATAGAACTTACCAGAAGCCATTTGGTTCCAGGAGAAGTACTAGTGGGCTCAGCATGCATGTTGGTATTTGCATCCCTTGATCTGATGAACGCTGTATGGCACCAGACGGGGTTACAAGCAGAGTGTATCTGGCATGCATGCTGCACCTGCACTCCCTGGGTTTTGTGTGGCTGATATGGCCCATAAAAGGTAAGAATTAATGTTAGGGACCACTCGAGAGGCAACCGTTAAGTGGTGGGTGGCTTACATAATTTGGCCAAAATATAAACTAATGCCTCATCTAACATCCAGCATAGTGGCAGGACGGAGCTCTAGCTGCAGTGGGCCATTACACCTTTGTTTTTACGTTTGTATGTGTTGTGGGGAGTCGCTCTGGTAGATAGCAGTGCGGGTGCAGTATAGAGGCAAAACAGGGAGTCCAGATAGTGCAATAAACAGTGTTTTATTCACACTTGCACAAAATAAAACAGTCTCTTGGTGTTAATTCACACACATAAGAAATCAAGCGGAAAAACAAGACAGTCCAAAACAGGCTCCAGTCACCTGGGAGGTTTTTAGATGCAGGTTCACACCTGGCTGTCAGTCCAGCCGTAAGACAAGCGACGTCAGGCTTCCAGGCCGTCTGCACTCCTCCTTGCTGGGCTCTTGCTTCCTGCCCAGAGAACTTCCAAACTGAAATGAATCCCCAGCCTAACAGCAGCACCAGGATAATCACCTCCTCCACACCCAGCTGCTGGCTGTGTTATAAAGGCCCGGGAAAACCCGGCCTGGACCGTGGGGAGTAGGCACCCACCCAACTCTTTGCCTACTCCCAGTAAGAGCCGGCCCGGATTGGCTTTGCAGCCAAACTAAATAGCAAGGTGTCAAGCAGCACTAGCTGCTGCTGACACACCAAAAATCCGGCTCTTACCTCACCGAGGCCAGGAACCTCGGTGACACGTACCTCCCGTCGACCACAGTACCTTGCACCTTACCACAGTGTATTTCACCATAGCAACGTGCACCTGCGTATTGGGTTGTGCTGACTGCAATCCCCATTTTATTCCTTTGTAGCATATATGGGAGGCGTGGTGACCTCCATGCAGTCATGCACACCTGACTAGTGAATCCGCCCTGTAGGCTGGTTTTAAAGTCAGTATAAAACTGAGTCTGCTTTATAGAACTTACCAGAAGCCATTTGGTTCCAGGAGAAGTACTAGTGGGCTCAGCATGCATGTTGGTATTTGCATCCCTTGATCTGATGAACGCTGTATGGCACCAGACGGGGTTACAAGCAGAGTGTATCTGGCATGCATGCTGCACCTGCACTCCCTGGGTTTTGTGTGGCTGATATGGCCCATAAAAGGTAAGAATTAATGTTAGGGACCACTCGAAAGGCAACCGTGAAGTGGTGGGTGGCTTACATAATTTGGCCAAAATATAAACTAATGCCTCATCTAACATCCAGCATAGTGGCAGGACGGAGCTCTAGCTGCAGTGTGCCATTGCACCTTTGTTTTTACGTTTGTATGTGTATTTCACCATAGCAACGTGCACCTGCGTATTGGGTTGTGCTGACTGCAATCCCCATTTTATTCCTTTGTAGCATATATGGGAGGCGTGGTGACCTCCATGCAGTCATGCACACCTGACTAGTGAATCCGCCCTGTAGGCTGGTTTTAAAGTCAGTATAAAACTGAGTCTGCTTTATAGAACTTACCAGAAGCCATTTGGTTCCAGGAGAAGTACTAGTGGGCTCAGCATGCATGTTGGTATTTGCATCCCATGATCTGATGAACGCTGTATGGCACCAGACGGGGTTACAAGCAGAGTGTATCTGGCATGCATGCTGCACCTGCACTCCCTGGGTTTTGTGTGGCTGATATGGCCCATGAAAGGTAAGAATTAATGTTAGGGACCACTCGAGAGGCAACCGTGAAGTGGTGGGTGGCTTACATAATTTGGCCAAAATATAAACTAATGCCTCATCTAACATCCAGCATAGTGGCAGGACGGAGCTCTAGCTGCAGTGTGCCATTGCACCTTTGTTTTTACGTTTGTATGTGTATTTCACCATAGCAACGTGCACCTGCGTATTGGGTTGTGCTGACTGCAATCCCCATTTTATTCCTCTCTCAGAACTGCAAAAAACTGCAGAAAATGGCTCTTGGGGAGGTTCTTATATACTAAAGGGGTAGGCAACTCTGCTATTGGTTGCTAGGGATGTTGCTAAGCTAAGACAAACACATTGCAGCCTTCTCATTGGCCCACAAGCAAGAAGCAGGGAGGGATCATAGGTTCAGTTAAAGAATTTTGAATATTCGAAAATACTAATATATAGCACTATATTCTAAATATTCGTGAATTCTTAAAGTGGCGATATTCACGATTAAAATTTGCGATTAAAATATTCGCACCCAACAGTAGATATAACTATAAAAATGTTATGGGCATCAGAATATGGCAATGAGAAGAAAAAATTAAAGGGAACCTGTCGGCACCAAAATGGACCATAAACCACAAGCTGTACCTTAAAGCTGTTGACATCAGGTTTTTAATGATGTTCTTGTGTAAGATGTCAGAAGTGCATGATCACTGTAAAAAAAACTTTAACCACTACCCGACCACCTAACGCAGGGATGCGTCCTGCGGGCGGCCGGGTTATTCCTCATTGATGCATCTAGGCGTCATCTCGCGAGACGCGAGATTTCCTGTGAACGCGCGCGCGCGCATGCTGATCATTCGCTGGCAGCCTGTAGATGTAAAATAATAAAAAGCATCAAATAGGTATATCAGACGCTGTTTTGTTAATAGCTTCTGATTTACCTGCTACCTGGTCCTCTGGTGGTCCCATTTACTTGGATCGACCACCAGAGGACACAGGCAGCTCTGTAAGTAGCACCAAGCACCACACTACACTACACCCCCCCCCCCTGTCACTTATTAACCCCTTATTAACGCCTGCTGACCCCCCCCCCCTGTCATTGATCACCCCCCTGTAAGGCTCCATTCGGACATCCATATGTGTTTTGCGCATCCGCAAAACATGGACACCGGCCATGTGCTTTCCGCATTTTGCGGATCCGCACATTGCCAAAACTATTCAGAAAATGCCTTTTCTTGTCCGCAATTGCGGACAAGAATAGGACATGTTCTATTTTTTTGCGGAACGGAAGTGCGGACCCGGAAGTGCGGATCCGCAATTCCGGATCCGAGCGGGACAAAGTCTGCCCCTATAGAAATGAATGGGTCCGCAATTCCGTTCCACAAAATGCGGAACAGAATGGCGGACGTGTGAATGGGGCCTAAGGGTCCCTTTATCACCGCCAGTTAGTTAGCTACTTGTTAGGTAGTTAGCGCCCACCGCATTGCAGTCACTGATTAGTCGCTGATTAGCGTCATCGCTGTTGCTAATCAGCACTAGTACTATATGGTATCTGTAAGTGATCAAGACAGATCGCAATCAGATCTATATCAGTACATAACGGTCACCTTAGGTTCTACAACAAACGCAGTGTTCGCCCGATCAGGCCTGATCTTGTGCGCACACTTGCGTTCAGTCCGCCCCACCGCAGTGTCAGAATTTTTTTTTCTGATCAATGCAAAAACACAGTAAAATCGCTGCGGCACTATAAATATCACTTTTGAGCTTTTTGGATCTTTATTAGCGATCGCAGCTTTACTGCGCAAGCACTCCTATGTCCTTTCCCCTCTTTTTTTTTTTTTTTGCAAATTTTTTGGCAGAGATTCTTTCATCCGCATTGATCGATGCGAATGAAGAAATATGTGCCGTTCATTTTTTTTTTTTCAGCCCAGAGGCTGACCGGAAAAAAAAATCTCATTACCCGTATGCTCAATATAAGGAGAATAGCAGAAACTCCTAATGCTGGCCATACATGTAATGATTGCGGAAACCCTCAAATGCCAGGGCAGTACAAACACCTCACATGTGACCCCATTTTGGAAAGAAGACACCCCAAGGTATTCCGTGAGGGGCATGGTGAGTTCATAGATTTTTTCTTTTGGGCACAAGTTAGCGGAAATAATATTTTTTTTTTTCTTACAAATTCTCATATTCCACTAACTTGTGACAAAAAATAAAATTTTACATGAACTCACCACACCCCTCACGGAATACCATGGGGTGTCTTCTTTCTAAAATTGGGTTCACTTGTGGGGTATTTATACTGCCCTGGCATTTTAGGGGACCCTAATGCATGAGAACTAGTTTGGAATCCAAATGCGTAAAAATGCCCTGTGAAATCCAAATGGTACTCATTGGAATTTGGGCCCCTTTGCGCATCTTGGCTGCAAAAAAGTGTCACTCATGTGGTACTCAGGAGAAGTAGGGCAATGTGTTTCGGGGTGTATTTTTACATATACCCATGCTGGGTGTGAGAAATATCTCTGTATATGAAAACTAAGAGATATTTCTCTCACCCAGCATTGGTATATGTAAAAATACAACCCAAAACACATTCCGATACTTCTTCTGAGTACGGTCATACCACATGTGTGACACTTTTTTGCAGCCTAGGTGCATAAAGGGGCCGAAAGTCCAACGAGTACCTTTAGGCTTTACAGGGTTGCTCGCAATTTAGCCCTGCCCAAAATGCCAGAACAGTAAACACACCCCACAAATGACCCTATTTTGGAAAGAAGACACCCAAAGGTATTCGCTGAGGGGCATATTGAGTCCATGAAAGATTTAACTTTTTGTCACAAGTTAGCAGAAAGGGAGACTTTGTGAGAAAAAAAAAAGTCAATTTCCGCTAACTTGTGCCAAAAAAAAAATCTTCTATGAACTCGCCATGCCCCTCACGGAATACCTTGGGGTGTCTTCTTTTCAAAATGGGGTCACATGTGGGGTATTTATACTGCCCTGGCATTTTAGGGTCCCTAAAGTGTGAGAAGAAGTCTGACTCTGGAATCCAAATGCGTAAAAATGCCGTCCTAAAAGGTACTCATTGGAATTTGGTCCCTTTGCGCACCTAGGCTGCAAAAAAGTGTCACACGTGGTATCGACGTACTCAGGAGAAGTAGGGCAACGTGTTTTGGGGTGTATTTTAACATATACCCATGCTGGGTGAGAGAAATATCTCTGTAAATCGACAACTTTGTATAAAAAAAATGGAAAAAGTTGTCATTTACAGAGATATTTCTCACACACAGTATGGGTATATGTAAAAATATACCCCAAAACACATTGCCCTACTTCTCCTGAGTACGGCAATACCACATGAGTGACACTTTTTGGCAGGCAAGATGCGCAAAGGGGCCCTAATTCCAATGAGTACCTTTAGGATTTCACAAGGCATTTTTACGCATTTGGATTCCAAACTACATCTCATGCTTTAGTAGGGGCCCCTAAAATGCCAGAGCAGTATAAATACCCCACAAGTGTCACCGCCGGTTCTGGGAGACGGTCGGTCAGAGGTTCCTCCCTGTCTTGTGTATGACGTTCCTTGTTTTGGTTTCACTTTGCTCAGTTCCTTTCTCTCCCTCAGCTGCCTCTTATCTTGATTAATTGGCTTTATATTCCCTCCCTTACTGCTTCTCCGTGCGGTTTATATTACTTTCTGGATGAAGTGTGTGCTGCTGGAGGCTGCAGTTCTTTTGCTCTAAGATAAGTGCATTCCGTTTACTTTGTGTTTTGTTTGCTGGCTTGATTCTTGGTGACCCTGACTCCCTCCGTATTCTGTGCAGAGAGCCGATGGCCGTTCCCCTCACTACTATAGGGAATTCAGGTGTCACTTAGTTATAGGTACGAGGGCATGTATTTGTCTACCACAGGGACTTGTACATGTGCACAGTATTTTGGGAGAGTTCTTAGGGATTTATAGGGCCCTCCTATATTTTCCTTAGTTTGGGATCAAGCCATCTGTCATTATTTATCATTTCCTGCTAACTGTACTCCATCCATGACAACAAGTGACCCCATTTTAGAAATAAGACACCCCAAGGTATTCCATGAGGGGCATGGCGAGTTCATAGATTTTTTTTTTTGGCACAAGTTAGCGGAAATGGATTTTTATTTTTTTCTTACAAAGTCTCATATTCCATTAACTTGTGACAAAAAATAAAATTTTACAAGAACTCACCATACCCCTCACGGAATACCTTGGGGTGTCTTCTTTTTAAAATGGGGCCACTTGTAGGGTATTTATACTGCCCTGGCATTTTAGGGGCCTCTAATGCGTGAGAAGTAGTTTGGAATCCAAATGCGTAAAAATGCCCTGTGAAATCCTAAAGGTACTCATTGGAATTTGGGCCCCTTTGCGGATCTTGGCTGCAGAAAATTGTCACTCATGTGGTATTGCCGTACTCAGGAGAAGTAGGGCAGTGTGTTTTGGGGTGCATTTTTACATATACCCATACTGTGTGTGAGAAATATCTCTGTAAATGACAACTTTTTAATTTTTTTTTATACAAAGTTGTCAATTTACAAAGATATTTCTCTCACCCAGCATGGGTATATGTAAAAATACACCACAAAACACATTGTCCTACTTCTTCTGAGTACGGCGATACCACATGGGTGACCCTTTTTTGCAGCCTAGGTGCGTAAAGGGGACGAAAGTCCAATGAGTACCTTCAGGCTTTACAAGGTTGCTCACAATTTAGCCCCGCCCAAAATGCCAGAACAGTAAACACACCCCACAAATCACCCCATTTTGGAAAGTAGACACCCCAAGGTATTCATTGAGGGGCATAGTGAATCTGTGGGAGATTATATTTTTTTTTTCCAGAAGTTAGCAGAAATGGAAACTTTATTATTCTTTTTTTTTCTCAGAAAGTGTCATGTTCCGCTAATTTGTGAAAAAAAATGAAATGATACATGAACTCAACATGCCCCTCCGCGAATACTTTGGGGTGTCTTCTTTCTAGAATGGTGTTATTTGGGGGGTATTTATACTATCCTGGCATTCTAACACCTCAAGAAACATGACAGGTGCTAAGAAAGTCAGAGCTGCTTCAAAATGCGGAAATTCACTTTTTTGTACCATAGTTTGTAAACGCTATAACTTTTGCGCAAACCAATAAATATACACTTATTGGATTTTTTTTTTATCAAAGAGATTTAGCACAATAAATTCTGACACAAACTTGTATAGAAATGTAATTATACTTGAACAATTTTACCAGAAAAAGTTAAAAATCTCAGCAGCAATCAAATACCACCAAAAGAAAGCTGTATTTGTGAGTAGAGATGAGCGAACACTTGGATGTTCGGGTTCGAGAAGTTCGGCCGAACTTCCCGAAAATGTTTGGGTTCGGGATCCGAACTCGACCCAAACTTTATCCCGAACCCCATTGAAGTCAATGGGGACCCAAACTTTTAGGCACTAAAAAGGCTGTAAAATAGTCCAGGAAAGGGCTAGAGGGCTGCAAAAGGCAGCAAAATGTAGGTAAATGCCCTGCAAACAAATGTGGATAGGGAAATTAATTAAAATAAAATAAATAAAAATTAACCAAAATCAATTGGAGAGGTCCCACAGCAGAGAATCATGCGTCATATCACCCACCACTGGAGAAGGCCACTTTCAGTTATTTAGGCCCCAGCACCCAGACAGAGGATAGAGGTCGCATGGCAGAGGTTCAGGCTTCATGTCACCCACCATTGTAACAGGCCACTTTCAGTTATTTAGGCCCCGGCGCCCAGATTGAGGAGAGGTTCATTCAACTTTGGGTTGCACGGCAAGATCATGGTAAAGTTAAAAAAATGAGGATTCAATAAAGAAGTGCCCCGGAGTACAAGAATACATGGTTGAGGGGGAGGCAGTTAAAAATGTCTATTTTGCACAAGGGAGGGACAGGTCCTGTGGGATCCATGCCTGGTTCATTTTTATGAACGTCAGCTTGTCCATGTTGGCTGTGGACAGGCGGCTGCGTTTGTCAGTAATGACGCCCCCTGCCGTGCTGAATACGCGTTCAGACAAAACGCTGGCCGCCGGGCAGGCCAGCACCTCCAAGGCATAAAATGCTAACTCTGGCCACGTGGACAATTTGGAGACCCAGAAGTTGAATGGGGCCGAACCATCAGTCAGTACGTGGAGGGGTGTGCAGACGTACTGTTCAACCATGTTAGTGAAATGCTGCCTCCTGCTAACACGTTCCGTATCAGGTGGTGGTGCAGTTAGCTGTGGCATGGAGACAAAACTTTTCCACATTTCTGCCTTGCTAACCCTGCCCTCAGAGGAGCTGGCCGTGGCACAGCTGCGTTGGCGACCTCTCTCTCCTCCTCTGTCTTCGCCTTGGGCTTCCACCTGTTCCCCTGTGACATTTGGGAATGATCTCAGGAGCGCGTCTACCAACGTGTGCTTGTACTCGCGCATCTTCCTATCACGCTCCACTGTAGGAAGTAAGGTGGGCACATTGTCTTTGTACCGGGGATCCAGCAGGGTGGCAACCCAGTAGTCCGCACATGTTAGAATGTGGGCAACTCTGCTGTTGTTGCGCAGGCACTGCAGCATGTAGTCGCTCATGTGTGCCAGGCTCCCCAGAGGTAAGGACAAGCTGTCCTCTGTGGGAGGCGTATCCTCATCGTCCTCCGTATCCCTCAAGCTACGCACCAGTGATTGGCCTGAGCTGTGTCGGGTGCCACCCCGCTGTGAACCTGCTTCATCCTCATCCTCCTCCACCTCCTCCTCATCCTCCTCGTCCTCCAGTAGTGGGCCCTGGCTGGCCACATTTGTACCTGGCCTCTGCTGTTGCAAAAAAACTCCCTCTTCAAAGAGACTGGCCTAAAAGTGCTAAAAATGACCCCTCATCCTTCTCCTGGGCCACCTTCTCTTCCATCATCGCCCTAAGCATTTTTTCAAGGAGACATAGAAGTGGTATTGTAATGCTGATAACGGTGTCATCGCCACTGGCCATATTGGTGGAGTACTCGAAACAGCACAACAGGGCACTCAGGTCTCGCATGGAGGCCCAATCATTGGTGGTGAAGTGGTGCTGTTCCGCAGTGTGACTGACCTGTGCGTGCTGCAGCTGAAACTCAACTATGGCCTGCTGCTGCTCGCACAGTCTCTCCAGCATGTGCAAGGTGGAGTTCCACCTGGTGGGCACGTCGCATATGAGGCGGTGAGTGGGAAGGCCGAAGTTACGCTGTAGCGCAGACAGGCGAGCAGCAGCAGGATGTGAACGCCGGAAGCGTGCACATATGGCCCGCACTTTATGCAGCAGTTCTGACATGTTGGGGTAGTTGTGAATGAACTTCTGCACCACCAAATTCAACACATGTGCCAGGCAAGGGATGTGCGTCAAACCGGCTAGTCCCAGAGCTGCGACGAGATTTTGCCCCTTATCGCACACAACCAGGCCGGGCTTGAGGCCCACCAGCAGAAACCACTCGTCGGTCTGTTGTTCAATACCCCGCCACAACTCCTGCGTGGTGTGTGGCCTGTCCTCCAAACATATGAGTTTCAGAATGGCCTGCTGACGTTTACCCCAGGCTGTGCTGAAGTTAGTGGTGAAGGTTTGTGGCTGACTGGATGAGCTGGTGGAAGCAGAGGAGGAGGAAGCCGAGTAGGAGGAGGAGGCTACAGGAGGCAAAGAATGATGCCCTGCGATCCTTGGCGGCGGAAGGACGTGCGCCAAGGAACTCTCCGCCTGTGGCCCAGCCGCCACTACATTTACCCAGTGTGCAGTTAGGGAGATATAGCATCCCTGGCCGTGCTTACTGGTCCACGTATCTGTGGTTAGGTGGACCTTGTCACAGATGGCGTTGCGCAGTGCACACTTGATTTTATCGGATACTTGGTTGTGCAGGGAAGGCACGGCTGTCTTGGAGAAGTAGTGGCGGCTGGGAACAACATACTGTGGGACAGCCATGGACATCATCTGTTTGAAGCTGTCTGTGTCCACCAGCCTGATTGACAGCATTTCAAAGGCCAGTAGTTTAGAAATGCTGGCATTCAGGCCCAGGGCTCGATGGTAGCTAGGTGGGAATTTACGCTTTCTCTCCAAGGTTTGTGAGATGGAGAGCTGAATGCTGCCGTGTGACATGGTGGAGCTGCTTGGTGACGCAGGTGGTGGTGTCGGTGGCACATCCTCTGTTTGGTGGGCGGCAGGTGCCAACGTTCCTCCCGAGGCAGAGGAAGAGGCCGGGGCAGCAGCAGAAGAGGGAGCAGGGAGAGCCAGAGTGAGTTCCTTTCTTTTAAGGTGTTTACTCCACTGCAGTTCATGCTTTGCATGTAGATGCCTGGTCATGCAGGTTGTGCTAAGGTTCAGAACGTTAATGCCTCGCTTCAGGCTCTGATGGCACAGCATGCAAACCACTCGGGTCTTGTCGTCAGCACATTGTTTAAAGAAGTGCCACGCCAGGGAACTCCTTGAAGCTGCCTTTGGGGTGCTCGGTCCCTGGTGGCGGTGGCCAGTAGCAGGCGAACTTTCTTGGCGGCGGCTGTTCTGCTTTTGCCCCCTGCTCCCTCTTTTGCTACGCTGTTGGCTCGGTTTCACCACTGCCTCTTCCTCTGAACTATGAAAGTCAGTGGCACGACCTTCATTCCATGTGGGGTCTAGGACCTCATCGTCCCCTGCATCGTCTTCCCCACAGTCTTCCTCCCTGACCTCCTGTTCGGTCTGCACACTGCAGAAAGACGCAGCAGTTGGCACCTGTGTTTCGTCATCATCAGAGACGTGCGGACTCCGATGAGGTGGTATTCCCATGTCCTCATCATCAGGAAACATCAGTGGTTGTGCATCAGTGCATTCTATGTCTTCCACCAATGGGGAAGGGCTAGGTGGATTCCCTTGGGAAACCCTGCCAGCAAAGTCTTCAAACAGCATAAGAGACTGCTGCATAACTTGAGGCTCAGACAGTTTCCATGATATGCATGGGGGTGATGTGACAGACTGATGGGCTGGGTTTTCAGGCGCCACCTGTGTGCTTTCTGCAAAAGACTGGGTGGGAGATAATGTTGTGAACGTGCTGGATCCACTGTCGGCCACCGAATTGACTAGCGCCTGTACCTGCTCAGGCCTTACCATCCTTAGAACGGCATTGGGCCCCACCAAATATCGCTGTAAATTCTGGCGGGTACTGGAACCTGAGGTAGTTGGTTCACTAGGACATGTGGCTGTGGCAGAATGGCCACGTCCTCTCCCAGCACCAGAGGGTACACTAAAAGGACCGCGTCTCTTACTAGATGTTTTCCTCATTGTTACCGTTCAACAAGCACCACAATAAGAAAAAAAATATTTGGCCCAATGTATTGATTTCAAATTCAGGCCTTTTTTTTTACAGGCACCTAACACTATCTGCCTATTTATTTTTGTGTAATATACCCTTTAATGGACAGAAATACAATGGGAGATGCACGGTAGCTTGTGAAGTTAATGAGGATGACCCTCTCAGCACTTGTATATACACCTTGAGTGTAATATACCCTTTTACGGACAGATTAACACATTGCCTGCAACAGCTGGAACACCAGATTCAGGGTATTGCTATATTGGCAATTGAATTTCACCCCAGAACAAAATATACCCTTTTACGGACAGATTAACACTTGGCCTGCAACAGCTGAAACACTAGATTCAGGGTATTGTTATATTAGAAACATAGAATGTGTCGGCAGATAAGAACCATTTCGCCGTTCTAGTCTGCCTAATATAATGAATACTATGAATAGCCCCTGGCCCTATCTTATATGAAGGGTGGCCTTATGCCTATCCCATGCTTAAACTCCTTCACTGTATTTGCAGCTACCACATCTGCTGTAAGGCTATTCCATGCGTCCACTACTCTCTCAGTAAAGTAATACTTCCTGATATTACTTTTAAACCTTTGCCCCTCTAATTTAAAACTATGTCCTCTTGTAGCAGTTTTTCTTCTTTAAAATATTCTCTCCTCTTTTACCGTGATGATTCCCTTTATGTATTTAAAAGTTTCTATCATATCCCCTCTGTCTCTTCTTACTTCCAAGCTATACATGTTAAGGTCCTTTAACCTTTCCTTGTAAGTTTTGTCCTGCAATCCATGTACTAGTTTAGTAGCTCTTCTCTGAACTCTCTCCAAAGTTTCAATATCCTTCTGCAGATATGGTCTCCAGTACTGCACACAATATTCCAAATGAGGTCTCACTAGTGATCTGTAGAGCGGCACGAGCACCTCCCTCTTTCTACTGTTAATGCCTCTCCCTATACACCCAAGCATTCTGCTTGCATTACCTGCTGCTCTGACATTGTCTGCCCACCTTTAGGTCGTCTGATATAATGACCCCTAAATCCCTTTCCTCAGATACTGAGGTTAGTACTGTTTCACTGATTTTATATTGTGCTCTTGGGTTTTTACGCCCCCGGTGCATTATCTTGCACTTATCGACATTAAATTTTAGTTGCCAGAATTTTGACCATTCCTCTAGTTTTCGTAAATCCTTTTCCAAGTGAATTTCACTCCAGAACAAAATATACCCTTTTACGGACAGATTAACACTTGGCCTGCAAATGCTGGAACACCAGATTCAGGGTATTGCTATTTTGGCAATTGAATTTAACCCCAGAACAAAATAAATCCTTTGCAGGACATTATTAAACTTGGCCAACCACAGCTGAAACCACTGATTTATGGTATTGCTATTTTGGCAACTGAATTTCACCCCAGAACAAAATAAATCCTTTGCAGGACATTATTAAACTTGGCCAACCACAGCTGAAACCACTGATTTATGGTATTGCTATTTTGGCAATTGAATTTCACCCCAGAACAAAATATATGTTTTGGCGGACACGATTATACTTTGCCAGCCACAGCTGAAATCACTGATTTATGGTATTGCTATTTTGGCAACTGAATTTCACCCCAGAACAAAATAAATCCTTTGCAGGACATTATTAAACTTGGCCAACCACAGCTGAAACCACTGATTTATGGTATTGCTATTTTGGCAATTGAATTTCACCCCAGAACAAAATATATGTTTTGGCGGACACTATTATACTTTGCCAGCCACTACTGGAACACCAGATTCAGGGTATTGCTATTTTGGCAATTGAATTTCACCCCAGAACAAAATATATGTTTTGGCGGACAATTTTATACTTAGCCAGCCACAGCTGTGACACCAGATTTATGGTATTGCTATTTTGGCAATTGAATTTCACCCCAGAACAAAATATATGTTTTGGCGGACAGTTATACTTTGCCAACCAGTGCTGGAACACCAGATTCAGGGTATTGCTATTTTGGCAATTGAATTTAACCCCAGAACAAAATATATGTTTTGGTGGACACTATTATACTTTGCCAGCCACAGCTGAAATCACTGATTTATGGTATTGCTATTTTGGCAATTGAATTTAACCCCAGAACAAAATAAATCCTTTGCAGGACATTATTAAACTTGGCCAACCACAGCTGAAACCACTGATTTATGGTATTGCTATTTTGGCAATTGGATTTCACCCCAGAACAAAATATATATTTTGGCGGACAATTTTATACTTTGCCAGCCACAGCTATAACACCAGATTTATGGTATTGCTATTTTGGCAATTGAATTTCACCCCAGAACAAAATATATGTTTTGGCGGACACTTTTATACTTTGCCAGCCACTACTGGAACACCAGATTCAGGGTATTGCTATTTTGGCAATCGAATTTCACCCCAGAACAAAATATACCCTTTTACAGTCAGATAACATTTGGCCTGCAACAGCTGGAACACCAGATTCAGGGTATTGCTATATTGGCAAGTGAATTTCACCCCAGAACAAAATATACCCTTTTACGGACAGATTAACACTTGGCCTGCAACAGCTGGGACACCAGATTCAGGGTATTGCTATTTTGGCAATTGAATTTCACTCCAGAACAAAATATATGTTTTGGTGGACAATATTATACTTTGCCAGCCACTGCTGGAACACAAGATTCAGGGTATTGCTATTTTGGCAATTGAATTTCACCCCAGAACAAAATATACCCATTTACGGACAGATTAACTCTTGGCCTGCAACAGCTGGAACACCAGATTCAGGGTATTGCTATATTGGCAATTGAATTTTACCCCAGAACAAAATATATGTTTTGTCGGACAATATTATACTTTGCCAGCCAGTGCTGGGACACCAGATTTAGGGTATTGCTATTTTGGCAATTGAATTTCACCACAGAAAATAATCTATCCTTTGCCAGACAGCAGACATTATTATACTTGGCTAGCCAAAGCTGGAACATCAAATTATGGGGATTGGTATTTTGGCAATTGTATTTAACCCCTTAATAAAATATTTAAATTGCTATCCTGAGTTTCTAGGGGTGACAATAAGCACAGCCAAGCCCCTGATGTAGGATATAGCAAAAAAAAAAGCTAGTATTGATGGATTGATGGACTTGGCAGCTTGTTCTGGTGCACCACAAGTCACAAAATGACCGCCGATCACCCCAGAAAAAAAGTGACAGAAAAACGCTCTGTGCAGCCTAAAAACCAGTGAGCAATTAACTAGCAGAAGTTGAATCATTCACAGCTGTAGATCGATCACTTCATTAGGTACTTTTGCTGACTTTTCCCTGCCTAATCTCGCCCTCACAGAAGCTGCATCCTCTCCCTACACTAATCAGAGCAGTGTGACGTGCGGCGCTACGTGACTGCAGCTTAAATAGAGGCTGGGTCACATGCCGCACTTGGCCAATCACAGCCATGCCATTAGTAGGCATGGCTGTGATGGGCTCTTAGGTCAAGAAGTAAAACGCTAGCTGATTGGCTGCTTTGCAGCACTTCAGAAAGTGGGAAGAAATCGCCGAACAACGGACCCGAACCCGAACTTTTTTGAAAATGTTCGGGTCCGTGTCCCTTACACCCCAAAATTCTGTACGAATCCGAACTATGCTCGAACTGTTCGCTCAACACTATTTGTGAGAAGAAAAGGAGGTAAAATTAATTTGGGTGGTAAGTTGTATGACCGAGCAATAAACCGTGAAAGTAGTGTAGTGCAGAATTGTAAAAAGTAGTCTAGTCATTAAGGGGGTTTAAGCTAGGGGGGCTGAAGTGGTAATTTCCCAACAGGTCATATGAAAATGAGGTTCTTGAAGTCACGGGGCAGCCGCTTTCGCACTTGAAGTCAAGCTCACCCCACTCTCTTCCTTTCCCTTTGCATTTGATTGATGGCTTTTTGGATTCTTTCAGGTGCAATTCCATCCTGAAATCTAAGGATGTGCCATATCTGCCATATGATCTCATTTCCGGCACCTGCACAGTGATCACCACTTTAGTGTAGTTGGCTTCAGTGCGTCAATGCGCAGGTGCAGACTTGTGTGGGCAAGCACTTCAGAGAACATTAACCTGCAACAGCATCAGTCACAGGATCAGGCGCACCGGAAAAAAGATTATATGACACATGCGCAAAAAATATACAAATATGGTATTGCTGTAATCAGGGGCGTAACTACCGGGTAAGCAGGGGAAGCGGCTGCTTCGGGGCCCGGGCTGACAAGGGGCCCGGCGCCAGGCAGCACATGTCCACTCTCCTCTGCTTCCCCGCCCCAGTAATCAGCTGTTTGGGCGCTGCGCAGCAGCAGGCTATCTGCCGAGAGTGCGCTCCATTAGACTGTCCACTGTGCCGGCGGGCCCGCCCCCTTTTAGTTCAGTTTGGCCCGGCCCCCCCCCTTTCACAGTTCCCCCTCCCCTTCCCTCCCCTTTCACAGTTTGGCCCGGCCCCCTACCCTTTCACACTTCCCCCTCCTCTCCCCTCCCCTCTTTTGGGTACGTGCGTCATGACTCATCATGCCTGTGTCCTGCAGTGCGGCGCCGCTGATGCGATCCTCCTATCTTGCAGGGCAGGGAAGGAGGCGGTGCTGGCTGAGTTGTTGAATGGCACGCCGGCCCACAGCCTATCAGAGAGGCTGGCGGCGCGATGACGTCATTACGCAGGCGACGCGATGACGTCATTGCGCCGCTGAGCTGCAGAAGGCATCAGAACAGCGCTGCCGCCGGACGTGGGTGTAAGTAGCAGTAGCACAGTCACAGTCTGTGTGAGTGTGACTGTCTGTGACCACATTTTTTGGTTTGGCTGCCTGGGGGTGGGGATTAATAATCAAAATAAATGTGCATTGGCTACTGGCACATTGGAGGGGGGCAAGGACAAGGTGTTTGACAATGGCTCACATTTTTTGGTTTCACTAGGAATTGAATTGGGAATAATTCAGAATAATGGACTATGGGGGTGAAGGGGGAGCATTGGCTACTGGCACATTATGGGGGTGTTACATGGCTGGGTGGCTACTGGCACATTATGGGGAGTGTTACATGGCTGGGTGGCTACCGGCACATTATAGGGGGTGTTATATGGCTGGATGACTACTGGCACATTATAGGGGGCTGGGGGTGCTATATGGCTGACTACTGGCACATTATGGGGGTGTTACATGGCTGGGTGGCTACTGGCACATTATAGGGGGATGTTATATGGCTGACTACTGGCACATTATAGGGGGCTGGGGGGTGCTATATGGCTGAGTACTGGCACATTATGGGGGGGGGTGTTACATGGCTGGGTGGCTACTGGCACATTATAGGGGGGGGTGTTATATGGCTGACTACTGGCACATTATGGGGGGGGTGTTACATGGCTGGGTGGCTACTGGCACATTATAGGGGGGGTGGGTTATATGGCTGGGTGGCTACCGGCACAATTTAGGGGGGGTGTTATATGGCTGGGTGGCTACTGGCACATTATGGGGGGGTTATATGGCTGGCTACTGGCACATTGTGGGGGGTTATATGGCTGGCTACTGGCACATTATGGGGGTGCGGGTTATATGGCTGGCTACTGGCACATTATAGGGGGGCTATATAGCTGGGTGGCTGCTGGCACATTATAGGGCGGGTCTTATATGGCTGGGTGGCTACTGGCACGTTATAGAGCGGGTGTTATATAATCTCAAGATCGTGACTTGCCAAAGGAGTGGGGTTTACACAGGAGTAGGGGGGAGCGAAACATGCGCGCGTGGGGGGGGGGGGGCCATAACAAAATTTGCTGTGGGGCCCAGTCATTTCTAGCTACGCCCCTGGCTGTAATCATACTGATGTGGAGAATGAAGAGCACAAGTCAGTTTTACCACATGGTAAAAGCCATTTAAAACAAAACCCATAAAACTATGGCATGTTTGTATTTTTTTCCAATTACACCACCTTTGGAATTTTTTCCCAGCTTCCCACTCCATCCTATGCAATATTAAATGGTGGAATTGAAAAGTACAACTTGTCTTGCAAAAAACAAATTCACATACGGCTATGTGAACGGAAAAATAAAAAAGGAATGGCTCCAAGAAGGCAGGGAGTAAAAATGAAAACTAAATAGCGGAAAATCTGTCTGTCATGTAGGCGTTAAAGGATCTGCTTCTAATGTACCGTATTTTTCGCCCTATAAGACGCACCGGCCCATAAGACGCACCTAGGTTTTTGGTGAGGAAAATAAGAAAAAAAATATTTTTTACCAAAAGGTGTGGTTTTGGTGGGTTTTGAACGAATGCTGGTCTGTACATGACACTATTATGGTGGATCTATATATGACGCACTGTTATGGGGGATCTGTGGATGGCGCTGTTATGGGGGATCTGTGGAGGGCCCTGTTATGGGGGGGAGCTGTGGATGGCACTGTTATGGGGGAGATCTGTGGATGGCACTGTTATGGGGGGGATCTGTGGATGGCACTGTTATGGGGGAGCTCTGGATGGCACTGTTATGGGGGGGCTGTGGATGGCACTGTTATGGGGGAGCTGTGGATGGCACTGTTATGGGGGAGGTGTGGATGGCACCGTTATGGGGGGAGCTGTGAATGGCACTGTTATGAGGGGGGATCTGTGGATGGCATTGATATGGGGAGGGGGATCTGTGGATGGCACTGTTATGGGGGGGATCTGTGGATGACACTGCTATAATATGTGTCAGCCACAGATCCCCCGTATAACAATGTCCCCTAATACACCGGGCCCTGCTGCTCTGCGATCTCTCATTTATTATAACTTACAAGAAATCCTCTGTAGCAGGCAGAGCGGCTAGCTGGGTTATGTCACTCACTGACGTTGCATGCCTGCTCCGCCCACTTTATGAATGAAGCAGGCAGAGCAAGCGTGCAACGCCAGTGAGTGACGTAACCCAGCCAGCCGCTCTGCCTGTTACGGAGGATTTCTTGTAAGTTATAATAAATGAGAGATCGCAGCTTTAGTTAAACCTATTAAGAACTTAAGCATTGCTGTTTAGAAATACTATGCAGAGCAGCAGGGCCCAGTTTAAGTACAGTGACTGCACTGGGCCCGCCGTAAGTTGCCGGCCTCCAGCCCCTCCTCCTTCCCCGCTCATACATCGCAGCCTGCGATGCTGGAGCACCGCAGGCTACGATGTAAATTGTCAGCATTCGCCCCATAAGACGCAGGGGCATTTTTCCCCCACTTTGGGGGGAAAAAAGTGCGTCTTATGGGTTGAAAAATACGGTACCTTGGTTTTGATGATGCTGGTGAGCCTCTGAAGCCTTCACAGTACAGTTATAGTTATACTGAGAAAAAATTACACAAAGGTGGACTCTATTTACTAATTAGGTGACTTCTGAATGGAATTGGTCACACTGGAATTTATTTAGGGGTATCAGAGTACAGGGGGGGCTGAATACAAATGCACACCACACTTTTCAGACTTGTATTTATAAAAAAAAATTGAAAACCATGTATCATTTTCTTTTCACTTCACATATGCTCCTATTGTTTGTGATGGGAGTATATCGCTAGGATATGCTCCCATTGTCTGATAGGTGCTACGACGAGAACGGAGCGGGGAGAGTTTTGGCTGGAGGCAGTGTCAGACTAGGATACATAGGGCCCACGAGTTTTATTTTGGGGACCCACCATACGGATACATTCAAATATAATAAATAATAAATAAGTTTTTAAATGAACTCAGGCTAGTTGAGGTGCTGTACATTGAATATATGTATGAAATGCAGTAAGTCTACTGTGTTATGTGCCACTTGTGCAGGGGGTGGGAGACTAGAAGCCCACTTTGCTCAGGGGCCCACCGGGGGATTCCCCTGTATCCCTGTGGGCCAGTCCGAGCCTGGCTGGAGGACCCGGGTTTTGGCAACCACGAAGCGATTCTTCCCACTGCTCCCACTGCTCCCATTCATTTCCATGGGGCCGACGGAAATAGCTGAGCCATCGCTTGGCTATTTTTGGCGGCCCCTTAGAAATGAATGGAGGGCGGCTGCGCATGCTCAATACGCCCTCCACTAATTTCCCTGCTCCGTTCTCCATGTAGGTGCGGGGACTAGAGGTGGGACCCGCACCTATCAGACAATAGGGGCATATCCTAGCGATATGCCCCCATTGTCTGTGATGGTAAAACCCCTTTAAGTTTGTGGGTGTAATGAGAATTTTTTTTGAAAAGTTCAAGGGGTATGAATGCTTTTTTGAAGGCACTGTAACTGGCAGGTAACATTTTTTACCTTTTTTAATAATAGTTGTCTTTCATCAGCTATTTTATTCTCTTATGGTATATTGTTATCTACTTTATTGTTGCATGTGTTGAAAATTCAAAAATACTGTATTTATGGAAAGTAAAGGCTCTGGTTTAGAGATGAGCGAATCGAAGCTGACAAAGTGGAATTCTTTCCGAATTTCAGGAATTATTTGATTTGCACCGAATTAGAATTTCCTCATGATTTGTGGTAACGAATCACATTTTTTCCTAAAATGGCTGCTGCACGTGTGAGGACATGGAGCAAGGAACTCTGGGAAGGCGGGATTACATAGTAACATAGTATATAAGGCCAAAAAAAGACATTTGTCCATCCAGTTCGACCTGTTTCCTGCAAGTTGATCCAGAGCAAGGCAAAAAACCCCTGTGAGGTAGAGCCAATTTTCCCCACTTAAGGGGAAAAAATTCCTTCCCGACTCCAATCAGGCAGTCAGAACAACTCCCTTGATCAACGACCTATCTCTAGTAGCTATAGCCTGAAATATTATTACGCTCCAGAAATACATCCAGGCCCCTCTTGAATTCCTTTATTGTACTCACCATCACCACCTCCTCAGGCAGAGAGTTCCATAGTCTCACTGCTCTTACCGTGAAGAACCCTTTTCTATGTTTGTGTACAAACCTTCTTTCCTCTAGACGCAGAGGATGTCCCCTCGTCACAGTCACAGTCCTGGGGATAAATAGATGATGGGAGAGATCTCTGTACTGACCCCTGATATATTTATACATAGTTATTAGATCTCCCCTCAGTCGTCTTTTTCTAAAGTGAATAACCATAATTTTGATACCCTTTAAGGGTACTGTAGTTGCCCCATTCCAGTTATTACTTTAGTTGCCCTCCTCTGAACCCTCTCTAGCTCTGCTATGTCTGCCTTGTTCACAGGAGCCCAGAACTGTACACAGTACTCCATGTGTGGTCTGACTAGTGATTTATAAAGTGGTAAGACTATATTTTCATCACGGGCATCTATGCCCCTTTTGATGCAACCCATTATCTTATTGGCCTTAGCAGCAGCTGCCTGACACTGGTTTTTACAGCTTAGTTTGTTATTTATTAAAATTCCTAGATCCTTTTCCATGTCAGTGTTACTGAGTGTTTTACCATTTAGTATGTACAGGTGACTTGCATTATTCCTTCCCATGTGCATAACTTTACATTTGTCAGTGTTAAACCTCATCTGCCATTTCTCTGCCCAAGCCCCCAATCTATCCAGATCCCTCTGTAGCAGAAAACTGTCCTCTTCAGTGTTAATTACTTTACACAGTTTAGTGTCATCTGCAAAAATTGATATTTTACTGTGCAAGCCTTCTACAAAATCATTAATAAATATATTGAAGAGAATAGGGCCCAATACTGACCCCTGAGGTACCCCACTAGTGACAGTGACCCAATCTGAGTGTGTACCGTTAATAATCACTCTCTGTTTTCTATTACTGAGCCAGTTACTTAGCCAAATACAGATATTTTCTCCTAGTCCAAGTGTTCTCATTTTATATACTAACCTTTTATGTGGTACAGTGTCAAATGCTTTGGAGAAGTCCAGATATATGACATCCACTGATTTACACCGGTCAAGTCTAGAACTTACCTCCTCATAGAAACTGATTAAATTAGTTTGACATGACCGATCCCTCATGAAGCCATGCTGATATGGTGTAATTTGCTTATTTTCATTGAGATACTCCAAGATAGCATCTCTTACAAAACCTTCAAACAGTTTACCCACAACAGATGTTAAACTTGCTGGCCTATAATTTCCAGGCTCTGTTTTTGGACCCTTTTTGAATATTGGCACCACATTTGCTATACGCCAGTCTGGTGGAACATTCCCTGTCAGTATGGAGTCCGTGAATATCAAATAAGGGTCTGGCTAGGACATCACTTAATTCCCTTAGGATATGGGGGTGTATGCCATCCGGGCCTGGCGATTTGTCTATTTTAATCTTTTTAAGTCGCTGCTGTACTTCTTCCTGGGTCAGACAGGGCACTTTTAAAGGGGAATTTACTTTTACATTTTGCATTTCATCTGACAGTTTATTTTTCTCAGTGAAAACAGTGGAGAAGAAAATATTTAATAGCTTAGCTTTATCCTCGTCGCTTTCTGCAACTCCCCCCTCATTGCTATGTAGAGGGCAGACTCCTTCAGATTTATATTTTTTACCATTTATATAGTTGAAAAACATTTTAGGGTTAGTTTTGCTCTCTTTGGCAATTAATCTCTCGTCTCTAGTTTGGCAGTTTTTATTAGTTTTTTACATATTCTATTTTTTCCTTATAGTTTATCAGAGCTTCCTGGCTCCCCCTGATTTATATGCTTTCTTTTTGTCATTTATTGCTTTTTTTACGGTTCTATTTATCCACATTGGTTTCTTCTTATTTCTTAGCCTTTTATTTCTATAAGGTATGCATCGATCACAATTAGATGTTACGATGCTTTTAAAAATCTCCCATTTTGTGGTTGTATTTTTATTTTTGAGGACTTTGTCCCAGTTAATTGGGCCTATGGCCTCTCTTAGTTGGCTAAATTTTGTTTTATCAGGTCTATTGGTTAATACTAAGTCCAGTATGGCCGTCCCTCTAGTTGGGTCCTGAACCATTTGGGAAAGGTAATTGTCTTTGGCTATTGCCAAGAACCTGTTTCCTTTATGGGATGTACAGGTTTCAGTTTCCCAGTCTATATCTGGGTAGTTGAAGTCCCCCATAATAACCACCTCATTATGGTTTGCCGCCTTGTTTATCTCGTTTAGTAATAGATTTTCTGCGGACTCTGGTATATTAGGTGGTTTATAGTAAACTCCTATTAGTAATTTATTATTGTTTTTGGCTCCATTTATCTCCACCCACAATGACTCCACATTTTCGTGTCCCTCACAGATGTCTCTCCGGAGTGTGGGCTTTAGACAGGACTTTATGTAAAGGCAGACCCCTCCCCATCTCCGGTTTTGACGATCCTTTCTGAACAGATTGTAACCTTGTACATTAACAGCCCAGTCATAGCTATCGTCCAGCCATGTCTCAGTTATTCCCACTATGTCATAAACCTCCTCACACATCACTAATTCCAGTTCTCCAGTTTTATTAGTCAGGCTTCTGGCATTAGTATACATACATTTGAGAGGTTTATGCATATTTTTTGCCCTACACCTTTCCTTCTGAACTTTTCTAGTCCCTCCTTCCATTCCTCCCCCAGTCCCACTACCTTGCCCCCGGTCTCTATCTGCACTATCTTCCCCTCCTATAATGTAATTTCCCTCCCCCCAGTCCCTAGTTTAAACACTCCTCCAACCTTCTAGCCATCTTTCTCCCCATCTTTCTCTACCTATAATCTTTTGCATGCAGCCAATCAGCAGCCAGCCCTGTGATGTCAAAGCCCTATAAATAGCCTCAGTCATCTTGGATTCTGCCATTTACTAGTGTACTCAGTGCAGGGAGAGACGTCAACAGGCGCTAGGGACAATGTTAGAAAATACGTCATTATGCTAAAAAAACAATTTACAAGTGCAGGGAAAGATTATTTAAGGTGTAGGGAAAGGATAGGGAGGAATCATTCCACAACATTTATGTTGAACAGGGTTCAGTAGGGGAGGTTACAACTTGGGTAATAGGAACAATTCTATTACACCTTGCTGCACTGACTGGGGACCCAAATTGCCATTATAAAGCTCTGTAATTCCAGCAAACCGTTCTTATTGGGGTGCAAGTACTGTTTGAAAAAGACATTAACAGGGTTTATTACATTGAAATATTTCTATGTCTTATTTGTCATTTATTAAGAAATTAACTAGCACAGAATATTAATATATTTAGATTAAAAACAAAACAAAGTATAGTTCAGAGTTGGTTATTTATTATGAGGTCAGAAAATCATCTGTGTTCAAAATTACAGAAAAACAGAAATTAACACATTTATAATCAATTAAATAACACACACAAAAAGATCCAGTATGGACTTTAAGGGTTCATTCACACGGCCATTGTTTGGTCGTTCTGTGCAATGGGAGCAGTAATTTGCAGTCTCCAATACATGGGCACCATCCGTGCAGCTACCGCTACAGATCCAGACCCATACAACTTGAATGGGTCTGTGATCAGTCTGCACCGCAAAAAAATAAAACATGTTCTATGTTTTTGCGGTGCGGAGGCACGGACAAACCCCACAGAAGCACTCCATAGTACTTCCCTGGGGTTCTGTGCCTCCGTTCCACTCTGACCATCCGACATTTTGCATGAGCCCTAACAATCTAGCACACATAAGCCATCAGGGTGAATTCACAAGTGGCATATATTTGGTCATCAGTGACCCCCTAAGTGTTTTTCTTAGTTTTTTTTTTTTTACCATGAAACGGTCACAAAAAAAAACAGTATTTTAAGGGAACTTTCTAATTTCCTAATAACCAACATGTAACATCTGCCTGCAACATGTTTTACTAAATAAAAAAAAAAAAAAAAATGTAAATACAGTGTTTTTCAAAGAGGCAGAGAAGATGCTGTGGATTAGAATGTACATATAGACATTTTTTATTACATACAGCTTTATATTTAAAGGGGTTGGCCACTTTCTGGTTACTGTTGAGAAATGTGTTTGTAAAATGGTTATATGACACTAATACAGCCTTTGTTGAAATTGTGAGCCATTTTCTAAGGTATACTTTTTTTGTGCTGTCCACACAGAGGTCCTGTCCATAAGATGACTGCTGATGGAGGGCCAAGGAAAACATCTGCATGGAGTTTGTATAATCTCCCCGTGTTTGCGTGAGTTTCCTCCAGGTACTCTGGTTTCCTTCCACATTCCAAAGACATACTGATAGGGAACTTAGATTGTAAGCCCCATTGGGGAAAGCTTGATGCTAATATCTGTAAAGCGCTGCATAATATAGAAATGTTATATAAGTGCATAAAATAAATAAATAAATAAATAAATAAATGTGATGTCTCCTCCATTCAGACACAGTGCACCTGCACTACTCCCAACAGAACAAGTGCAGATGGCAGATGCAGTGTATTTGAATGGAGGAGGCATCATGTGAAGGTAATTTGCCTGGTCACATTGCCCTCTATCAGCATGGAAAGGACCTCTGTGTGGACAGCACAAAAGACTTTGTAAACATGGGAGTATACCTTAGAAAATATAGACAATGGTGCAGAATTTCAACAAAGGCTATATTAGTAAGTGCCATATAATCATGTCACAGACACATTGGTCAACAGTACTCAGAAAGTATCCAAACCCTTTAAGATAGAAGTTTGTATGTGAATGGGCCATTATACACATTGTATTGAACATAGCAAAAGGGAAGGAGACTATAAAGGCTGTGATTTGGTAGCTCTGGGAGGGACAATGAAGAAAGGGTACAAACAAGGCATTATTGGGCTTGTAGTGAACAGCCTCTATTGTGCCCTCATGTGTGCCTCCTCTTGATCCCTCCAACAGGAACCATGAAAAAATGTATAGACTATACACAGTTTATGTGAACATTTCTACCTCTTTGGGAGCAAAGTGTCTCATGAGACAACACCTTTTAAAAATAACCATTTCACAATTGGGGTCTTGTGACTCCAACTTTGCATTCAACAGTCTCTAGCAGCTTTCACAAGTAGAAAATAAGCAGGGAAGAATTAGCCACTTTTGTTCAATCTGAGATTCAATCTATGAAATTTATAGCATTTTGCTGTATTTATGCCATAATTTCATCTAGTTGGAACAACCCCCCAATATCATGAATCGGTGACTGTGTACTAGAGGCATAAAATCTAGACTCAAAGGTAGGGTTCCATTAGTGATTACTGTGGATGATGGATGAGGAGAATGGAAAGGACAGCAGGAAACTGAGTACACCCCTGGGAAACTAAGAAACTTGGGAGAGTGTAGATAAAATTATTTATAAGCTGTTCATATTTGGAACTTCATGCTGAAAATGATTTAGTGGGACCAATATACTTTAGTTTGGCATTCAATTTTTATTTATTTAATCCCTGAAATATTCTCTTATCCAAAAATAGTGTACAGAGCAATAAATAGCGTAAGCATACAATGTACATTCACATTCTATATTTACTTATACATATGTACATATTCCCACCTCAGGGACTACTATTAAGACAGACTACTGGGAGATTTGTCATGTCTGCTTGTCCTTATAATACGTCCTGCTCCATGTTCTTAGCCCTTTCAAATAGCTGCATAATTTTGGTAGCAGGCACACAGCCTTCTCGTAATATTGTAATAGATCCTAGAAAGAAAATACAGAGAAGTAATTAATAATGTAATATAATAATAATAATAATAATAATAATAATAATAATAATAATAAAGCAGTAAATCACAAGCAAAATATTGTTTGTTTCTAATTGAATAAATTAAAAGATTGTCCAATTTGGATGATCTCTTTCCACATTCTCTATATGACATATAGAGGTTATTGGAAAGTATAAATCAGGACCACTCTCCATTAGGTTGGCCATAGACTTGAGAAGACTTGGAGATTTTGGCTGATTGTTCTTCAAAGACATTAAAGTATAACTGTCAAATTATTATTTTTTTTACTATTGGATTCTGGTGATTAATATTACCTTGTTGGCCCTGTTTTAATTTCTGATTCGTAAATAAATAACCCCTAAAAGCCACCTAAAAGTCCCCAGTATTGGCTATTGTTACCTGAGATAAAATCAGGTTGCTATGCTCCTTCCGTCTACCAGATGAGAGGACGGAGCACGCTGCGTGCACTGGGAACTGATAGTGAGTCAGCATTGTAAGGGAATGTATAAAAAGCCAGGTTCTTCCTGACAGGAGATAACAGTGCTGGGCTGTGTGTGTGAACTTCTCCACATGCCTGTGCTTGGCAGACACTCCCTTAGCAGTGAAGGACGATGTAGAGCCCAGTGTATAAATGACAGCCTTATCTGATAAGAGGAGAGCTTGTAGAAGGACTACAGGCTTCAGCTAGACCTGGGAACTTTACTGCAAATCCCCATATACAGAGCTGGTCTTCACTAACTTCACTGCAGGTGTCCTATGGATTAGCCTCAGGGCTGAGGGCAGCCATCTTAACAGAATAGTGAAATTTCAGTTTTATGCAGACTGGTTGCTAAGGGCTGAATCTTATTAAATAAGGGGTAAGTAAGTCTAATAGTTATTGATTCAGGTATATTATCATATTAGTAACTACATATATGAAAACTGAAATTAGGGTCTAAATGTAACAGTTATCCTTTAATGCTATTGATAAGCAAGAAAGCAAAATAGATTCATGCATGTGTAAATCCAGCCAATTTAATCCTTCTGTGGTCAGAAAATCATAGAGCAGATACCACAGACGTGGCACTCATTATGTCCAGGATGAGTTAAAGAAGATAGCTACTCAACAAACAGCCTTTACATTGATGCACTAGAACATGGACACATAGAGTTTTTATTGCTTCAGTAAGTGGTTTCCTCAAATGGCAAAACAAGCTGATCATTGATCAACTCGCTGTCGGGGGACAACCTGTCCAATAAAAAAAGTTTGTCCAAAGTGGTCAACCCATTTAAGCTGCTCAGTAACTGTACCATGGAAAGATGATCTGTTATGTGAAATATCCTGTTTAACCAAGAGACATCTATAGTTAGCCTTCCAATGGAAGTGGAATGCTAGCTGTAATACCTTAACAAGCCAATTAGTAGGAAAGGCAGCACATATTCCGAAGTGGGGACAGGAATTTAGTATGTGCAGTGGCATCCACACATCCCTGTTAGTCATCTAATGATTACACTCAATTAGAGAAGACATGTCCTATGAAGTAGGGTAATGCTGATATTAAATCAATATTAAAACTATCTCCTCTACAATTTAACAGATTTCCTATGTTGTAAGATATTTATAATCAGATTACATAAAATGCATTGCAACTGTCTTTTAGTATGCCTTGCTAATGACTAGACTCCACATGTTGGAAAATATCTGGATGATGGCTATAAGGAGAGTATATCTTTTAGTCCATAGCTACCTTTAGGGTGCATTCTCACATGTAGTTTGTGGTGGCCTTTTTTCTCATATTTCCATTGTTATGCCATTTTATGGACTAGTCTTTATTGGCTCTTTATTTTTCCTTAACCCATTAGTGACCAGACAGTTTTTGAGGGTTTGTGACCAAGCACATTTTGTTAATTTTTGATTATCACTTCATAAGAGCTATAATCTTTTCTTTTCCTGAGAAGCACAGACGAGAGGACTCTATCCCTGAAGAAGAAAGGCGATTTTATCGCAACGCATCAGATTTTTGGTCCACAACAGCTCCAATAGCTGTAAGCGATCTGATTAAGAGCGCAAGCTTTTTTGAATAGGAAATGTGCTGCCAGCCGGGGTACGTTTTCCAACTACACAGCCTGACTGCTTCTACTGGACTGGAGGATCGGGACAACTATCAAATATTCACCACTACACATCAACATCACATCCTCTACAAGTTCTGGTAGGCATGACGGTGTCACATATAATCTAGATACTTATTGCAACTTAGAGGACAGCAGACGTGGTAGAACCCTGCTTCTAGTCACTGGTACTTAGGTTCAGTCAGAGAGTAAGCACAGGAATTCTTCTTTACATTACATAAATGTTATTAAATGTGCTGCATTATAACAAAAGCTTTTTACAGCAATAGCGCAATTTTATTCCTATGTTACTGAATGCATAATTCAAAGACATTTCACTGTAAAAATAGCATTGTTACACCAGGGAAATTGAATGCATATTTCAAAGCCACTTTACCACAAATATTGCATTGCTATATCCATGTTAGACTGTGTAGTTTAAAGACCTTTCACCATGAAAATTGCATTGATATACCCATGTTATTGAACACATAGTTCAAATACATTTTACTGCTAATATTGCAGTGTTGTATCTGGTTAACAGATGCATTACTGCATGAAACCAGGTAGTTCAAAGACATTATACCTGTGATTTTGAACGCATAGTTCAAAGACCTTTATCAGCAAACATTGCATTGTTATATGCATGTTAGCAAATATATTGATGCGTGTTATCAGATTCATTACTGCATCAGACCTTATAGTTCAAAGACAAATTTTACTACAAAAATTCCAACTATATTGAGCTTATAGTTCAAAGACAATAAACTGCCAACATTGCATAGTTATATCTGTATAAGCAAATGGATTACTGCATCTGTGTTACTAACCAGTTTGGCTTTGGGCTAAATTTAAGGGCGTTGTCCTGGTGGTTCCCTGATATTCACCCTTTAACCCCTTTACAGGGATCTGGACTTTGCTACAAGGAACCAGCCACTACCTCCTGGCGTAGTCCTTGTGTAGTTGGTTGCTAACCCACAGGAGTCAGAGACACCGGTGCGAAGTACCAAGGACACAAGCAAAAGCTTAGTCCAAATACAATCCAATAGTCAGGGCAGACTGAGTAGGTGCGTATTCCAAATGGCAATTCCAAGTCAGTGCAGGCAGAGTTCATGTGTAATCCACATCATAATTCCGAGGTCGGTGCGGACAACAAGGAGCAGAATCAGAAGACAGACAGGGTTCGGTACACAGAAATTCAGATGAGGTCACTTTCGCTGGCTACTACCTAGTAGAAAACCTTAACGCTAAGGCAAGAAGGTGGATCCAGAGCTCAACTAAAAAGAATCAGCAACTTAACCAGCAGGGGCAGGAGAAAGGGATTAACTCTGCTAGTGCTAAAAGGAAAGGAGAATATAGTGATGCCTGCGCTTGCATGGGACAGCGGGACAAAAATTGCAATGTTACACCTGTGATATTAAGCATGTAGTTCAAAGATTATTACCAATGTATATTGCTAGTAAGAGTGTGCATGTGTTTATAGAAGGGGAAGGACATTTAATTGCGTCTCGGTCTTTAAAAAACAGAAAGCACACTTACAATTTTGTTAGGTTTGGTAATCAGATTACTAAACACTACTATGACTTTTCCTTTTCAGGCCTCAGAATAAAATGTCTGGAAAATGGAAGAGTGCTAAATGGTCACCCCAGGGTCAAAACATGGGTAGTAGCAGAAATAGCAGCTCCTGCCATTCGACCAATAGGATTAGTAGGTCACAATTCTCCCTGGCTTCTGAAATACATCACATTATCATTAAGGACAAAGAGGATGTGATTGTTAACTGCATGGCTCATTCCTCTTCTCTGTCACAGCAAGATGATATGGAGGTTACCTTTGAGTTTGACACTGTGTATTGGAGCCAGGTATCACAGCATTCAATCTGCTTCTCCTCCTTGCAACCCTAGAAAAGCCTTTTTGAGTTTAATTTGCATCCTCTCTGTCTTAACTGCTCCCTTCTAGTGAGGCACCTTTTTGTCTCCTAAAAAGAGACAACCTATACCACAACATTCTCTGAAAGACGCTGAGGATAGTCTGCCTGTTGATGACTTGTGTCAGAACTTTCAGCATTTGGAAAGACATGAGGAGGAGCCGGTTCAGGGGGAGGCAGGGAACCCCTTGCATAGCTGTGCTGGTTGTGGTAGTAGTGGTACCTGTAGCCACATTGCAGTAGCTCATTGCACATGGTTGCAGTAGGGGCAGTAATAGCAACAGTGGCAAATACAGAGCAGCATATTGGGAGGGGGACCAAGGAGCCCACAATGACATGACAGTCCGATAAAAGTGACGTTGATAGTGAAGAATTTAATCTTACATGTACGTTAAAGGAGTGGTCTGATACTTTTCATTGGGCAATCTTGGGCTCAAATTGTATTAATCATGCTGAGAAAAATTGGAATCTACAACTCAGATGGTATCTTACCCTGGTTAGGATAACCCACATTAACCATAGTTCTAGTCCTTTATGTTGGAGGCTTTGCTGTGATAAGGGTACCCTTTCTCATATGTGGTGGTATTGCTCCATAATTCTCCTGTTTTGAGTGGAGGTTTTGAATCTCCAGTGATAGATCTGTCTCTCTCTCCCCCACACTGGCATTAGCAGTTCTTTGTATAGGTAGGTGTAATATTCCTCACCAACATAGTAGGTTAGTATCTAATATACTCATGGCCGCCATAAAACTCATTGCTAGGACATGTAAGCTTCCCATCACCCCCAGTATTTCTGATTTGACTTATTTGATTAATAAATATATGCAGTATGAATTTATATATGTCACCTCTTCCCAGAATAGAACTACGGTCCGCAATAGGTGGGAGGCATGAGTGAGGGGATCCTGGGCTACTCGACTTCCGACATTTGTCTTGTGATGTTTCTTTTTCTATACCCTTCTGAGCCCTGTGGGGATTTCCGGGTGGTGGGTTTTGGTGAGCGGACAGACACCATTTGTTCAGAAATTATGAGCGCTGAAACTTGTTACTTCATATTGCGTGTAGTTTTCTTCATTTTTGCAACTGTACTGATATGTGGATTTTACTGTACTACTGTGTACTATCTGTACATATAATTGTTTGAAAATTCAATAAAAAACTCTGAAAGTGCATTAAAAAAAAAGTGAAGCAGAGCATAAGGATAATAATGACACAAGACATGGGAACCAGATTGCAGTGCTGAGAAGGCAGTGCCAGGAAAGGAGAAGGGGGTGGCACTGGCAGCAATTCAGAGCAGAGGCAAAATACAACCAGAAAACCTCAAAAACTGCCAGGGCCAAATCTGTTTCTATTATAGCTAGCTCGGAAACTGGTGATGCCGCTTATAATGGCTCAAAATGTGCCAGACCTAAGCCAAGCTGGGTATTCAGACACAACATAGGCACCACGGCTCCTTTAAACCACATGAAGCAGCATCACCAGTTACTGTGGGAAAATAGAAGTGGCCACCGGCTAGCGCAACAAGAGTGTCCTCCTTCTACCAGTCTCCTTGCAGCAGCTAGGCTGCATCCACATGCAGTGTGGTTTCCTTGTCGTAGTCATTATCAGTTACTGCTTCTCCCACTCAAACTACTCCTACTCCTACTCTGCTCTATCATCAGTCATCAATAACAGAATATGTGGCCAGGAAACAACTCGTGAAAACTTAGTGGATTATGCTGCCTTTAGGGAGCTGATGGTGGGTGCTCAGCCTTACTGGAAGATACCTAACCAGCACTATTTCTCTAAAAAAGCCATCCCTTCCTTGTACTCTCAGTTAGTGGAGAACATGTGCCACCCCTTGCAATTCTCGTTGTACAGCAAGGTGCATGCCACAGTGGAGCTGCTGTTATGGGCAGGTAGAGTACATGTCTTTCACAACCCACTGGGTGAATTTTATTACATGGCAGTGGTGAGGCAGAACTGCAGCAAGAAGGCCAGGTCCTATTGACACCTCCACATTTGTATCGGACTGGTTCTCACACCAGGCACGTATCTGCCTACTCCATGTTTTCTCCATGGACATCTTGCAGCCACCAACAAAAGCAAGGCAGAGCATCGCTCCCATTGCCCCTCTCTTCTATCATATATGTAAAATGAAGCATTGCCATGCTGTGAAAGATTTATCAGCCTGGACAAAAGTAGCCACAAAGGCAATCACTTGCTAAATTGCTTCAAGCAGCAAACATCCTTCTGGCTGTCTCCCCACCAACTCAAACTGGGCAAGGTGATCAGTGATAATGGCAGGAATATTGTGGCCACTGTACATTTGTGGTAAACATGGCACATGTGATAAATTTAGCTGTGCAATGACTTTTTTGAAAAAGTTCAGTAGCTTGCATACAGTGCTGGCCATGTCCAAGAGACTGTCCTCACAGTCCGTCGTTTGAACTTACTGGCAATTCACCTTGCATATGCTAGAGCATCTGTACAAGCAGTGTAAAGTAGTGAATGATTTTGTCATGCATTAGACCACCTCAGCAGGGAGCATGTGTTATTTTGAGGTCAGGCAGTGGCAGCTCATCATAGACACCTGTTGCATAATGAAGCCCTTTGAAGAAGCCACCAGATTTGTCAGTAGGGATGATATTTATCCTAGAACAGACGATCATGCTGATTCAGCAATAGATGGTGGAAGAAGAACAGTTTATATATTTTGCTGACCACATGTAGCTATTAGTGTTGATTGAGCACCAAAGTGCTTGGGTGCTCTGGTGCTCGAGAAGAACACTTTGGGATGCTCGGGTGCTCTACAGATCACCCGAGCACAATTAAAGTCAATGGGAGAACAAGAGCATTAACCAAGGAACCCCTGCTCTGAAGAGGGGAGGGTGTCTGGTACACAGGAAAAGCTTATAGGGAATAAATGAATGAGAATCATAAAACCAATAAAGAATATATATACAAAACATATATATGTTTGTCACTCACTTCACCCAGGAGGTACCGGATGGGATAAGCTCAAGACACCCTCCGGAATTCCTCCTGCGCCTGGGTAGCCTGTAAGATCGACGGGAATGACAGCAGTCCTCTCTGGTACGTCTTGTCAATCACCTTTATTGAACCACAGGGTGGGGGTGAAGATGTCAGCTCAACGCGTTTCGGGGTATTAAAGAACCCCTTCATCAGGAGCATACATTACATACAGACTGTCTGGGGTTTAAATACATAAAAGTGGCGGTAAAAAAACAGATGTCGGTAAAAGACAATGGAGTTACGTCACTTCCAGTTTGCGTTCTACTGTCGAACGCACCGGAAGTGACGTGTGACTAGTCTAAAATAAGAATGGCAATCAGTTGCCAAAAGTAGTGATATAAAACGTCATCTTCTATCACAATAAAAAAACAAATGTAGCAATCAAGAAAATTTTGGTGGCCAGATTCGATTTTGATACATTTTAGTGCTGATAGGGTTCCTCGACCCTTCCGGTGGAGCGGAAGGATGTATCTTGCTTCCAAATTGTAAAACTATAAGAAAAGGTATATGCATAGATAGCCAAGTAAAGAGATTGCCATTCTAAGTGTTCTCTTCTAGATTCTGTAGGATTAGTCTTTGGAGTTCGAGTTCCTAGTCACGTGTGCAGTGTAGTCACATGTACAGGGGACTACGCATGTTTCCGGTGTGTGAAACGCAAACCGGAAGTTGAAGAGAATTACATCTACATTCAGACGGAGGGGCAAAGAAGTGTATTGATTCTTGTTTTATGGCAACAATTAGAAAAATAAGAGAAATATCTTTTTGGTAGTTCTTATCTATAGCGTCACTTAAGGAGATGTGTTAAATAGTATTATAAACACCTACAATATATTATATGATGTGCATCATTAGGGGAAAGTTCTAGGGGTGGGAAAAAAAATTCTAGGGGGTCTAGGGAATTATGAGAACTATATAAGACATTTATCATGGATATAGATTGTAGGTATAATAAAATGTAAGTATTATAAAAAGCATATAAGCACATGCAATGATAAAAAAAATAAAAAATAGGGGTGTACATATGTATAAAAAAAGGGGGGGGGGATGTACAAATAAAGAAGGGGGGGACTCTAATAGTAGGAAGATAAGGTAATTTCATAAATATATATAAAAAACATATATAAAAAAAGAAGGGGGTAATTAAGGGTGTGATATGTACCTATAAATTAATCGTGAGTTGATGAATTAATACTAGAGATGAGCGAACCCGAACTGGATAGTTCGGGTTCGTACCGAATTTTGGGGTGTTCGGGACCCGGACCCGAACATTTTCAAAAAAGTTTGGGTTCGGATCCGTTGTTTGGCGATTTCTTCTTGCTTTCTGAAGGGCTGCACAGCAGCCAATCAGCTAGCGTTTTACTTCTTGCCCTAAGAAGCCATCACAGCCATGCCTACTAATGGCATGGCTGTGATTGGCCAAGTGAAGCATGTGACCCAGCCTCTATTTAAGCTGGAGTCACGTAGTGCCACACGTCACTCTGCTCTAATTAGTGTAGGGATAGGACGCAGCTGCTGTGAGGGAGAGATTAGGCAGGGAAAACTCAGCAAAAACACCTAATGAAGTGATCGATCTACAGCTGTGAAACATTCAACTTCTGCTAGTTAATTGCTCACTGGTTTTTAGGCTGCACAGAGCGTTTTTCTGTCACTTTTTTCTGGGGTGATCGGCGGCCACTTTGTGTCTTGCTGCCACCAAGTCCATCACTCCATCAATACTAGTTTTTTTTCTGCTATATCCTACATCAGGGGCTTGGCTGTGCTTATTGTCACCCCTAAAAACTCAGGATAGAAATTTGTATATTTTATTGAGGGGTTAAATTCAATAGCCAAAATAGCAATCCAATAAATCTGGTGTTCCAGCTGTGGCTAGCCAAGTGTAATACTATATGCTGTCTGGCAAAGGATAGATTTTTTTTCTGTGGTGAAATTCAATTGCCAAAATAGCAATACCATAAATCAGTGGTTTCAGCTGTGGCTGGCCAAGTTTAATAGTGTCCAGCAAAGGATATATTTTGTTCTGGGGTGAAATTCAATTGCCAAAATAGCAATACCATAAATCAGTGGTTTCAGCTGTGGCTGGCCAAGTTTAATAGTGTCCGGCAAAGGATATATTTTTTTCTGGGGTGAAATTCAGTTGCCAAAATAGAAATACCATAAATCTGGTGTTCCAGCTGTGACTGGACAAGTTTCATGGTGTCCGGCAAAGGATATATTTTTTTCTGGTGTGAAATTCAGTTGCCAAAATAGCAATACCCTGAATCTGGTGTTCCAGCTGTGACTAGACAATTTCCCTAGTGTCTGTCAAATGATATATTATTTTCTGGGGTAAAAGTCAGTAGCAAAAATAGCAATACAGTAAATCTGGTGTTCCAGCTGTTGCAGGCCTAGTTTAAATCTGTCCGTAAAAGGGTATATTTTTTTCTGGGGTGAAAGTTAATTGCCAGAATAGATATACCCTGAATCTGGTGTTCCAGCTGTGACTGGACAATTTCCCTAGTGTCCGTCAAAGGATAGATTTTGTTCTGTGGTGAAATACAGTTGCAAAAATAGAAATACAGTAAATCTGGTGTTCCAGCTGTGACTGGACAAGTTTCATAGTGTCCATCAAAGGATATATTTTTTTCTGGGGTTAAAATTAGTTGCCAAAATAGCAATACTGTAAATCATTGGTTTCAGCTGTGGCTGGACAAGTTCAATACTGTCCGGCAAAGGATAGATTTTAAATTGTTGGGTGAAATATTACCATTTTTGCCAGGTACAATCCCCTGCACTGCATAACTGACAGGGAACTTACAATTGGCGGTTACATTCCTGCATGAAATGAAGCCTTTTTGGGCTGTGAAGCCAAAGATAGTCTCCAATAACTGTTTTTTTTATTTTTAATTTTACAACAATGGTTGGGTGAGGCCGGTATACATGTCTATTCTGCATAAGGTTCAAACAAGTCCTGTGGGATCCATGTCTGGTTCTTTTTAACAAACAAAAGCTTAGTTGTCAACATTGTCTGCAGACAGGCGGCTGCACTTGTCTGTGATAATGCCCCCAGCCATGCTAAACACACGTTCAGACAATACAGTGGCTGCAGGGTAGGCCAGCACCTCCAAGGCGTAAAGGGCAACCTCAGCACATGTGCCCAATTTAAAGACCCAGAACTTAAATGGGCCAGACCCAGTGGCGTAGCTAGAAATGATTGGGCACCACATCAAATTTGTTAATGCCCCCCCCACCCCCACAGTAATTTTTGCCCAACCCCTTCCTTTGATGCCGCCATGCCTGTGGCTACTAAAGATCGCTATCTCAGACCAGGCCTAGCAGCTGTTCCATTCGCTTTCTACACTGTCTATACTGCCACTGTATATAATTTCATTGTATAATACTGTTGAGGGAGCCCTGACAAAGTCCTTTACTCATCCTCCTCCTCCTGGATGGCCCCTTTCTAGGTCACGGCCCCAAAGCAGTTGCTTCCCCTGTAGCTATTCCCCTAGGCAGACCCATCAGTCAGTACATGTACTGTTCCAACATGTTGCTGAAATGCTGCCTCCTGCTAAGATGTTCCAGATCTCCTGGTGGTGCAGGTTGTTGTGGCGTGATGACAAAGCTTTTCCACATTTTTCCAATGATAAACCTGCCTTCTGAGGTGTTGGTGGTGACCAAGGTGCATTGGCAAATATTTCCTCCTCCTCCTCTGCCTTCACCTTGTGCTTCCACTGAGTCCACGGTGTCAGGTGTATATGCCATCAGCAGCGTGTCTACTTGCGGGCTAATCTTCCTATCACACTCCAGTGAGGGAATTAAGGACGGCACGTTGTCCTTGTAACAGGGATGCAGCAGGGTTGGAATGTGGCAGTAACTGGGTGGTCATTGCGCAGGCACTGCAGCTTGTTGTCGCTCATGTCTGCCAGGCTGCCCAGAGGCAAGGACAAGCTATCCTCTTTGAGGGAGGTATATCGTCTGTGTCCTCTGTATCCCACAGCGTTCCTCCTACTCCTCCTCATCCTCCAGAACTGTGCCCTGGCTGGACAATTGTGTTCCAGGCCAGGGCCTATGTTGGTGGAGGAACCCACCCTCCGAGCCACTTGTAATTGGCTGGCCTTAAGTTAAGGATAAGGCGTGTATATAGTTTTGTTTGTTTGTATGGTTAGTTTAGCTGCATTATAGTTATTTTAATATGTTTTTAAGTAAATTTGTAAATCGTTTGTTAATGGTTTGAGTGAAAGGGGGGGGGGGCGCTTTTGTGTGTGTTCGATTAACTGAATTGATTTTCACTGTCTGGTGTTTAGGAATTTCTGCACCCCAAATTCAGCACATGTGGCAGGCAGGGGATGTGCGTCAAACCGGCTAGGCCCAGACCTGCTATTACATTTTGCCCCTTTAGCGCACAACACCAGGCCGGGCTGAAGGCTCAATGGCACCAACCAATCATCCGTCTGTTGTTCCATGCCTGTTCACAGCTCCTGCGCAGTGTGGGATTTTAAAGTTTTAAAACAGACTGCTGTCATTTCCCCTGGCTGTGTTGCTGTGGGTGGGGAATGTGTTACACTGAGTGGATGAGGGGGTGGTAGAGGAGGAGGAGGAAGCAGAGTAGGAGGAGGAGGAAGAGGTGGTAACAGGTTACAAAGAGAAATGCCCAGCAATCCTCTGGGGCGGAAGGACATTCGCAAAAATGCTATACGCCTCTGGACCAGCCGCTACATTTACCCACTGTGTTGTTGGTTGTGTGGACGTTGCCATAGATAGCATTGCGCAGTGCAAACCTGATTTTGTCCGCCACTTGGTTGTGCAGGGAAGGGATGGCTCGCCTGCAAAAGTAGCGGCGGCTGGGATACACGTACTGTGGGACAGCCACCGCCATAAGGTTTTTAATACTGTCCACCAGACAGAATGACAGCATTTCAAAGCACCAGGAAGTTTGAAATAAGGCATTCAGAGCCATGGGTAGGGGGGTACTTCCTCTTTCTATTTCTTTTTCTCTCCATTTATTTATTATTTTTCTCTATTTTATGTTATTTTAAGTCATTTCCCTATCCACATTTGTTTGCAGGGGATTTACCTACATTTTGCTGCCTTTTGCAGCCCTCTAGCCCTTTCCTGGGCTATTTTACAGCCTTTTTAGTGCCCAAAAGTTCGGATCCCCATTGACTTCAATGGGGTTCGGGTTCGGATCCCGAACCCGAACATTTTTGGGAAGTTCGGCCGAACTTCTCGAACCCGAACATCCAGGTGTTCGTTCAACTTTAATTAATACATTCATAAATGATCACTGTATTAATAAATAATTATATTAATTAATAAATATAGATCAATGCATCAAAAGTTAATAAATTACCAAATTCATATAATATCACTGGAGTGATAGATGAAAATAGATAAATAAATAATTAGATCATTAGATCAATGTGTCAAAGATTGATTAATAAAATGATCTATGGGTATGAACAGTGTCACCTGAAATTAACTTTGATTTTCTATTATATAGCTGATCATATGGTGTACTGAATATTGCTAGAAGGGGGAAAATCCTAATAATTGGAATACTCAAGAGACTCGTTGAGTCCAAAAGGGCAGAGTGTGTTAAGGGTGTATATCCAGTGCATTTCCTTGCGACGAAGTTGCTGGTAGGAAGGTGTGCATTCTAAAAGTGAAACTTTCAAACTGGATGGGTCGCTATTATGTTTCTCTAGATAGTGACGTGAGACACTATGGGTGAGGTCTCCCCTCCTGATGTTTGAGTGGTGCTCGTTCATCCTCTGTTGTTCTACCGACATATTTCAGTCCACATGGGCAGTGGAGAAAATAAACTACATTCCTTGTCCCGCAATTTAATTCTTGTTTGATAGTCCATATAGTTTCCTCTCGCGTGTTCCTAGAGTTCGGGATTTTTATTGTTTTGACCCCATGTGTGATCATAGAACAACATAGAAATTTCTTGGAGAAACATTTTCGTATCCCTATTTTCTCTGGATTGGTCATTATGTTAATTTCAGATTTTGTTTTCGTGGATTTGAGGTTTGGACAGGATGGGGCAATAAGGTTTTTCAAAGTTTTTGCCCTTCTGAAAGTAACTGAGGGCTGTCTTGGTAGAATTCCTTTGAGAATGGGATCTTTGAGTAGGATGTTCCAATGTTTTGTTAAAATCCGTCTGATGTTGATGTGGTTGGCAGTGTAACGGGTTATAAGATTATATTGATGTCTATCATTCTTGTTTATTTCTGTTGTGGTGGGTCGGAGGGCTGTTTTCTGATCTATGGAGGTTGCCCTTCTGGGATCTATATATATATTTATTTATTTATTTATATAATTATTTATTAATCCAGTGATAATTTATGAACGTATTAATTCATCAACTCACGATTAATTTATTGGTACATATCACACCCTTAATTACCCCCTTCTTTTTTTCTATGTTTTCTATATATATTTTTGGAATCGCCTTATCTTCCTACTATTAGAGTCCCCCCCCCTTTATATGTACATTCCCCCCCCCTTTTTTTATACATATGTACACCCCTATTTTTTATTTTTTATCATTGCATGTGCTTATATGCTTTTTATAATACTTACATTTTATTATACCTACAATCTATATCCATGACCCACTAGAAATTATTTTCCCACCGCTAGAACTTCCCCTAATGATGCACATTATATAATATATTGTGGGTGTTTATAATACCATTTAACACATCTCCTTAAGTGACGCTATAGATCAGAACTACCAAAAATATATTTATTTCTCTTATTTTTCTAATTGTTTCCAAAAAACAAGAATTGATACACTCCTGTGCCCCTCCCTCTGAATGTAGATATAATTCTCTTCAACTTACGGTTTGCGTTTCACACACCGGAAACATGCGTAGTCCTCAGGACACGTGACTACACTGCACACGTGACTAGGAACTCGAACTCCAAAGACTAATCCTACAGAGTCTAGAAGAGAGCACTTAGAATAGCCATCTCTTCACTTGGCCATCTATGCATATACCTTTTCTTATAGTTTCACAATTTGGAAGCAAGATACATCCTTCCGCTCCACCGGAAGTGAGCTCACTTCCGGTCGCGGAACCCTATCAGCACTAAAATGTAACAAAATCGAATCTGACCACCAAAATCTTCTTGATTGCTACATTTGTTTTTTTTATTGTTATAGAAGATGACGTTTTATATCACTACTTTTGGCACATGATTGCCATTCTTATTTTAGACTAGTCACACGTCACTTCCGGTGCGTTCCACAGTAGAACGCAAACCAGAAGTGACGTTACTCCATTGTGTTTTACCACCATCTGTTTTTTACCGCCACTTTTATGTATTTAAACCCCAGACAGTCTGTATGTAATGTATGCTCCTGATGAAGGGGTTCTTTAATACCCCGAAACGATTTGAGCTGACATCTTCACCCCCACCCTGTGGTTCAATAAAGGTGATTGACAAGACGTACCGGAGTGGACCGCTGTCATTCCCGTCGATCTTACAGGCTACCCAGGCGCAGGAGGAATTCCGGAGGGTGTCTTGAGCTTATCCCATCCGGTACCTCCTGGGTGAAGTGAGTGACAAATATATATATGTTTTGAATATATATTCTTTATTGGTTTTATGATTCTCATTCATTTATTCCCTATAAGGTTTTAATGTGAATACTTAAATTTCTGGTCAATCGAATCTCTGTTTCTCCACTATTCGAGCTTAAATAACACCAACAGGATACTAGTCCTTAACCCCTTAAGGACACAGGGTTTTTTCATTTTTGCGTTTTCGTTTTGCGCTCTATGCCTTCCAAGAGCCATAACTTTTTTATTTTTCCGTTCACATGGCCATATGAGGGCTTATTTTTTGCGGGACAAGTTGTACTTTCCAACGCCATCATTTAATAATGCATACGGTGTAGTGGGAAGCGGGAAAAAAATTCCAAATGGGGTGAAATTGCAAAAAAAAAGCAATTTCACCACAGTTTTACGGGTTTCTAAATTACGACGTTTGATTTGCGATAAAACTGACCATTTAGTTTTATTCTACAGGTCAGTACGAATCCGGCGATACCCAATATGTATAGCTTTTCTTGCGTTTTGATAGTGAAAAAAAATTCAAAAGTGGGAAAAAAAAAATCATTTTTTTTTTGTCGCCATGTTTTGACCGCTATAACGTATTTGTAAATAAGTGTATGGCGTTGTATGGGGGCTTATTTTTTGCGGGGCGATCTTAATTTTTAGTTGATACCATTATGGGGTGTGTAGGACTTTTTGATCGCTTTTATTTAATTTTTTTGAGGAAATGAAGCGCCCAAAACGGCAAATCGGCCATTTGGGCGCTTTTTCCGTTTTTCTGTTTACCGTATGGGAAATATATTTTTATATTTTTATACTATGGGCGTTTTCACACATTGCGACACCCATGATGTGTATTTTTTTATTTTTTTATTATTTTATTTTAATTTTGGGGAAAGGGGGTGATTTAAATTTTTAGGTTTTTTATATATTTTTTTATTTTTTTATTTTTTTTATTTTTTTACACTTTTATATAGATCCCATAGGGACCTATATAAATCAGTTACCTGATTGCTTCTATCATAAACTCCAATACACTTGTATTGAAGTTTATGAGCATTTACTACTTTCCTATGAAGCCCTATTGCTAACAAGGGCTCCATAGGAAATAGTAAGTGATAGCCTCAAGCTGAATGAAAGGCTTAAGGCTATCCCTTACAGCGCTCCGATTCTCCCGATCACCACTAGGGGGAGCCGGAGCGCTGCCGAAAGTTTTACTTTCGGTTTTAGCTCGTGCAGATGCCGTGATCAGGATTGATCACGGCATCTGCGGGGTTAAATGATCGCGGTCGGCAGCGCTGCCGACCGCGATCATCAGCTGCGGGGGTCAGGTACAGGAATCAGCCGGACCCCCGCAGCGATGGTGCCCGCAGCGGCCAGGAGCGGGCGCCATCTTTAGGGACTGGACACATGACGTACCCATACGTCATGTGTCCTTAAGGAGTTAAGGGGGTTCTTGGCGCCGCAATAGGGGCATAACTTTTCTATCTTTTTTCCTTTGCCTCAATATTTACATCCATCCTTGGACCTCCTTGATGGTTTATGAGCCCCTGGCAGCCTATCTCCTCTACCTCCATCAGCTCAAACAAAAATGAATATGCTTAACAGATTTATCCTCTGGCGCCCAGCCATCCTATTGCAGTTCCTTTCCCGAAGATCTGTAACTAAACCTTTCTTTTTTTCACTCCTCCTACCTCACAGGAAAAGGTCAGAAATTGATAGAAACATCACTGAAATGGTTCGGGAACAGCATGGTGAGGATGTCTGGATGCATCTTGGACTCCCATGTCACTGCTGGGAACGATGTTGTCTGAGTAGTACGGCACTTTTACAGACTGACAATAATACGCACAAAATAGAAGATAAAATTGATTTTAGAGGAAAAATTGTTAGGAAACATTCTTTCTTGTATATTTACTTCTATATAAAGTGCAAGTGCTGCCAAAAATTACAAGAAAGAGGCACTTCGATACAATCCGAATCTCACATAAAGGAGGGCCTCATTCACATTGTGGTAAAATTGTTCAGGTAGTGGGACCCCTACACTTATTAATCCTATGCACTAAGTGAAAGGGCTTCCAAAAAATTTCAAGGAACCTACACTCCAATACACCCTTTATTACACATAAAGGAGGGCATCATACAGACCCTTTAAAAAATTATGATTGATGGCCTGCTGGTGACCCTCAAAAACATTAGGAGCAAGGGCCTGATGGTGACCCTCTAAAACATTAGGGGGAGGGCCTGCTGCTGATCTCACAATCTAAAAAATTAGGAGCAATTGCCTGCTGGTGAGATGACCCTCTAAAACATTAGGGGCGAGGGCCTGCTGCTGATCTGACCATCTAAAACATTATGGGAGAGGGCCTGCTGGTGACCCTCTAAAACATTAGGGGTGAGGGTCTGCTGCTGAGCTGATCCTCTAAAACATTAGGAGCAAGAGAAGCCTTATAAGCATGTTTATATGATGGAGGAGGAGGACGAGACAAGGAAGATTGAACCATATACCCTTTTTTGTGGTAGAAGGGTTGCATAGGAATACAGTGTGTTCAATACACCAAAAAAGCCACATTTAAAGTGCCTTTATGTTCCTCTGGTGGAGTAGAGAAGTCAGGGGCAATCCAGGCCTTGTTCATTTTGATAAGAGTCAACCTGTCAGCATTTTCAGTTGACAGGCGGATGCTCTTATCGTTATCGGTTATTATGCCCCCAGCAGCACTAAATACCCGCTCTGACAAAACACTGGCGGCAAGGCAGGCCAGCACCTTCAAGGCGTAGAGCACCAGTTTGTGCCACGTGTCCAGCTTGGACACCCAATAATTGTGAGGCACAGAGGGTTAACTGAGGACACTGACACGGTGTGCTACATATGTACTCCTTCACCATCTTCCAAAACTTTTCCGACCTTGTGACACTAGGCCGTGCATCAGGGTGAGGGTGCTGGTGGGGTGTCATTAAACTTTCCCAGGCCTTGGAGAGTGTTGCCCTGCCTCTGTTGGAACTGCTGTGTGTTCCCCTCGTCTCCCCTCCTCAGTTGCCCACGGAACTATGTACTCTGCCAACAGCGTTTTCAGCTGGAAATTTTTGGAGCAATTTTTCCACAAGGACCTTCTGGTATTGCACCATTTTGCTAGTCCTTTCCACCACAGGAATGAAAGATGAGAAGTTCTCTTTGTAGCGGGGGTCGGGAAGGGTGAACAACCAGTAATCGGTGTTGGCCAAAATGCGTATTACTCGAGGGTTATGGGAAAGGCAGCATAACATAAAGTCCCAACAGACAAGACTTCACTGTCCTCATTAGGAGGATGACTCAATCTCCTCATCCTCTTCTGCTTATCCACACTGAACAGATGGAATAAAACTTCCATGGGTACTACCCTCTGTAGCGGAGGCAACCGTCTCCTGCTCTTCCTCTTCATCCAATTTGCGCTGAGAAGATGAACTGAGCGTGGTCTAGCTATTACCCTGTATACCATCTTCCACCATTTCCACATCTTCCCCATGCAAAGCGTCCGCCTTTATTGTGAGCAGCAAGTGTTTGAGTAGACACAGAAGTGGGATGGTTATGCTGATAACAGCGTTATCGCCACTCACCATCTGTATTGATTCCTCAAAGTTGCGTAAAACCTCACAGAGGTCAGAAATCCATTCCTACTCATCGCTTGTGAAGAGCGGAAACTGACTGGAAAGGCAACGACCATGTTGCAGCTGGTATTCAATTACGACTCTATGCTGCTCAAAAAGCCTGGCCAGCATATGGAACGTGGAGTTCCAGCGTGTGCACACGTCGCACAACAGTCAGTGAGCTGGCAATTGTAAGCACTGCTGCAGCATTGCCAGACCGGCGGCAGCTAAAGTTGACTTTTGGAAATGGGCCCACACGCGGCGCACCTTCACCAGTAGCTCAGGCAAATTGGGTTAGGTTTTGAGAAACCGCTGAGCCACAAAGTTGAACACATGGGCTAGGCATGGTATGTGTGTGAGCTTGTCGAGCTCCAAAGTCCCCACCAAGTTAAGGCCATTATCAGACATAACCATGCCTGGTTGTAGGTTGAGTGGCGAGAGCTACAGCTCAGTCTGGTCCCTTATACCCTGCCATAGCTCTGCGGCAGTGTGCTGTTTGTCACCTAAGCAAATTAGTTTCACAATGGCCTGTTGCTGCTTCTCCACTGCAGTGCTAAATTGCTTCCAGCTACTGACTGATGGAAGTGGAAGTGCAGAAAGAGGTGAAGGAGGAGAAGGGGGGGTTGCAGCCACTAATGTAGGTGGTGGCAGAAATCTTGATGGAAGTAGGGCCCGCAATCCTTAGCGTCGGTAGCACTTGTGTCATCCCAGGGTATGACTCACTCCCGGCCTCCATATCGTTCACCCAGTGTTCCGCCAGGGAAATGTAGGGTCCCTGGCCAAAAGCACTTGTCCATGTGTCAGTTGTTAAGTGGACCTTCCCAAAAACTGCGTTGGTCAGGGCACGGATGATGTTACGGGACACATGCTGGTGTAAGGCGGGGATGGCACACCGGGAAAAATAGTGGCGGCTGGGGACTGAGTAACGAGGGACAGCTACCGTGATGAGGCTGTGGAAAGCGCCAGTGTCCACAAGCCTAAATGGCTATATTTCCAGGGCCAGCAATTTGGAAAGGTGCGCATTTAGTGCTATGGAATGTGGGTGGGTGGGTGGATATTTGCGCTTTCGTTCAAAGGCCTAGGGTATGGACATCAGTACGCTGCACTGGGACACAGAAGTGGATGTGCTAGATCAGGGATGCTCAACCTGCGGCTCTCCAGAAGTTGCAAAACTACAACTCCCAGCATGCCCGGACAGCCTACAGCTATCTGCTTACAGCAGGGCATGGTGGGAGTTGTAGTTTTACAACAGCTGAAGGGCCGCAGGTTGAGCATCACTGTGCTAGATGATGGTGCTTGCTTAGGTCCAGGTGCAGGACGCGAGGCATCCGGGCCTGCGTCTTGAAAAGGGGATTGGCCAGCACATAACACAGGGGAAGAGGAGACAGTGGTGTGACCAGCAGACACTAATTGTGGACCCAGGCGTTCGGCCCACCTTTTAAGGTGCTTTGATGCCATGTGACAATGTGGTGGATCATGCTGGTGGTGGTGAGGTTGCTAGTGTTCACGTCCCGGCTCATTTTGGTGCGGCACATGTTGCAAATGACAATTCTTTTATCGTCCGCACTTTCCTCAAAAAAGCACCGGACTGTGGAACAACTACCCCTTGGCAAGGGAGTTTGCCGCAAGGTGGTGCTCCGGGGATCAGTTGCGGGCCTGTTTGGTGTGGCCCGCCTTCTCCCTTTTGCCACCCCACTGCCTCTTCCAGCCTGTTGCAGTGCTGCAGATTACTCCTCCTTTGTACTGCTTTACTCGCTCGGCTTGCCACCTTCCCAGGTTGGATCAATGACTTCATCGTCCACCACCTCCTCTTCCACTTCCTCTCTCTGGTCATCCTCCTGACTTGTTGACCTAACAAGAACCTCACTTATTGACAACTGTGTCTCATCCTCATCATGAACCTCTTGATACAGTAATTGCGGTTGACTTATTGGCAACTGTGTCTCAACATCATCATCCACCTCGTGAAACACTAATTGCCATTTCAAAGTCTTCTTTTTCTGGCGGTGGATGCTCAAGAGTTTGGTAATCAGTGCACAAGATCTCCTCATGTCCCTCTTCAAGCGGGCTTGGCGTTAGGGCCAAATGAAGGAATGGCGATGAAAAGAGCACCTTGGAATATCCGAGTGTGGGATCACTTGTTTGCCAAGACTCTCCATGGTGGGAGGAAGGAGGATCAAGGTGAGGATTCTGTTGACCAGACTCTTAGCTGCAGAGACTGGACTTTGTGGAAGAAAGGGTGATGCTCAACTGACTGGAAGCCTTATCTGCTTCAATCAAACCGACCACCTGGTCGCAATGGTCTGGCCGCCCTGCAAACTGGGACATGAAGCTAGTTATCGTGGATGAATGTGTTTCTTGTCCTTTGGCAGCCGGCACAGTTTCATAGTGCCCAGGGCCACGGCCTCTGCATGCACCATCAGCAGCATGGCCACTTCCCCGTCCCTTACTGCTCGCCTTCATCATATTAAATGGTATATATGCTTGCAAGTATGTCACACGTACAGTAGTTCAGGTTTTGTGAGTGTATGCGCAAATAAATTACAGTGAATGTCACAACTATTTGGAATGCGCAAATGTTATACAGGAGACGTAGTGCAGGTAATGTTGCTGCTGTCACCAGCGGCTAATAAAAAATGACAGTGAATGTCACAGCTATTTGGGATGCGCAAACGTTATACAGGAGATGTAGCGCAGGTAATGTTGCTGCTGTCACCAGTGGTTAATAAAAAATTAGAGGGAATGTCACAGCTATTTGGGATGTGCAAACATTATACAGGAGATGTAGCGCAGGTAATGCTGCTGTCACCAGCGACTAATAAAAAATTACAGGGAATGTCACAGCTATTTGGGATGCACAAACGTTATACAGGAGATGTAGTGCAGGTAATGTCGCTGCTGTCACCGGCAACCAAACAATTGTTGCGCTAATACATTTTGCAGCCAGATAAAACATTAGTACTTAAAAGGACTGTTGGGTCTCTAACACCTTTCAATACTCAAAGCTCCCTAAAAAAACACAATTCCTCTCCCTAATCTATCTGTCCCTTCTGCTGCAGCTCGCCCTGACTAAGTCTGAGTCGAACCACGTGTCATCGGGTGATATATAGCACCCGATGACGTGTTCCGGCCAGCCAATCACTGAAATGCTAGTAACCAACATGGCTACAGCATTACAGTGTGTGGCAGTACTTCCCCGCACGTTTATTGGCTACGTAGCAGCCAACAAACCGTGCGGGGAGGAGACTCGAGCATCGCGCTTGAGCACACGAGGGGTTCGGCAATGCTCGAGTGAAAAAGGTGTTTGGTCGAGCATGCTCGCCCAACACTAGTAGCTATTGCGGACAGACAGAAAAAGTCCCATGGTAGAGCATTATGATGAGGATGAGGAACTACCACTGGATGAGGAGGCTGATGGTGATGGTAATGACAACATCGGTCATAATGAGCAATCATCTCAGTGCGGGGCGGAACTGGAAAGAACAGGGTCTTCTGGCATGCTGGAAAGAGTGGAAAGCTGTATGCTTGGTTGCTTCTGTAATGACAGGAGTATCATTCACATGAAGCAATCAGATGATTAGTGGATAGCCATTCTTTTAGACCCATGCCTTCACGTGCCACACCAGGCTAAGGCAAATCAGCAAATGTACTGCCTCAACATCCAGGTTCAGTCCTTCCTGGACTCTGGCCTTTCTCTCGTGCATACTGTGTTCCCTGACCCCATGGACTTCTGGAACAGTGGCCTCAACTGGTCCAGTATGCTCTCTCTGTTCTGTCTTGTCCAGGCTCGTCTCATCTCAGAGAGGGATTTCAGTGCGGGAGGGGGCCTTGTGATACTCAAATAGACAAAGTTGTCCTCAGCCAGTGTATAAATCACTTTTATGAAAATGAACGAGGCATGGATCCGTGAGGATTTTTGTAGAACAAGCCACTGTTTCTTATGACATTAACATGTGTGTGCATATAAACAGTGGAAGGGATCTGCCCCCATTAAGGGATCATTTTTGGATGATTGGTCCCAACAAGCCACAGTTTTTTCCACATAGCACCGTGTGGTTAAACACCATCTTTCTAATATGGAAAAGCATAACATGTGCAATGGCACAGTGTGTTTTTAAACATGCTGTTTGTTAAAACTAGACGAGCAGATTTTTAAAAAGTTCAATTTGCTGATTTGCCGAATTTTTTGGGAACAATTCGGTTCGGCTCGAATATATTTGCGGCGAATTACGTTAAAAAACGTCTATTTCCTGGCTGCTGACAGTCTTTATAGTGGTGTAGAACACAGTGCCTTGCAGTAACACACATAGGGAGTCTGCTTTGGTAGTGAAATAATACTGTGAGTCCATATGACATGCAGATTACAGGCGCTCTAAGAATCACTGCACACTTCACGGGGCCAAAACTGACCAAATAACTCAAGTATCAACTCATCCTTACAGGTCAATGTTGGTGTCCAGAAGAAACGCACTCTTTTACACCATCGTCAGCTGATTCCACATAGATGTAAACAGAACCTGTTCTATTAAACACTTATAAAACAAGAGTCCCCCCGACAGAGTGGAGAGGGTGTCAGCAGTAAGTTTGTGTTGACGTCTCTGATTATTTTGCCTTTTCTCTGATCCGTCAGAACAATAAGCCTCCAAAAAACATATGCTGTCTGTTGAGCATTTGCCTCCATCCAGTATTGCTAATGCCAAAAAAAACAGGAGAAGATCCAAAACAGAGATGACACATGAACGTAATGTTTGCATGTCTTCTGTGTTTTGTACCCACTCCTGGTTTTGGCTACCAAATCACAAGCCAATTCTGATGGGACCATACAGGCCTTACAGCTGCTATACAGAGAGGATCTGTTGGGCGTCTCATTTTTCCTTCCTTCTGTCAGATAAAAAAAAGGGTCAAATAAAAGATGATGTCTGCCAAGCCAAAAAGGCAAAATAGTGACCCAGTCATGAAGTGGGGAGGGTGGGAACAGCATGAGAAGTCCACAGAGTGGCCCTGTGACATAGTGGTGAGGTGGAAGCAGCATGAGGAGACCGGAAAGTGGCACAATGACAGAGTCTGGAGGTGGCAGCAACATCAGGACGAGGCCACAGGGTGGCACAATGACAAGGTCTGGAGGTGGCAGCAACATCAGATGGCCACAGAGTGGCATGACGACAGAGTGTGGAGGTGGCAGAAGTATCAGAAGACCACAGAGTGGTACAATGACAGAGTGTGAAGATGGCGGCAGCAGAAGCAGCATCAGGAGGAGGCCACAGAGTGGCATGACGACAGAGTGTGGAGGCGGCAGCACCATCAGCAAGGAGGCAACAGAGTGGCACGACGACAAAAGTGTGGAGGTGGGTGGCAGTATCAGTACCCGCTGATGATGGTGGGTGAAAGAAGGAGCACTTGGCATCAGATGTGTGGTGTCAGGCGGGTGCCAGAATCATAATAGTAGCTGAGGCAGGTAGCCAGAAGAAATCGGTCTCGTTTGTCAAGGTTTGGGTGAGGCAACATAGATAATATAATCTGATGCATCAGGCATTGGTGGGTGGAAATCCTGGCTGATCCACGCCTGATTCATCTTGACAAAGGTCAGTCTCTCCACATTTTGGGTGGACAGACAAGTTCTTCTTGCGGTAACTATGACCCCCGCCACACTAAACACCCACTCTGATGCCCCACTACTGGCTGGGCAGGACAGCTTTTCCAGGGCAAACTCGGCCAGTTGCGGCTACAAATCCAGTTTGGCTGCCCAGTAGTCCAGCGGATCTTTAATGTGGGGGGGCAGGGTGCTGTCCAAGTATGCCACCACCTGCTGGTTCAGGTCCTGCTCCAGGTCTAGCTGCTGCTGAGTACTTTTATTCACTATGCGGGTGAAGAAAGCCGCTCATCAGTGACTCTAGACTCTGGCTGCTGATAGAGCTTGTACTGCTCCTGCCAGCCCACCCCTCCCAAGCAATCAAGGCCACTTGCAGGGAGCATGGCTCAGCCCTTCTTGACGCAGCGCCGACGCAATGTTCTTCCCGTTGTTGTCGGTCACCATGGTTCCGTGCAAAGTCCACCACTTGGAAAGGGAGGGACTGCAGCACCATCAACTTGGACAGGAGCACATTCCTCTTCTTTGCCGTTTGATGAGTGCATGCATACTGTTGTGTCTTTGCAATCGCTTTGTTGATCGATTGCTGACGGAATGACTGGCGAGGAGTAGGAGGAGCAGTAGCATCAGGCCCAGCAGATGATGGGAAGGGCAGACAGCTCCCTTCAGCTGAGGTGGTGAAGCCTTGACTGCCTGAAACCGGGTGTGTGCCACTGGGTGAAGCAGCGGTTGCTGCGGCAGGCTGGATCACCACATCGGAGCCACGGTTCTCCCAGACCATTTTATGGTGACGCTGAAAATGTTGAAGCAGGGCCGCGGTGCCAATATTGGCACCCTGGCCATGCTTTACCTTCCTCCCACATATTCTACATATGGCCATTTTAACCTCCTCCGGCGGCTTAACAAAAAACTGCCACACCGCCAAGTAAGTGATTTTACCCCCAACACTCCTCACTGACTGACTGCTACCTGCACTTCCTGGGCAGGTAGGCTCCTGCAAAGCCAGTGGTCTACCTCTGGCACGTTTCACTCCCGACTTCCCACTGCTGCCACCCTGCTGACTCCCGGCTACGCTAGCGACTTGTTGGTTTCGCCGCTGGCTCACGGGCATGATGAAACCCGATGATGATGAAACCTCTTCGTCACCCGGCTCCAAAGTGCAATCAGCTACATCATCTTCATCAAGAACTGTCTGTATGTCACTGATGTCCTCCTCAACTGTCTCTGGGTCAGGAGCCTGACCGCTCGCAACACCAACTCTCACGCCACTCTCCTCATCAGTACTTGCCCGCCTAGTGGCGGAAGCGATGGATGTCTCCTCCAGATTTTGGAATAAAACCAAAAACAAGAGAGGCGCTCATAGGGTAAAAGGCGTCAAACAGAATAATAAACGTGGCTCTTATAGCTGGTGGACATACGCTCACCTGCTAGAAGAGCTTTTAGTTCGTCCGTGAGTCGTGGGCAGTTTGCCCACGGATGCAGGTTTTTTTGTTGATAGTGAGTGAGTGCTGCCGGATGCGTCCTAAAATCCCGTCGGTGGCTGGCTAGGCCGCCGTTCAGGGTCGCTTGTGGAATAAGGAGGTTTGCTCTTCACTAATATTAGTGAAAAGAGCTGGTGGACGGCTGGTGGGCGCAAAATCACTCTCCAATGTAAGAATTCAAATTGCTTTATTACGAAGTTCTTACATTGGAGAGTGATTTTGCGCCCACCAGCCGTCCACCAGCTCTTTTCACTAATATTAGTGAAGAGCAAACCTCCTTATTCCTCCAGATTTTGGCTGGGCAGTAGCTGCTGATTGTTTTTTAGTAGCTCGTCTTCACTGAAAAGTTGAGCCAAGCCCACAGCATATAATACTTCTCTGGCTGAGGGAACAGAAAAGGACAGAGGCAGGTTGAGAACAGGTGAAGGCACAGGGCTTGCTACCAGGCCATGCCAACTAAGAGTTGTGTCAAAGGACTCTTGGCTGCTGGTGTCTGATGTCACTTGGGACGAAGAGGATGACCGAGTCAAACATTCAAAAGCCGCTGGGTTGCTGATCAAGACACGACCGCAAGATGACACAATAAGCTCAGGTCTCTCGCTGCGACCCCTGCTGCCACGCCCCCTTGCTCTGCTGCAACCTCTGCCTGCACCAGAAACATTTATGCCTCTGATACTCCCCTGTGCAGGGCCTGGCACCTCTCTGTATGACATACTGTTAGATCAAATAATCCAATGTTAGATGAAATATATTTTATTTCGCCACTAATTCATGGCAAACAGGGCTTCAGAATATATAACTGCACCGCAGAATGTCAGTTAGGCCCAAATTTTGTTCTACTTTTACACAACAGGCTTTTCAACACAGAAGTACAACATTGGACGGGCAATATATTTTTATTTCGCCACTAATACACTGAAAACAGGGCTTCAGAATATATCGCTGCACCGCAGAAGTTCAATTAGGCCCAATTTTTTTCTACTTTTACGCAACAGGCTTTTTAACGGAGAAGTACAATGCTGGATGGCGAATACATTTTTATTTCGCCACTAATACACGGCTAACTGGGCTTCAGAATATATCACTGCACTGCAGAACGTCAATTAGGCCCACATTTTTTTCTACTTTTACACAACAGGTTTTTTTAACAGAGAAGTACAATGCTGGACGGGAATAGATTTTTTTTTCGTCACTAATACACGGCAAACAGGGCTTCAGAATATATCGCTGCACCGCAGAACTTCAATTAGGGCCTAATTTTTTTTCTACTTTTACACAACAGGCTTTTCAACAGATAAGTGCAACGTTGGACGGCGAATATATTTTTATTTTGCCACTAATACACGGCGTACAGGGCTTACGAATATATCACTGCATTGCTGAGCGGCAAGGATAGTTTTGCTTTTTTCACTGATACATGGAAAAAGGGGCTTTAGAACAGATGACTGCACTGCTGAGCGGCAAATATTTTTTCCTTTTTCCACTAATACCTGCAAAAAAGGGTTTTAAAACAGATAACTGCACCGCTTAGCGGCAAATATTTTTTTTCCTTTTTTCACTAATACATGCAAAAAAGGGTTTTAAAACAGATAACTGCAGCTCAGAATAGTGTTGGGCGCGCATATTCGAATCGCGAATTGTAATTGCGAATATTGCAACTTTGAGAATTTGCGAATATTTAGAATATAATGATATATATTCATAGTTTCAAATATTCTACATTTTTTTCGTCAGTAACCTCTCTTTTTGCTTTTGGGCCAATTAGAAGGCTGCAATGTCTTTGACTGAGCTTAGCAACATCCTTAGAAACCAATAGGAAAGTTGCTCCTTTAGTATATAAGACCCTCCCCACAGCCATTTTCTACAGTTTATTACAGTTCTGGGAGAGACAGCAGTGTTATTGCTGTGCTCTTTGCTTTCCATTCATTACATTAGATAGTTAGATAGCTTATATATTTAAAATACAGATAGTTAGTGGGAGATAGTGTAGGTTAGATTGTGATATAGTGTTCCAGTGCAGGGTGTTCATTACCACGAATCGCAAGGAAATTCGGCTTCCGTGCGAATAAAATTTTTCCTGAAATTCGGATCGAATTCCACTCCAACCATTTGTATACCCATAGCTATATATGTTATTTGCTATTGATATAGTTGTGTTCAAGAGTTTAAATTGGGGGAAGGAAGAGGAGGGAGGAGAGAGAAAGCAAAAATGAGTAATACAATTTTAAAACATATGAAATGAAACAAAAGACAAAATCTGAGACCTAGGAGACCTCAGATTGTTATATACCAATTTTCAGGCCAATTGGAACAACTTTGATTTGTGACAAATCGATTTAAAATATTCGATAAATCGAACAATAAAGTTTGCTCATGTAAAATACCTTCATCTATTTTGGTGCAGATTACAACAGTTGATCCCACAATCTCGTTGGAATAACCATCACACAAAACAGCATCCAATTTGTGGCTCAGACGGCTATGGAAAAAGTACATACATAATGATACACAATTATAAGACATTATTAAACACTAGACAATTCTTTATATTTTCAGTGTAATATGATGTTATAAATATACAGCATCAAGCCTTTTTCACAAGGTCAGTGTTTAATCAGTGATTTCCATCAGTGATTGTTTGCAAAAACCAAGTGTGCAAACTTTTCCATTATACCTTATCTCTTTGCAGGCTTCACTCCTGGTTTTGGCTAGCAAACACTTCTGGAAATCAACGACCAAACACCAAATAACTGAAGTGTAAACTAGGCCTAAAGGTATAAATATGGCCTAAATAAAAGGACAGAAATTTTCATCAGTTTACCTTGCTACATCATTTATATAAGCCATTTAAATAAGCAATCCTAATAGAGACATCATCTCTGTTAACACATGGAGCTTCCTGATAATAAAGGAGCAATGTGGAGAATTCATCTTCTCCCAATTCACATAGTATGGCTGCAGTATGTCTCCCAGAGAAACAATGCAAGTGTATTGTGTCCTGCCCATTCATAACACAAATAAGCACAACTGTTATGAGTAATCTAAACCCAGCTGCCATATTGGGAATAAAGGCTATCTGTAATTGCAGTACCCCAGACCTGGGGGTAACTGCAATGGTTTGTAATGCAATGCTTTTGTAAAGCTTATGTTATTTCATACTTCATGCTATACACTTTGTACAGCAGCAGATGGGGTACAGTTGGCAGTAGTTAGCAACAGGAATGGGACATACCATTCCATTCCTCCCCTCTTAGTGGGAGTGGGCTTGTCTGACTTCCTACCAATGGAGGGGCTCAGCTAGTTAGAGCAGATGGTTGAAGGTAGGAGTGAGGGAGTATGCGATGCAGCTCAGCTTTGGCTCCCCCAGGCCACGAGGACCAACAGAGTATGCACATCAGGGAGGACAATAATCCTGAGAACGCGCAGGGTCTCAGGCGACAGAAATCTTGGAGACCATGGTGCATTATTGTTAGCAGAGTGATCAAGCAATCAAGCTATACAGACTCTGCTGCAAGGTTAGGGGAAACACATTAAGACTCCTCCGCAGTTCAGGACAGGCATAGTTAAAAACCTGCATCGTACAGTGGACACTTACAGTCATAGGTGCAAGAGTATGGCGGTGGGAAAGGGAATCAGGAGAGATATTGTCAGCTAACAAACTTCTGAGTGTCATCTTCTGCCACATTGCCAGCCACCATACCTCATTATCTGGGAGGAGAAATTGCACTTATACGAACTGCTGCTGGATGTCCTGCTATTTGTGTTTTGCACTCATTAAAGAAAGACTGCCTGGTTCCTTCACATCACTTATTCACTGCACTGAACCCCATGGAGCGATGGCGCGAGTGAGGTCACCATTAGTGTTGAGGGAATCGAAATCAAACTAATTGACTTCGATCTGAATTTCAGAAAAAAATGTGATTTACCATGAAGCCAAATTTCCTTGCACTTTGTGGTAATGAATATTTTTTTCTGAAATGGCGGCAAAGAAAGGGAAAAAACATACTCACCTTACCCATTTGCTCGCGGAGGGGCTGTTGCAGGCATCTTGATTGAAGATATGATGTCACTGCGCCCGACCAGCATGATTATGTCATCACGTCACTCATCACATAAGATTTCTTGCAGTGTCCTTAATCAAGATGGCCATGAGGGCCTCTTTGCGAGCAAATGGATAAGGTGAGTATGCTTTGTTTTTTTTCTGTAACTAGATTGACCCCAGAAAGGCCTTAATTTTAAAGTCAGCGAAGAATGTGGCATCTGAGGGGTTCAATAACAGGGGCGGCGCAATCGCTGTTCAATGTCATTGTGCCAGCTACATACAAAGGAATGTCCTTCTTGATTAAGTAATTTGTCACAATTAGAACTTCTTCGGCAAATTCGGCGAAGCCGCCGTTTTGATTTTTTCAGAACTTTGCTCATCATTAGTCACCATGACACAACACTTTATAAGGGCCACTACCAATGCCATTCCCTGCACCAACTTCTCAGGAGCTTGCCTGCATAATCTACATGTGTTTGCTGATTTGACGGAGAAAATGTTAATTCCCTGCAACCATGCAATTTTATAATGGGCCTGATCTAATAAAGACAATTATATTATATTTCCTAATATATAGTATATTTCCTAATATACAGTACATGTATTTCTGATACTGTATATATTTACTGTATTAACAAGTTGTGTCTTGACTCTTGAGTCAAGATTTAAAAAAATGCAGCCTTAAACTAGTCAAAGGCATTATATTTCATAGCAGATCTGTCAATTTTCATAGGTTTATAGGTTTCACAGGTTGCTGAATGTTCAAAGGGATTGTAGGGTAGCCACCTAAGGTGCCCAACTGAGGGAAACTAGGACATATTTAGTTGTTAATTGGTGTGTAAAACAGCAGTGGAAAACAGGCACAATCCACGATTGAGGTCTAGACAAGAAGATGCTTTGTTTATAGGCACTTATGTCACACCCTGTATTAAAATAATGGGGTCATTTATCAAAATGGCTAAAGTGGAACTGGCGTAGTTTCCTATAGTGATGAGCGACAGGCGCCATATTCGATTTCGACGAAATTCGCGAATATTTGAAAGAATATTCGTTTTATATTCGTCGAAATCGAATATTCATCATTATTCTAGTTATCGCGATTAATATGCGATTTAAATAATCGCGTATTGCGATTTTAACTTCGGCTACTTTCCTATTGGTTTCATATCTAGAATTATAGCGAAGATGACGAATATGACGAATGTATTCGTCATATTCCTCAAAACGAAGATAACGAAGTATTCTACATCTTCGTTTTAGCAACCTATTCGTCAACTTCGCTAATTCTAGCAATCATATAGGAAGGTTGACAATAGAGACAACTGTGTTTAATTCGCTATGCGATTTATATAATTTTTTTTTTAATAAATAGAATAATTATAATAATTATTCTATTAAAAAAAAAAATCGCATAGCGAATTTAACACAGCTGTCTCTATAGTCAACCTTGCTATTTGATTGCTAGAATTAGCGAAGTTGACGAATAGGTTGCTAAAACGAAGATGTAGAATACTTCGTTATCTTCGTTTTGAGGAATATGACGAATACATTCGTCATATTCGCTTATACTACCAAGCCAACAATAGTAAACCAGGTCTAAGTAGAAATCGCAATGCGATTAATTCAAGTTATATTAATCGCATTGCGATTTCAACTTAGAGCTGGGTTTATAATGGGTCAGCTTGCTAGAATTAACGAAGTTAACGAATATGGAATATAGCAGCAGTGCTAAGTTGTAATCGCAATGCGATTAATATAACTTGAATTAATCGCATTGCGATTTCAACGTAATTCCTCAAATCCGACAGTATATTTTAGTATATGGAGACGTCCCCATGGTGATGGGGATGCTCCATGAGCACGGAAGTCAGCAGAAGCGGCAACGGGCACTGACTAGAGCAGCCAGGAAGCCAGGAATCCTCAGGACAGGTAAGAACTACTTTTGGCAAGTGGGAAAGAAAAAAATATAACTAAAAAAAAAAAAACGAATATTCGAAATAGCGAATTTATAGCGCTATATTCGAAATATTCGCAAATTAGCGAAGTGCCGATATTCGCTAAAAAAATTCGCTATTCGAATATTCGCGCTCAACACTAGTTTCCTATAACAACCATTCAGATTTCACCTTTTTTTTTCAAAAGGTGGAATCTGATTGGTTCCTATGCGTAACTAAGCCAGTTCTATTTTATACCAGTTTGATAAATCTCCCCCAATATGTTTACTGAGGTGTCAGTCTGATAGCTATTGCAAGTCTACTGTCACCTTAAGATTTAATAGCAACACATGATAATAACCTTTCTTGATTATACTCAGACTGTTATGCTTCTTACCTTATTACATGATCATGGTGAGTGCTGTCACTTTCTCCACTGGGGTTGGCAGATGTTATGGCTAAAGGTCCTGTCATGTCAGTAAGATGGGCTGTGACTGAATGATCTGGAACCCTGATCATTATGGAGTCAGTGGTCCCAACATATTCAAAAGCAGGGCCCACACCTGGAACACACACACACACAAAGCTAAGCTCTGTAAAAGTTTTTCCCAACAGATTTAGTGAAATAGTTACAATAGTACAATAGTTTCTTCCTTTACTTTGAAACTGTTCAATTATTAATGCAAGGAGTTTCATAGTTTAGAGTATCAAACATAATACAGGAAACACCGATAGATTATGAAGCAATGTACAACTAAATATGGAGCAAAATCAGGGGTGTAGCTAACGGCTCATGGGCCCTGGTGCAAGAGTTCAGCTTGGGCCCCCTTCCCTCAGTGCTTTGTGTGTCTTCTTATGCGGCACATGTGTCTTTGGACCCCTTCAGGCTCCTGGGCCCGGTAGCGACTGCTACCTCTGCACCCCCTATAGCTACGCCCCTGAGCAAAATACAGTTAATACATATTGACAATGTACTGCACATGGAGCAAAGCAACAGAAAGAAATGCCAATCTAGGTACTACATGTTATGCATTTTTATAAAGAGAATATGCACTTATAATAATCAAGTCCTACTGCATATAAATGACTTACCCAGTCGTTTTAGCCATTCACCTTTCTTTACAATGCAGCTTATCCCTCCAGGATAAACTAAATCCATGAATCTCCACAATAGTGGACTGAAAGAAGGATGTATTACCCTCAACTGCTCCAGGTTAGAAATGCATATACAAATGGGTTTTTCTGAAGGTCGTTCCTGCAGTAAACAGCAACAAATACCAGAGTTATTGAACTAATGCGTTACAGTGCATTCAGAAAACTTCACACACTTTCACTTTTTTCATTTTTTTCACATTTTGGTCTTGTGCTGAAATTCATAGAAAAAAAAAATCAGTCTGCACTTAATACCCCATAATGAGAAAGTGAAAACTGAATTTTAGAATTTGTTGCAAATGTATTAAAAAGAAAAAAGTTAAATTTTAAATAAACATAAGGATTCAGACCCTTTGCAATGACATTTGAAATTTAACTTCCATTGAGATGTTTCTACCCCTTGATTTGGAGTCCACTTGTAGTAAATTTAGTTGCTTAGAAATGATTTGGAAAGCTACCCCATTGTCAATATAAGGTCTCACAGCTGACTATGTATATCAGATCAAAAACCAAGCCATGAGGACGAAAGAACTACGGTACCTGTAGAGCTCAGAAAAAGGATTGTGTTGATGCACAGATCTGGAAAAGGGTACACTAAAAGTTCCCAAGAGCACAGAAGCTTCCATAAGTGGAAGGAATTTGGAACAACCAAGACACTTCCTAGAGTTAGCCACCCCAGATAATTGTGGGAGAAGTGACCAAGAACCCTGCACCAGATGTGTGCAGATGGGAGAAACTTCCAAAAGGTCAAGCATCACGGTTGCACTCCACCAATCTGAGCTTTAAGGCAGAGTGGATAGAAAGAAGCCTTTACGCAGTAATGAAAGCCTGCCTGGAGTTTGAAAAAAAGTATCTAAAGGACTCTCAGGCTGTGAGAAACAAGATTCTCTGATTCTGATAAAACCAAGATTTAACTTTTTGGCCTTACTTATAAGGGTACTTTCACACTTGCGTTGTTTGATTCCGGCAGGCAGTTCTGTTGCCTGAAAACTGTATGCAAACGCATGTCATTTTTTCAGATTGATCAGGCATTTTTCAGACTAATCAGGTCTGAAAAATGCCTGATCAGTCAGAAAAATGTATTGCGATACCGGATCAGTTTTTCCGGTGTCATCCGGCAAAACAGATCCGGTATCTATTTTTTTCACATTTTTAAAGGTCTGCGCATGTGCAGACTGGAATGCCAGATCCGTGCAATGGAAATTAATGCCGGCATGTGTTCCGGAATTTTAGACAGAGATAATACCGTAGCATGCTGCGGTATTATCTCTGTACAAAACGCCGTTCAGTGACTGAACTGAAGACATCCTGATGCATACTGAACGGATTTCTCTCCATTCAGAATGCATTAGGATATAACTGAAGTGGGTTTTTTTTCGGTATTGAGCCCTGAGGATGGAACTCAATGCTGGAAAAGTTTAACACTAGTGTGAAAGGACGCTAAGGAAACCAGGCACTGCTCATTGCCTGCCCAAAACCACAGTGGACAAACTACAGTGGAGCATGATGGTGGCAGCATCATACTATGTTTTTTTTCAGCAGCTATAGTAGGAGAGGGAGACTGGTCAGGATTTAAGGAAAGCTGAATGGAGCAAAGTACAGAGATATTGTTAATCATAAACAGATCCAGAGTGCTCTGGACCTCAGATCTGGATAAAAGTTCACCTTCCCACAAGATAATGACCCAACGTACAAAGCCAAGACAACACAGGAGTAGCTTAGGGACAACTCTGTGAAGGTCCTTAAATGGCCAGCAAGAGTTCTGACTTGAACCCAATTGAATATCTCTGGAGAGAACTGAAAATGGCTGTCTAACAATGATCCCCAGGCAACCAAGAACCGTTTTTATATGGGGGCTGCCATGGACATAACAGTGTTAATAGTTTAATATGTTCAATCAGTGTGATAGACTCCCTTTAAACTGTGTGCAGAAGCCCTGACATTTTTAAAGACAGATTTAAAACACTAGTCTCTGTATTATAAGACACATGCATATTGCTATTTTGAACCCCGAATTTTTTTTTTAACTGTATGTACTGTACTAAATGCATAGACACATACACCCTTATTCACAGCCCGACACAGAATGACATTCTGCTCGCTCTGCAAGGGCACCTTTTTGTTTGCTGCAGCACTTCCTGGCTCATCCAAGGTGTCTATTAGCCATTCAGGGGAAGCCCTCCTCCCCCCATTACCTTTGAGGATCAAGTGAGCATCCTTCTTTTTTCCTCCCTCGTGCTTTTTTCCCACGGATATGTGCAGTAAAATGGCGCTGCATGCTGTTTTACTGGTTTCATCCGAAATGAACCTGGCAAGCTTTGAGTTCACTTGGCGAACTAAATTTTAGGAAGTTTATAACGAACCTGGTTAATTCCTAACTGATTTGTTCATCTCTACTTAGGACATGCACAATTCACCATCAAAAGACAGTTGGCAGTCATCAATGTGTTGATTCTTATAGAAGCCTTATAGCAAAGCTTCAAACCTGAACATGGTTGCTTAGGGGACAGAGTCTGAACATTTACTTACTTGATTTTTTTAGTTAAACTGTACGACTTGGTTGCTCTCACCTTTATAGTATAAATCCTCTTAATGGCATCTGGATGTTTGCATGAAGCAGCCAAAGCATAAACTGTATCTGTTGGGATGCCACATACACCTCCACTCTCCAATATCTTGGCTATAGTTCTCAGACCACTTGTACGACGAGACTGGGGAAGGATGCATGAACTTTGAACTTCTTCCTTGTTTTTTGGTTCTTGTTTCTGTAGCAACATTAATTTACATTCCAGTAATTATTCTTAGATTAATGTAACATCCTGTTTACTTACATTATATGAAGCACCTAGACCAGTGATGGGCAAACTACGGCCCGGCGGACCTTTTTATCTGGCCCGCAGAGCTGGACTGCGATGGGATGCTAATTTATTAACTTCACTTGTGGCTGACGTAATTGCAGGAAGCACCGTAATCTCGCGCAGGCGCACTGGATACTGTAGTCTGCGCCCGTTCAAACTACTTGCAGAGGCATTGTTGAGCGAAATGCGCATGCACCGTCTTCCAGTGCACCTCGCTCGACAATGCCTCTGCCAGTAGCCTGCATGGGCGCCAGCTACTGTATCCAGTGCGCCTGCGCGAGATTATGGCGCTTCTCTGCATTTACCTCAGTGGCAATTTAAGTGAATAAATTAGCTAGGAGGCGGCACTGGGCTCCGGAGCATTAATACTAGTATAATTTAAGCAGCATGTTGGGGGTCACTAGATGACACTTATGGGGATCTGTGAATTACATTTATGGAGATCTGTGGGTGACCACTTATGGGGATCTGTGGATGACACTGTTATGGATGGGATCTGTGGATAACACTTATGGGGATCTGTGGATGACACTTATGGGGATCTATTCTAACTTGAATTAAACTAAACCTTTAATGTTATGAAATTTAAATTAAATTTATATTAATTTACACAAACGCCCCAGCCATCTACTCTTGGTCCGGCCCCCGGGTCCAATATATGAACCCATTGTGGCCCACCAGTCTAAAAGTTTTCCCACCTCTGACTTAGGCCTTTGAGTATGCCTAAAAAGCCTAGAAGTGAACACAGAGAAATTGTGACTTTCCTTTACTCCTCTTAGAAGAACATGACTTCAGAAAAGAGATGAGCTTGAATTAAACTGCTAAGCAAACATGCCTCGAGTATCTTTTAGGGGAGATACCTACTCTCTTTAAAGGGGTTGCTCAAGTTATTTTTATTGTTGACCTATCCTCAGGATAGCTCATCAATGTCAGATCGGCGGGTCTCCGACACTCAGCTGTTTGAAGAGAAGGACTCACGCCATTCTAGCACTTCCCTTCATTGTTTACCCGCTCGTAGTCCCAACTGCAGCGGTGAGCAGACCAAGAAGCCATTCCATTTACTTTAATGGGACTGCTTCTTGTAATTACACCTGCTCACATCTGCAGTTGCAACGGCGAGCAAGTAAACAGTAAATGGAACGCAGCGCTGGCACAGCGCGCGGTCTTCTTATCAACCAGTTGATTGGCAAGGGTGTCAGAACCCTTCCACTGTGATATTAACGAGCTGTCCTGAAGATATGTCATCAATAAAAATTACTTGGAAAACCCCTTTAAGGAGACCAGCTACGTATGGCGACTTATATGGGGTAATTTATCAAACTGATCATGTTAAAAATGAAAGGTGGAATCTGATTGGTTGCTATGGGCAACTAGGCCAGTTTTGCTTTACACCAGTTTGATAAATGACCCCAATAGTGACAATGCTCCATAGGAAAAAAAAAATTATGCAAAGTCATCTCCCAGAGAAAGAGAACTGTCTCACTAATGCAGCTTAAAAGTGGCTCCTTATGAATCATTATTTGACTTTCTTTTTTTTTTTTAACAAGCCTTGGAACATGATGAAAGAAAATAGCCAAACCATAAATGTGAAAAAAGAGCATTTCACATGCTATTAATCATTTCCAGGAAAGACTAAAGTCCCCTTTTCACCATCCGATATTTGGGCAGATTATTGCTAATGAGCATTTGTACGAACACTTTTTAGCAATAACCTGCCGGTGTAAAAGTGCTGCCAATTATCTGATGAACGAGCAAAACCAAAACGTTCATTATTGGGTAATAGGATCATTGGTGCAGGCATCTAAATTACTGATTGTGGGCCGCAGATCGTGGGGTCTAATCAGCACTCTGCTGCTGGCAAACAATGATTTTGTATGGGGACGAGTGATGGCATTAGTATTTGCTCCTTTCCATACTCTGGAAGAGATTACTGCATGTAAATGACAAGCAGTCAATTGTTCAGCAGTCTAAATTGCCCTGACTTATCAAGACGCACTTCAGTGCTGGTCCTGATAGGGCCTGTGTTGCAGAAGGAAGCATTTAATTTATAACAAGTTGCAGGCCTCATCATAAATTATATGCCTCCTCTGGCAGTCCATGCGTCAGAATGGTATCAGAATGTGTCTGATGTAGAGTTCAGTCATTATTTAAGCTAGTTTCTGGCATAAATAATGATGATTGTCCCCACCCACATTCCTTACGCACCATGCCCTTTTTGATAAACTTGGCAAGGGCAGCGTAAAATGCCAATTCCAATTATTAAAAAAGTCATAATATTGATAAAAACTTACAAAGCCTGGGTTTTGCACATTTAACCAGAAACAAGTGTAGGGGGATTCATCTATTTTCCCCTAAGTATTCATGAACAAGGGTCACCCACTTCATATGACTGGACTGAGAGGGCCGATGTTGTATAGCTGACCTTCAGTGATTTACAGTACGTCCCTTCCCAGGTCGGTTCTCATAGTCATGACTGCAATTGCCTCCCCTGGTTACTACCTAAAGAAGTGTTTTCCCATATCAATATGGTAAATGAGCTGCTAGTTACACATTGACATGCTTATTGCATTTGCACATTTTTGGATAATTATTCACTAGAACTTGAGTTAACTTTGGCTAATGCTTACTGTACCTTGAACATTGCTGGGCCCAGTGGGATCAGTTCTTTGTTGAACAAGCAGTTTATCATAGAAGCCAAAAAGCCATAGAGGCAAATGATGCTAAAGATGGATAGCACGGTTACTAGAGGAGAGGGGATTAGACAGGAAAGGAATTTAGCCATGTTGTAATGTATATTGGCTGTGCAATGTTTATTATGGACAGTATGTTGTACTTACAGTAGATTTCATATAACACTTACTTTCGAACTGCAAAGGGAGTCTTTCCAGTGTGAAGAGAAGGAAGCTGACAATCACCACCTCCATTGCAACAGTGACAAGGAGAAGAACAGTATTGCAATGAGTAGCTGAAAAAGAAGCAACAGTTTATTGTCTTTGAAAATGTGGAGTAAAATATATAGAATTATTGTCCAATGGTCACCAAGTAGGGATGAGCAAATCAATTTGTACAAATCCATTTGTTCATCAAATAGAGTTCTTCAGTTGTGAGAAGCTGTCACTGCTGCTAAAAAAGATGCCGCACGATTGACAGGGCCGGATGCAGGGTCCCACTCGTGTATGTGGGTACTGCAAAGTTGTCATATCATATTTTATGTCCGGCTTTGTTGTACCCTTCCTCTCAGCCCTCCTGGGCTCCACGGCCCAGAGGAGCACTCTTTCATCTCAGCATTAGGCCAAGGACAGGCAATGTGACCTATATCTGCTGTACACCCTGCCGGGGTGCCAAGTGAACTTCTAGTATTACACAAAGGAGGACAATAGCCATTTTACTAGGCTCTAGGCAGCTTTGTACCCAGGTGGAGGACTCTTAGCTTCTGGCAGCCCCACCGTTTCATTCAAAGACAGAAAGGCCATCTGTTGCAACACTTGTGTGCAGAAGATTAGGATCAGAACCACCGATACAGAGCTGAGGGATACAAGCCAGATTCAGGACTAAATACCAGTGAGTACACAACCTCCTACCCTAGCCTGAGATATAGCCAGATATACAGCCTGTTACTTGTATTTACTGCATTCAGCCTCCATATACATGGGAGACTGTTTATATCTGGATGTAAATTGCTGTCAAGACCCTGCATAGAGTAAAGTTCCTAGTTGGATTCGAACCCTGTCTCATTCTTCCATTTCCATACTGCAACCACTATCATCATTTTGCACCACCAAGGTGCTGGCGTCACGATTCTACCAAATTCAGGGACCCAGCCGCACAAGCACACATAAATCCAATCACCATCAAGGACACCTCAGTCACCACCTGGCCGGTGTCCCCTCAAATAGAGTGTGCACCGGAGCATCTGATGCTGTTCTCCCCTTCACTGCAGCCCGGCCCAGGGAGCATCAAAACTGTCAGTAAAGAACTAACAGTCATTATTCCTCGGTACACCGACACCTCACAAGTTATCCCCCTGTGGCGTGAGGGGTTGCACGGACATCTGACAATTTGGTACCTGCACTGCTGCTCCGAATTAATGATTTAGGGACTGTCATCAATAGTGGATCATTGGAGGTCTGACACCTGGCAACCCTATTGATCAGCTGTTTTGGGTGGCCGCCAGCACAGCAAACTATACTGTGGATGGAAGGTTCCATGCACTGGTGTAGTGTCCAGAGGCAGGGTACTGAAGCTCAGCCACCATTCACTTAAACTACCTTAACACCTCAGCATGGCCACTACACAGTGGACAGAGCTTGAGCTTTCAATTATGTCCAATGTATGGTTTTCAGCACTGGTGGCTTTTATTACAATCAACCCAAAGCAAGTTGTTTTCAGTCATGATTTAAATCTAATGATCCAATAGAACATTGTCATATAACTTCAGGATCCTAAATAAACACTATAATACCAGCACTGTTATTATTATTATTTTTCGACATCGCTTTGACCTTAGTTTTATGTATCTCTGAACTGCCAAGCATTCCAGTTAAGATGCAAATGTTGTACTTGACTATTCTTTTTCTGCATGTCCTGGGCATGAATGGACGTTTTAGAACCTCCATTCAAAGATAGCAGCTGCACACTAATCAGTGACAGCAGGGCACCCCAGAGAGAAGGCAGGGACCGTAAAGTAGACATATGGTGAATGTTAATCAATAAGTATTTTATGAGGTATTACTATCTGTCTTAATAGCAGAGAGATTCAAATTCAGAAAATAGTAAATTTTTCCAAATTTTCAGTAACTTTTTGACTTTTTTTTTATAAATTCATTCATTATATTGATTCAAAGTTACCATTAACATGATGTACAATGTGTCACAAGAAAACAGCCTCAGAATTGCCAGGATAAGTAAAAGTGTTCCAACGGTATTACCACATAAAGTGACATATATCAGATTTGCTAAATTAGGCCTGGTCAGGAAGGGGGCAAATAGCCTGGTCTGGAAGTTGTTAAATAATAACTATAAATTATACTTACCAAAAGCTATCAGAAATAGGTTGATTACCATAAAAGCAATTGCACCAGCTGTGAATCCTCCATCATTATTTGCAGGAATTCCTAGTAAAGAACCTGAGAAGAAACACCATTTATTAGATTTACAGATCTGTGAAGAACACAGTCATTTATTAGATCTTGCAAAGTTGTTTCTTTAATTATTATTATTATTATAATTATTATTATTATTATTATTATTATCATTATAATACTCACTTGTATAACACAGTCATATTCCACAGCGCTTTACAGACATTAGCAATATGCTGTCCCCAATGGGGCTCACAATATAAGGTCCCTATCAGTATGTCTTCGGAATAGGGGAGGAAACTCACACAAACAAGGGAGAACATACAAACTCCATGCAGATGTTGTCCTTGGTTGGATTCAAACCCAGGACCCCAGCTCTGAAAGGCAACAGTGCTAAACAACAAATGTGTAAATACAAACATTTTTATATTGTAAAGGGATAAGACTAAGAAGTAGGAAGCACATTTTTATGAAACTTTCCCCAAAACACACGTCTCCATTATATCTACTAATAGATTAGAGATGAGCAAAGTTTTCAAAAATTCGATTCGGCTGCTTCACCGAATTTCGATCAAGAAATTCGATTTGTTATGAATTACTTCATAACCAATTGCCATCCGTTGTATGTAGCAGGCGCAATGATAGGGTAAGTGATAGTGCCTACCCCATCATTTAAGCCTTCAGATGCCACGTTCAATGCTGATCGTGGCATCTGAGAGTCACATTTAGTCTATCAGGGGGTTAATCGGGGTTAAAACAAAAAATATATAAACTTACTTTATCCTTTTGATCACGGAGCTCTTGACTGAAGTAAATGCGTCAACTGTGGCTTACATTGACATGATGACATCACCATGTCATCACGCTGGGTGGGTGCGGTGATGTCTGATGACGGCACTGCGTCCACCCAGCCTGATGATGTGGTGATGGTGACATCATACGTCATCGCATGAGAATTGGCACGTTTTCTTCTATCAAGATGGAGGCAATGGCCTCTTTGCAATCAAATGGATGATGTAAGTATGTTTGTTTTTACTGCCATTTCAGGAAAAATTAATTTGTTACCACAAAGTGCCTGGAAATTCAACTTCACGGTATATATAATTTTCCCTGAAATTTGGATCAAATTTCACTTTGTTAACTTCAATTCACTCAACACTATCTATTGACAATAAAAGCAATTTCTATATTCAGATTAACCTTTATGTATATTCTGTATTATATGCATTAAAATCCTGTACCTGCAAAACGTAGCCACACCCAGGTAGCCCAGACAGTAGAGAAGCAAAATGGTAGAAGGGAGACAAATCTTCGTCCTGTTTGAACATGAATTCTGCAGACATATAGCTGCATAACAGCACCAGGTATAAGCACCCAAGGAATGGATAAATGACCCTGGATGGTATTTTCTAGTGAGCCCTGAATGGCAGCAAGGGCAGCCAGTCCATTACAGATATAAAATAAAGGGTCTGAAGGACAAGAACTGAGATTTTCCTTGATGTCCAATTCCTCTTCTTGCCTCTTAAGGTATTTTCTGCCCAACATAAGGACATTTTGAAACTTCTCCTTGGATATCATTATGTTCCCAACAGGTATTAATACTTTCTCTGCAATGGAGTTAACAAGACTGGCAAATGTAGTATAAAGAGAAATTGCAGTAAATATGCTGCAAGTCACTCCAAAAAATATGTATCCAGCTGTGCTTGGGATCTGCTGGATTGTGGATACAGTCATGAAAGCAAATGCTGTATTATGTATTATTTCTAGTAAGTCATTATTAGTTGACAAAAAGCAAAACAGGCATGAAACAGTCACAAAGAACCAGTCGCCAACCATCAACTCTCTGCTCTTGGTAATATTCTCAGATGTGAGAACTACTGAAATTGTAAACTCTTCCCAGGACTTAACCAACCAAAAAGTCCCATGGAAAGCGAATTTAGTAGCATGGTAAACATCATCTCGTAAATAACTGTAATAGCTGGAACATATTTGGGAAAGTACATTGATGCTGACCCAGATACAACCTACATAGAAGTTTTTAATATATCCAAAGCAGTAGAAAGCCATGATGAATGGTGAGATGGTGTCACACAGGTATCCTAGTGCCATTGGCTCAGCATATTTGGTATTTTTCTTCTTTTCTTCTCCAGCAGTTTTAGAAGAGTTACGATTGGCAGAACCAAGAAGTAGAACATTGAAAAGAGAATTTCCAAATCCTGGAAGAACATATCTCTGGGTGATGCCTTTCAGAAGCAAGGCTCCTGCTCCATAAAGTCCACACAACACTATTATCAACTCCAAAACTCCAGATACTACTAAGGCCCAGTGACCAAATAGCCCTACTGCCTCAAATATTAATGTTAGGGTTAAAGCGCCAAACACAAAAGGCATGATATAGTTGACTGTTGCTGAGCAGAATGACAGGATGAAGGCAATTGAAATATAGGCTACGAGTCCAGCCACTGCACCTTCATTGACTGGAATCTGAGTGAGATTATCTACAGATGAACTGTTTTGGAGATTTAATTCTGAGCCAACAATGATTCTTGTGGCACCATAGCTGCTCCACAAGGCAGAGAAAGCAAGGAAAGCAGTGCCACTGAGATGATCATACTTTCGAAAAGACAAGAATCCAGCAATAAATTGACTTAAGCCTCCAATCAGAATCAGGTGAACACCTGCAAGATGTAAATAAGAAAAATTACATTTGTGGTAAACCCTTAATCTTCTGCACATTGATAACTATATGTATATCTTTTGTGTTATTTGGATATCCTCCAGTATGGACTGGTGTTCTTTCTATGCTGCTCATTGGCCTATCTTATAGACACTATAGGAATCTACTTTGTCTAGTACCAATCTAAATACAGATGGGTAAAGAGTTATTCCCATCTCAGCCTATCATGGCTGGATGGAAGTAATCACTGTATGCACCTGCTGGGGTTAGTGAAGTAGTGAAGAGTGACCAGTATGCTGCTGTTTCCAAAACTCCAATACCAGTGAATGGGAGCTATGCAAACAACATAGCACAGCAACCTATGCTGTTTCCATACGTCAAGAGGACAACCGTGCAGCTTGTTGTGCTTTGCTGTTTGCATAGCTCTGATTCTCTGCTATGGAAATTACGGAAACAGTTGAGCTCCAGCAATTTGGATGTTTCTGTAAACCCAGTCAGCCCTGGTCGATGCTCTGCTGTAGTTACTCCCAAGAAATACCAAGAAGGGAATATTAGTATACTATGACATAAAAGAAGGTGGTTTGATACAGAAAAATCACAGCACAATCCTTGCAGGTGCTAATGTGAGGATAGCTTTATTGTAAGGTTGCCTCGATTTTCTCCTTCTTCTTCCTCTTTTCCTTTTGTATTCTCACTTTCTCGCTCATCTTTTCACTCCCCCTTTTTTCTCTCCAGTTTATTTTTTCTTCTATTGTCTTTCTTCTGTCTGGTATCACTAAACCCCAATTTTCCTTATAGATGAAGGTCTGCCTACTTGTATTAATCAGATTCTGTAGCCTCCTACTCTAGAATAGATCACACATGTCTCCTCTGAATCTTAATGCACCTCACACTAAAATAAGTGGCTCCTTATACTATTTGATTTAAACGTTGTTTTTCTTATTGTAATTTGTATGCTACAGAAACTACTTTCTAGAATAAAAAGCCAACAATGAGTCAACATTTGGCGATTATAACAAAGAAGATGGCATCGGTAAATGTAACATCTATACCTAAAGTACGTAAACTTTCTAAGTTGTGTATAGTAGTAATTTAAGCATTATTGTCTAGTTCTCAGCAAAGAAAATAATGCATACAGTGTATGTGTGTGTGTATAGATATATATCTGTATATATATATATATATATATATATATATATATACACACACACACATATTCTGACAAAACATAATGGAACGTGTTTCTGTGTGTGAATGTAACAATGATATATAAAAGTGATTACAGTATTAGAGTGAAATGATATATTTATTGGGAAAAACTGTACAATTGAAAGGAAATTTTAGTACCATGTTGGCCCGTCTCTAGTCTTAATACAAGATGAGATAAGGTCACCTACTTTATCTGACTTTTATGACAGAAAAAGCACACATTCTTCATAAATATGGTGCCCACACAAATAGCATAAATACATTGATAAATCTCCTACATCCCTTCCATTACAAAGCTGGCTGCCTGCAGCCACCACTAGGATTTGCATAGAAATATATGCAGTTACAATTGACTGAATTAGAAGCTGTAATAATAAGTCTGCCCTGAGCTACCACTAGCGGCATCACACTGAAGTCCCTGGGGCCCACCAGAGGAATTGATTCGGAGGGCCTACCCTCTATGTATATAGGACACTAAGGACCCTGTTTTACTACTGGTCCAATATTGTCGGAGTTTTGGCCCACCGGAGTATCCTCAGGTACTCTGGTGGGCCAGCACAACCATGACCACTAGTGGTGGCTGTATGAAAATGCATTGTTTTCACCTCAGAAAGGGAAAAAGGAGTTCAGAGCTGGCCCCCCCTCCCCTTGGGCCCTGTAGAAGTCACATGGTCTTCATCCATTGAAGGTATTTCATGGTATACCGTTGTAGTTATCCCCTGTTTTTTTTTTTTTTCTCTGGACATACTGTAATACAGCAAAGCACGCAGAGGCATGACAGAAAGCTGAGCTTTCTCCTCAGGGCATAAATCTGAATAGACAGTGAGAACTATGGTCAGTAAGGACAGGGAATTTCAGCATGTGAGGCACTGGCAGACTTCAGAGCTCTGTACCTCTCCCAGAACTCCAGTGCTCTGCATGTAAATGCTGCAGGAACAGGGCTGTCAGGCAAAAATAGAATGGGGTATAGAACAGGTATGAGCATTTAAACACATTTTTAACCCAAGATGGCCATATAATGTATACTGCAAATTCTTGCCTTTAGTTCACAGCCTGGGGAAAGTACAGGTATGCCTTAAGTTAGTAACGTAGACAGAGTGGTACGGTATGTATGCAGAGTGAGATTCTTACCTGCAAGAATGTTTTCCACTCGTCCAGCACTAATAGAGGTGTTAAACATGGAGAAATTTTGCATACATACAAGAAATGCACTGACAGCATTCGCAAGGAGTCCCAGCACGGCTGGCTCACTGTAGAAAACCGCAGGAAACTCCTCCATGATGTTGTCCTTTATTCAAAAGGAGCCTATTCTTCCAGTAACAGTACAAATATTTCAAAGGAGAATCCTAAAGAAAACAAGACATTTATTATTCCTTAAATCATTGTCGTCATCTGGTATATTTTATATTCACAAGTCAATATTATTTTATAATTGAGTAACTTCAAAGGGAGTTATCAATGTAAAAGAAAGCTTATTTGCTGTATTGTAAAAACATCTATACTTCTCTAATATACATTGTATTTTATAGTTGCATAGGGTTAGAGAGTAAAAAATAACCTATACCTGTTAAGATTGTTTATTTGCACACATCAGTTTTTCCTTAGGGAGGCAAACATTACTAGATAGACACCAATTGGCCTACAGTGCACAAATAATCTTGACCCCCTGCTGGCTACATTAATACTAGTAATTGTATTTCTGTAGGGAAATTAGCAATTTTTCAAAATGACTGCTTACTGTTCCTAAATGGGAATACTGGGACACTATTCTCTTTGTTCTTGCTTAATCAAGTTGGTTTTAATTTAGTTGCATTTATCAATATCAACACCTATAGAGAAAGAACATAATACACCCGATTATAATAAAAAGTACTCCACTGTGAAGAAGCCCCAGAGAAACATATGATGGTGCAGTTCTTTGGTCTGTATGGATACTATATTACCTTATCATAGATGGATTTCTATAATTCTTAAAGGGGTATTCTAGTTAGAGAAAGCTATCCCTTATCCACAGGATAGGAGTTAACAGATCAGTGGGGGTTCTACTGCTGGGACCCCCACCAATCAAAAGGACAGGGTCCCCAACCCCATGGAGCCCCCCTGAAATGGACGGAGACGACTGGTCTGAAAAGTGCACCACACCACTGCTTCATTTGTTTCTATAGGAGCACTGGAGATACACGAGTTCTGTAGGAAGCCCACTGATTTGATCGTTAATCCTTTTCCAGGGAAAATATTATGTATCTATATACAATGTTTGTGACCTTATGCAATATATGGGAATATTTCTGTATGTCTTGGAAAAGATTCGTATTAACCCCTTCAGGACCCAGCCATTTTTCACCTTAAGGACCAGGCCATTTTTAGCAAATCTGATATGTGTCACTTTATGTGGTGATAACTTTAAAACGCTTTTACTTATCCAGGCCATTCTGAGTTTTTTTTTCTCGTCACATATTGTACTTCATGAAAGTCAAAATATTTCATTTTTATTTATTAAAAAATACCAAATTTACCCAAAATTTAGAAAATTTAGCAAATTTCCTAATTTTCATTTCTCTACTTTTATAATAGATAGTAATACCTCCAAAAATAGTAATGACTTTACATTCCCCATATGTCTACTTCAGGTTTGGATCATTTTGAAAATTACATTTTATTTTTTTGGGGACATTGGAAGGCTTAGAAGTTTTAGGCTAAGAACATTTCCAAAACTCAATTTTTTCAGGACCAATTCAGTTATTCAGTCACTTTGTGGGGCTTATATATTAGAAACCACCCATAAATCACCCCATTGTAGAAACTACACCCCTCAAGCTATTCAAAACATATTTTACAAATGCTGTTAACCCTTAAGGTGCCCCACGAAAATGAAAGTAAAATAGAAATGAAAATTCAAAATTTCACTTTTATTAGCAGATTTTTTGTTTTAATCTATTTTTTTCTGTAACACATCAAGGGTTAACAGTCAAACAAAACTCAAATTATATTACCCTGAATCTGAAATTTACAGAAACACCCCATGTATGCTCAAAAACTGATGTATGGGCACACAGCAGGCTTCAGAGTGGAAGGAGCACCATATGGCTTTTGGAGAGCCGATTTAGCTGGAATGGTAATTGAGAGCTATGTCGTATATGAAGACAACCTGAGCGGGCCCTACAGTGGAAACCCCCAAAAAGTTACCCCATTTTGGAAACTACACCCCTCAAGGAATCTTTTAAGGTGTGTATTGAGCACTTTGACATCAAAGGTGTTTCCTAGAATTAGTAAACACTTGGCTGTGAAAAGGAAAAATTAAAAAATTTTCCAGAAAAAGTTGCTTTACACCAACATTTTTCACTTTCACAAGGGGTAACAGGACAAAATACACCCCACATTTTGTTACCCATTTGCCCCTGAATACGGCAACAACCCATATGTGCTCAAAAAAATGATGTGTGGGCCCACTGCAGGCTTCAGAGTGAAAGGAGCACCTTATGGCTTTTGGAGAGCCAATTTATCTGGAATGGTAATTGAGAGCTATGTCGCATATGAAGACACCCTGAGGGGGTCCTACAGTAGAAACCCCCAAAAAGTGACCCCATTTTAGAAACTACACCCCTCAAGGAATATTTCAAGGTGTGTATTGAACACTTTGACCAATCAGGCATTTCACAGAATTAGGAAACACTTGGCTGTGAAAAGGAAAAATTACAATATTTTCCAGAAAAAAAGGTGGGGGGTTCAGTCTCCAGGGCAGACTAACTAGTCAGGTGTGCACGACTGCATGGAGATCGCCACGCCTCCAATATCTACTACAAAGAAAAAAAGGTGGGGGGTTCAGTCCGCACAACCCTATATGCAGGTGCACATTGCTATGGCGAAATACACATACAAACGCAAAACAAAAATGCAATGGCACTCTGCAACCAGCACTCTGCTCTGCCTCCATGCTGGTTGTTGAATAAGGCATTAGTGTACATTTTAGCCAAAGCGTAATAAGCCACTCACCACGTCAAGGTCGCCTCCATGAGTGATCCCTAACACTAGTTCCTACCTGTTATGGGCCATGACAGCCACATAAAATCCAGGAAGCGCAGGTGCAGCATGCATGCCAGGTACACTCTGCTTGTAACCCCGTCTGGTTCCATAACAACTTCAATCATATCCAGGGATGCAAGTACCAACATGCATGCTGAGCCCACTATATACTTCTCCTGGAGCCAAATGGCTACTTTCTTTGTAGTATATATTGGAGGCGTGGCGATCTCTATCTAGGCATCTCTATAATCAGCTGCTCATTCCATTCCACAAATTGGCGAAGGCAAACGTAGCGGCTTCCGTGTTTTGTGGAAAACACACACGGTCGTGTGCATGTAGCCTAACACCCACATTTTTCACTTTCACAAGGGGTAACAGGACAAAATACACCCCACATTTTGTTACCCATTTCCTGCCAAATATGGAAACACCACATATGTGCTCAAAAATTTATGTATGGGCGTACAGCAGGCTTCAGAGTGGAAGGAGCACCATATAGCTTTCGGAGAGCGGATTTAGCTGGAATTGTAATTGGGAGCTATGTCACCTATGAAGATAACTTGAGGTGGCCCTACAGTGGAAACCCCCAAAAAGTGACCCAATTCTGGAAACTACCCCCCCCCCAAGGAATATTTCAAGGTGTGTAGTGAGCACTTTGACCCATCAGGCGTTTCACAGAATTAGGAAACACTTGGCTGTGAAAAGGAAAAATTAAAAAAATTTCCAGAAATAGTTGCTTTATACCCACATTTTTGACTTTCACAAGGGGTAACAGGACAAAAATTCCACCCACATTTTGTTACCAATTTCCCCCTGAATACGGCAACACCCCATATGTAGAGTTGAGCGAACACCTGGATGTTCGGGTTCGACGAGTTCGGCCGAACTTTTGAAAAATGTTCGGGTTCGGGATCCGAACTCGACCCGAACTTCATCCCGAACCCGAACCCCATAGAAGTCAATGGGGACCCGAACTTTTGGGCACTAAAAAGGCTGTAAAACACACCCGGAAAGGGCTAGAGGGCTGCAAAAGGCAGCAAAATGTAGTTAAATCCCCTGCAAACAAATGTAGATAGGGAAATGATGAGTTAACATAAAATAAATAAAAATTAAACAATATTAATTGGAGTGAGGTCCCATAGCACAGAATCAGGCTTCAAGTCACCCACCAATGGAGAAGGTCACTTACTATTATTTTGACCACAGCACCCAGACAAAGGAGAGAGGTCCCACAGCAGAGAACCAGGCATCATATCACCCACCACAGGAGTAGGCCACCATTTAGTTACTTTGACCCCTACACCCAGACGGAGGAGAGAGGTTACACAGCAGAGAATCAGGCATTTAGATCACCCACCACAGGAGTAGGCCACCATTGAATCAGACCCCGGCAACCATGTCAGATGGCACAAGCATAAGCTTTATATCAATCAGCACAGGAGAAGGCGACTTTGACAGACTTTGACCCCTACACCCGGACGGAGGAGAGAGGTTTCAAAGCAGAGAATCAGGCATTTAGATCACCCACCACAGGAGTAGGCCCCAATTTAATGGGACCCCGGCAACCATGTCAGATGGCACAACCATCAGCTTCATATCAATCAGCACAGGAGAAGGCGACTTTGAAAGACTTTGACCCCTACACCCAGACGGAGGAGAGAGGTTTCACAGCAGAGAATCAGGCATTTAGATCACCCACCACAGGAGTAGGCCCCCATTGAATCAGACCCTGGCAACCATGTCAGATGGCACAACCATCAGCTTTATATCAATCAGCACAGGAGAAGGCGACTTTGAAAGACTTTGACCCCTACACCCAGATGGAGGAGAGAGGTTTCACAGCAGAGAATCAGGCATCATATCAACCACCACAGGAGAAGCCACCATTTAGTTACTTTGACCCCTGCACCCAGGAAGAGGAGAGAGGCCCCACAGCACATATTCTGGCATCATATCAGCCACCACAGGAGAAGCCACCATTTAGTTACTTTGACCCCTGCACCCAGGAAGAGGAGAGAGGCCCCACAGCACATATTCTGGCATCATACTAACCACCACAGGAGAAGCCACCATTGAGTTACTTTGACCCCTGCACCCAGGAAGAGGAGAGAGGCCCCACAGCACATATTCAGGCATCATATCACACACCACAGGAGAAGGCCTCTTTCAGTGATTTAGGCCTTTGGACCCAGACAGAGGAGAGAGGCACCACAGCACATATTCTGGCATCATATCAGCCACCACAGGAGAAGCCACCATTGAGTTACTTTGACCCCTGCACCCAGGAAGAGGAGAGAGGCCCCACAGCACATATTCTGGCATCATACTAACCACCACAGGAGAAGCCACCATTGAGTTACTTTGACCCCGCACCCAGGAAGAGGAGAGAGGCACCACAGCACATATTCTGGCATCATATCAGCCACCACAGGAGAAGCCACCATTGAGTTACTTTGACCCCTGCACCCAGGAAGAGGAGAGAGGCACCACAGCACATATTCTGGCATCATATCAGCCACCACAGGAGAAGCCACCATTGAGTTACTTTGACCCCTGCACCCAGGAAGAGGAGAGAGGCACCACAGCACATATTCTGGCATCATATCAGCCACCACAGGAGAAGCCACCATTGAGTTACTTTGACCCCTGCACCCAGGAAGAGGAGAGAGGCCCCACAGCACATATTCTGGCATCATACTAACCACCACAGGAGAAGCCACCATTGAGTTACTTTGACCCCTGCACCCAGGAAGAGGAGAGAGGCACCACAGCACATATTCTGGCATCATATCAGCCACCACAGGAGAAGCCACCATTGAGTTACTTTGACCCCTGCACCCAGGAAGAGGAGAGAGGCACCACAGCACATATTCTGGCATCATATCAGCCACCACAGGAGAAGCCACCATTGAGTTACTTTGACCCCTGCACCCAGGAAGAGGAGAGAGGCACCACAGCACATATTCTGGCATCATATCAGCCACCACAGGAGAAGCCACCATTGAGTTACTTTGACCCCTGCACCCAGGAAGAGGAGAGAGGCACCACAGCACATATTCTGGCATCATATCAGCCACCACAGGAGAAGCCACCATTGAGTTACTTTGACCCCTGCACCCAGGAAGAGGAGAGAGGCCCCACAGCACATATTCTGGCATCATATCAGCCACCACAGGAGAAGCCACCATTTAGTTACTTTGACCCCTTCACCCAAACAGAGGAGAGAGGTTCCACATCAGAGAATCAGGCATCATATCAACCACCACAGGAGTAGGCCACAATTTAGTTTATTTGACCCCTGCACCCAGGAAGAGGAGAGAGGCCCCACAGCACATATTCTGGCATCATATCACACACCACAGGAGAAGGCCTCTTTCAGTGATTTAGGCCTTTGGACCCAGACAGAGGAGAGAGGTCAGAGATTAGCTTCATATCCCCAGCACAGCAGAAGACCGCTTTATTTGACTTAGGCCTCAGCACCCAGACAGAAGACAGAGGTAGCATGGCAGAGGTTATGGCTTCATGTCACCCGTTAGTTTAACCGGCCACTTTCATCTGGTTAGGCCCCGGCGCCCAGACAGAGAAGAGTTTCATTCAACTGTGGGTTTCATAAAATTTGTATCAAATAAAGAAGTGGCCCGTAGCACAACAAGACATGTTTTAGGCAGTTAATAAGGACTACTCTGCACAAGGGAGGGACAGGTCCTGTGGGATCCATGCCTGGTTCATCTTTATGAAGGTCAGCTTGTCCACGTTGGCTGTGGACAGGCGGCTGCGCTTGTCAGTAATGACGCCCTGCCGTGCTGAATACGCTGCTCAGATAAAACGCTGGCCGCCGGGCAGGAAAGCACCTCCAAGGCATAACATGCTAACTCTGGCCACGTGGACAATTTCGAAACCCAGTAGTTGAATGGGGCCGAACCATCCGTCAGGATGTGGAGGGGTGTGCAGACATACTGTTCAACCATGTTAGTGAAATGCTGCCTCCTGCTAACACGTTCCGTATCAGGTGTCGGTGCAGATAGCTGTGGCGTGGAGACAAAACTTTTCCACATTTCTGCCATGCTAACCCTGCCCTCAGATGAGCTGGCCGTGACACAGCTGCGTTGGCGACCTCTTGCCACTCCTCTGCCTTCACCTTCCACCTGTTCCCTGTGACATGTGGGAATGCTCTCAAGAGCGCTCTATCAGCGCAGTGCTTGTACTCGCGCATCTTACGGTCGCGCTCCAGTTCAGGAATTAAAGTGGGCACATTGTCTTTATACCGGGGATCCAGCAGGGTGGCCACCCAGTAGTCTGCACACGTTAAAACGTGGGCAACTCTGCTGTCGTTGCGCAGGCATTGGAGCATATATTCGCTCATGTGGGCCAGGCTACCCATGGGTAAGGACAAGCTGTCCTCTGTGGGAGGCGATCGTCATCGTCCACCGTATCCCCCAGCCACGCACCAGTGATGGGCCTGGGCTGCCACCCCGCTGTGAACTTGCGCCATCCTCGTCCCCTCCACCTCCTCCTCCTCATCCTCCTCGTCCTCCAGTACAGTGCCTTGGCTGGCGACTCTGTGAACCTGTCCTCTGCTGCTTAAACAAACCTCCCTCTGAGCCACTTCGAACAGACTGGCCCGAAAGTGTTAGAAACGAGCCCTCATCCTCCTCCTCCTCCTCCACCTGGGCCACCTCCTCTAACATCATTGCCCTAAGTGTTTTCTCAAGGAGACATAGAAGTGGTATTGTAACGCTGATAACAGTGTCATCGCCACTGGCCATGTTGGTGGAGTACTCGAAACAGCGCAGCAGGGCACACAGGTCTCGCATGGAGGCCCAATCATTGGTGGTGAAGTGGTGCTGTTCGGGCAGTACGACTGACGCGAAGCGTGCTGCAGCTGAAACTCCACTATGGCCTGCTGCTGCTCGCACAGTCTCTCCAGCATGTGCAAGGTGGAGTTCCACCGGGTGGGCACGTCGCATATGAGGCGGTGAGCGGGAAGGCCGAGTTCCGCTGTAGCGCAGACAGGCGAGCAGCGGCAGGATGTGAACGGCGGAAGCGCGCACAGACGGCCCGCACTTTATGCAGCAGCTCTGACATGTTGGGGTAGTGGTGAATGAACCTCTGCACCACCAAGTTCAGCACATGCGCCAGGCAAGGGATGTGCGCCAAACCGGCTAGTCCCAGAGCTGCCACGAGATTTCGCCCATTATCGCATACCACCAGGCCTGGCTTGAGGCCCACCGGCAGAAACCACTCGCCGGTCTGTTGTTCAATACCCCGCCACAACTCCTTTGCGCTGTGGGGCCTGTCCCCCAAACATATGAGTTTCAGAATGGCCTGCTGACGTTACCCCGGGCTGTGCTGAAGTTGGTGGTGAAGGTGTGTGGCTGACCGGATGAGCTGGTGGAAGCAGTGGAGGAGGAAGCCGAGTAGGAGGAGGAGGCTACAGGAGGCAGAGAATGATGCCCTGCGATCCTAGGGGGCGGAAGGACGTGCGCCAAGGAACTGTCCGCCGGGGCCCAGCCGCCACTACATTCATCCAGTGTGCAGTTAGTGAGATATAGCGTCCCTGGCCGTGCTTACTGGTCCACGTATCTGTGGTTAGGTGGACCTTGCCACAAATGGCGCTGCGCAGTGCACACTTGATTTTATCGGACACTTGCATGTGCAGGGAAGGCACGGCTGTCTTGGAGAAGTAGTGGCGGCTGGGAACCACATACTGCGGGACAGCCATGGCCATCAGCTGTTTGAAGCTGTCTGTGTCCACCAGCCGGAATGACAGCATTTCAAAGGCCAGCAGTTTAGAAATGCTGGCGTTCAGGCCAAGGGCCTCGAGGGTGACTCGGGGGAATTTGCGCTTCTCTCTAAGGTTTGAGATATTGAGAGCTGAACGCTGCTGTGTGATATAGTGGAGACGCTAGTTGACGGTGGCGGTGGTGGTGGTGTCGGTGGCACATCCTCTGTTTGCTGCTCGGCAGGTGGCAACATTCCTCTCGAGGCGGAAGCCGAGGCAGCAGCGGTAGAGGGAGCAGGGGGAGCCTCAGCGAGTGCCTGGTTTTTAAGGTGTGTACCCCACTGCAGTTCATGCTTTGCATGTAGATGCCTGGTCATGCAGGTTGTGCTGAGGTTCAGAACGCAATGCCTCGCCTCAGGCTCTGATGGCAGAGCGTGCAAGTCACTCGGGTCTTGTCGGTAGGACATTGTTTAAAGAAGTGCCATGCCAGGGAACTCTTTGAAGCTGCCTTTGTGGGGCTGGGTCCCTGTTGGCGATGTCCAGTAGCAGGCGAACTCTGGGGCGGCGGCTCGCCTGCTTTGGCCCCCTGCTCTCTCTTGGCTTCGCTGTTGTCTCGGTCTCACCACTACCTCTTCCTCTGAACTGTGAAAGTCATCGCCACGACCTTCAGTCCATGTGGGGTCTAAGACCTCATCGTCCTCTGCATCGTCTTCCACCCAGTCTCCCTCCCTGACCTCCTCCTGTTCAGTCTGCACACTGCAAAAGACGCGGCAGTGGGCACCTGTGTTTCGTCATCATCAGAGAGTCGGTGACTCTGCTGTGGTGGTATTCCCATGTCCTCTTCATCTGGAGACATAAGTGGTTGTGCGTCAGTGCATGGTATGTCTTCCTCCACTGGGGAAGGGCTAGGTGGACGCCCTGGGAAACCCTGGAAGCAGAGTCTTCAAACAGAAGAAGAGACTGCTGCATAACTTGTGGCTCAGACCGTTTCCCTGATATGCTTGGGGGTGATGTGACAGACTGATGGGCTTGGTTTTCAGGTGCCACCTGTGCGCTTCCGCAGAAGACTGGGTGGAAGACCATGTGGTGAACGTGCTGGAAGCACTGTCGGCCACCCAATCGATTAATGCCTGTACCTGCTCAGGCCTTACCATCCTAAGAGCGGCATTGGGCCCCACGAGATATTGCGGTACATTCTGCCGGCTAGTTGAGGGAGTTCGTTCCCTACTGTGTGCGCCTAGCCGAACGGCCACGCCCTCTACCAGCAACAGAGGCTCCACGGACACCACCACGACCGCGTCCTCGTCCCTTAATAGTATTTTTCTTCATTGTTGCGATTCAACTCGCACCACAATGAAATATATTATTTTTTATAAGCAAAATCCCCTCACTGGAATACTTTCAGTCTTTTTGACTGTATGGGATTACAGATGGAATGACTGTTATATGTGAGTACCGCTTTCTTTGACAGATTCTAGTATGGGTACATATATGTTTTCCCAACCCCAGCACATTAGTTTGCTAATTCCAGATGTATGAAACGCAGGCCTAACTGTATCTAGTATATTGAACGCCAGATAAACTAACTTGGCCTTTTTAAATAAAAAAATTCCCTCACTGGAATACTTTCAGTCTTTTGACTGTATGGATTACAGATGGAATGACTGTTATATGTGAGTACCGCTTTCTTTGACAGATTCTAGTATGGGTACATATATGTTTTCCCAACCCCAGCACATTAGTTTGCTAATTCCAGATGTATGAAACGCAGGCCTAACTGTATCTAGTATATTGAACGCCAGATAAACTAACTTGGCCTTTTTAAATAAAAAAATTCCCTCACTGGAATACTTTCAGTCTTTTTGACTGTATGGATTACAGATGGAATGACTGTTATATGTGAGTACCGCTTTCTTTGACAGATTCTAGTATGGGTACATATATGTTTTCCCAACCCCAGCACATTAGTTTGCTAATTCCAGATGTATGAAACGCAGGCCTAACTGTATCTAGTATATTGAACGCCAGATAAACTAACTTGGCCTTTTTAAATAAAAAATTCCCTCACTGGAATACTTTCAGTCTTTTGACTGTATGGATTACAGATGGAATGACTGTTATATGTGAGTACCGCTTTCTTTGACAGATTCTAGTATGGGTACATATATGTTTTCCCAACCCCAGCACATTAGTTTGCTAATTCCAGATGTATGAAACGCAGGCCTAACTGTATCTAGTATATTGAACGCCAGATAAACTAACTTGGCCTTTTTAAATAAAAAATTCCCTCACTGGAATACTTTCAGTCTTTTGACTGTATGGATTACAGATGGAATGACTGTTATATGTGAGTACCGCTTTCTTTGACAGATTCTAGTATGGGTACATATATGTTTTCCCAACCCCAGCACATTAGTTTGCTAATTCCAGATGTATGAAACGCAGGCCTAACTGTATCTAGTATATTGAACGCCAGATAAACTAACTTGGCCTTTTTTAAATAAAAAATTCCCTCACTGGAATACTTTCAGTCTTTTGACTGTATGGATTACAGATGGAATGACTGTTATATGTGAGTACCGCTTTCTTTGACAGATTCTAGTATGGGTACATATATGTTTTCCCAACCCCAGCACATTAGTTTGCTAATTCCAGATGTATGAAACGCAGGCCTAACTGTATCTAGTATATTGAACGCCAGATAAACTAACTTGGCCTTTTTAAATAAAAAATTCCCTCACTGGAATACTTTCAGTCTTTTGACTGTATGGATTACAGATGGAATGACTGTTATATGTGAGTACCGCTTTTGACAGATTCTAGTATGGGTACATATATGTTTTCCCAACCCCAGCACATTAGTTTGCTAATTCCAGATGTATGAAACGCAGGCCTAACTGTATCTAGTATATTGAACGCCAGATAAACTAACTTGGCCTTTTTAAATAAAAAATTCCCTCACTGGAATACTTTCAGTCTTTTGACTGTATGGATTACAGATGGAATGACTGTTATATGTGAGTACCGCTTTCTTTGACAGATTCTAGTATGGGTACATATATGTTTTCCCAACCCCAGCACATTAGTTTGCTAATTCCAGATGTATGAAACGCAGGCCTAACTGTATCTAGTATATTGAACGCCAGATAAACTAACTTGGCCTTTTTTAAATAAAAAATTCCTCACTGGAATACTTTCAGTCTTTTGACTGTATGGATTACAGATGGAATGACTGTTATATGTGAGTACCGCTTTCTTGACAGATTCTAGTATGGGTACATATATGTTTTCCCAACCCCAGCACATTAGTTTGCTAATTCCAGATGTATGAAACGCAGGCCTAACTGTATCTAGTATATTGAACGCCAGATAAACTAACTTGGCCTTTTTAAATAAAAAATTCCCTCACTGGAATACTTTCAGTCTTTTGACTGTATGGATTACAGATGGAATGACTGTTATATGTGAGTACCGCTTTCTTTGACAGATTCTAGTATGGGTACATATATGTTTTCCCAACCCCAGCACATTAGTTTGCTAATTCCAGATGTATGAAACGCAGGCCTAACTGTATCTAGTATATTGAACGCCAGATAAACTAACTTGGCCTTTTTTAAATAAAAAAATTCCCTCACTGGAATACTTTCAGTCTTTTGACTGTATGGATTACAGATGGAATGACTGTTATATGTGAGTACCGCTTTCTTTGACAGATTCTAGTATGGGTACATATATGTTTTCCCAACCCCAGCACATTAGTTTGCTAATTCCAGATGTATGAAACGCAGGCCTAACTGTATCTAGTATATTGAACGCCAGATAAACTAACTTGGCCTTTTTTAAATAAAAAAATTCCCTCACTGGAATACTTTCAGTCTTTTGACTGTATGGATTACAGATGGAATGACTGTTATATGTGAGTACCGCTTTCTTTGACAGATTCTAGTATGGGTACATATATGTTTTCCCAACCCCAGCACATTAGTTTGCTAATTCCAGATGTATGAAACGCAGGCCTAACTGTATCTAGTATATTGAACGCCAGATAAACTAACTTGGCCTTTTTTAAATAAAAAATTCCCTCACTGGAATACTTTCAGTCTTTTGACTGTATGGATTACAGATGGAATGACTGTTATATGTGAGTACCGCTTTCTTTGACAGATTCTAGTATGGGTACATATATGTTTTCCCAACCCCAGCACATTAGTTTGCTAATTCCAGATGTATGAAACGCAGGCCTAACTGTATCTAGTATATTGAACGCCAGATAAACTAACTTGGCCTTTTTTAAATAAAAAAATTCCCTCACTGGAATACTTTCAGTCTTTTTGACTGTATGGATTACAGATGGAATGACTGTTATATGTGAGTACCGCTTTCTTTGACAGATTCTAGTATGGGTACATATATGTTTTCCCAACCCCAGCACATTAGTTTGCTAATTCCAGATGTATGAAACGCAGGCCTAACTGTATCTAGTATATTGAACGCCAGATAAACTAACTTGGCCTTTTTTAAATAAAAAATTCCCTCACTGGAATACTTTCAGTCTTTTGACTGTATGGATTACAGATGGAATGACTGTTATATGTGAGTACCGCTTTCTTTGACAGATTCTAGTATGGGTACATATATGTTTTCCCAACCCCAGCACATTAGTTTGCTAATTCCAGATGTATGAAACGCAGGCCTAACTGTATCTAGTATATTGAACGCCAGATAAACTAACTTGGCCTTTTTAAATAAAAAAATTCCTCACTGGAATACTTTCAGTCTTTTGACTGTATGGATTACAGATGGAATGACTGTTATATGTGAGTACCGCTTTCTTTGACAGATTCTAGTATGGGTACATATATGTTTTCCCAACCCCAGCACATTAGTTTGCTAATTCCAGATGTATGAAACGCAGGCCTAACTGTATCTAGTATATTGAACGCCAGATAAACTAACTTGGCCTTTTTAAATAAAAAATTCCCTCACTGGAATACTTTCAGTCTTTTGACTGTATGGATTACAGATGGAATGACTGTTATATGTGAGTACCGCTTTCTTTGACAGATTCTAGTATGGGTACATATATGTTTTCCCAACCCCAGCACATTAGTTTGCTAATTCCAGATGTATGAAACGCAGGCCTAACTGTATCTAGTATATTGAACGCCAGATAAACTAACTTGGCCTTTTTAAATAAAAAAATTCCCTCACTGGAATACTTTCAGTCTTTTGACTGTATGGATTACAGATGGAATGACTGTTATATGTGAGTACCGCTTTCTTTGACAGATTCTAGTATGGGTACATATATGTTTTCCCAACCCCAGCACATTAGTTTGCTAATTCCAGATGTATGAAACGCAGGCCTAACTGTATCTAGTATATTGAACGCCAGATAAACTAACTTGGCCTTTTTTAAATAAAAAAATTCCCTCACTGGAATACTTTCAGTCTTTTGACTGTATGGATTACAGATGGAATGACTGTTATATGTGAGTACCGCTTCTTTGACAGATTCTAGTATGGGTACATATATGTTTTCCCCAACCCCAGCACATTAGTTTGCTAATTCCAGATGTATGAAACGCAGGCCTAACTGTATCTAGTATATTGAACGCCAGATAAACTAACTTGGCCTTTTTTAAATAAAAAAATTCCCTCACTGGAATACTTTCAGTCTTTTGACTGTATGGATTACAGATGGAATGACTGTTATATGTGAGTACCGCTTTCTTTGACAGATTCTAGTATGGGTACATATATGTTTTCCCAACCCCAGCACATTAGTTTGCTAATTCCAGATGTATGAAACGCAGGCCTAACTGTATCTAGTATATTGAACGCCAGATAAACTAACTTGGCCTTTTTAAATAAAAAAATTCCCTCACTGGAATACTTTCAGTCTTTTTGACTGTATGGATTACAGATGGAATGACTGTTATATGTGAGTACCGCTTTCTTTGACAGATTCTAGTATGGGTACATATATGTTTTCCCAACCCCAGCACATTAGTTTGCTAATTCCAGATGTATGAAACGCAGGCCTAACTGTATCTAGTATATTGAACGCCAGATAAACTAACTTGGCCTTTTTAAATAAAAAAATTCCCTCACTGGAATACTTTCAGTCTTTTTGACTGTATGGATTACAGATGGAATGACTGTTATATGTGAGTACCGCTTTCTTTGACAGATTCTAGTATGGGTACATATATGTTTTCCCAACCCCAGCACATTAGTTTGCTAATTCCAGATGTATGAAACGCAGGCCTAACTGTATCTAGTATATTGAACGCCAGATAAACTAACTTGGCCTTTTTAAATAAAAAAATTCCCTCACTGGAATACTTTCAGTCTTTTGACTGTATGGATTACAGATGGAATGACTGTTATATGTGAGTACCGCTTTCTTTGACAGATTCTAGTATGGGTACATATATGTTTTTCCCAACCCCAGCACATTAGTTTGCTAATTCCAGATGTATGAAACGCAGGCCTAACTGTATCTAGTATATTGAACGCCAGATAAACTAACTTGGCCTTTTTAAATAAAAAATTCCTCACTGGAATACTTTCAGTCTTTTGACTGTATGGATTACAGATGGAATGACTGTTATATGTGAGTACCGCTTTCTTTGACAGATTCTAGTATGGGTACATATATGTTTTCCCAACCCCAGCACATTAGTTTGCTAATTCCAGATGTATGAAACGCAGGCCTAACTGTATCTAGTATATTGAACGCCAGATAAACTAACTTGGCCTTTTTAAATAAAAAAATTTCCTCACTGGAATACTTTCATGTCTTTTGACTGTATGGATTACAGATGGAATGACTGTTATATGTGAGTACCGCTTTCTTTGACAGATTCTAGTATGGGTACATATATGTTTTCCCAACCCCAGCACATTAGTTTGCTAATTCCAGATGTATGAAACGCAGGCCTAACTGTATCTAGTATATTGAACGCCAGATAAACTAACTTGGCCTTTTTAAATAAATAAAAATTCCCTCACTGGAATACTTTCAGTCTTTTGACTGTATGGATTACAGATGGAATGACTGTTATATGTGAGTACCGCTTTCTTTGACAGATTCTAGTATGGGTACATATATGTTTTCCCAACCCCAGCACATTAGTTTGCTAATTCCAGATGTATGAAACGCAGGCCTAACTGTATCTAGTATATTGAACGCCAGATAAACTAACTTGGCCTTTTTAAATAAAAAAATTCCCTCACTGGAATACTTTCAGTCTTTTGACTGTATGGATTACAGATGGAATGACTGTTATATGTGAGTACCGCTTTCTTTGACAGATTCTAGTATGGGTACATATATGTTTTCCCAACCCCAGCACATTAATTTGCTAATTCCAGATGTATGAAACGCAGGCCTAACTGTATCTAGTATATTGAACGCCAGATAAACTAACTTGGCCTTTTTAAATAAAAAAATTCCCTCACTGGAATACTTTCAGTCTTTTGACTGTATGGATTACAGATGGAATGACTGTTATATGTGAGTACCGCTTCTTTGACAGATTCTAGTATGGGTACATATATGTTTTCCCAACCCCAGCACATTAGTTTGCTAATTCCAGATGTATGAAACGCAGGCCTAACTGTATCTAGTATATTGAACGCCAGATAAACTAACTTGGCCTTTTTTAAATAAAAAAATTCCCTCACTGGAATACTTTCAGTCTTTTGACTGTATGGATTACAGATGGAATGACTGTTATATGTGAGTACCGCTTTCTTTGACAGATTCTAGTATGGGTACATATATGTTTTCCCAACCCCAGCACATTAGTTTGCTAATTCCAGATGTATGAAACGCAGGCCTAACTGTATCTAGTATATTGAACGCCAGATAAACTAACTTGGCCTTTTTAAATAAAAAAAATTCCTCACTGGAATACTTTCATTCTTTTGACTGTATGGATTACAGATGGAATGACTGTTATATGTGAGTACCGCTTTCTTTGACAGATTCTAGTATGGGTACATATATGTTTTCCCAACCCCAGCACATTAGTTTGCTAATTCCAGATGTATGAAACGCAGGCCTAACTGTATCTAGTATATTGAACGCCAGATAAACTAACTTGGCCTTTTTTAAATAAATAAAATTCCCTCACTGGAATACTTTCAGTCTTTTGACTGTATGGATTACAGATGGAATGACTGTTATATGTGAGTACCGCTTTCTTTGACAGATTCTAGTATGGGTACATATATGTTTTCCCAACCCCAGCACATTAGTTTGCTAATTCCAGATGTATGAAACGCAGGCCTAACTGTATCTAGTATATTGAACGCCAGATAAACTAACTTGGCCTTTTTTAAATAAAAAATTCCCTCACTGGAATACTTTCAGTCTTTTGACTGTATGGATTACAGATGGAATGACTGTTATATGTGAGTACCGCTTTCTTTGACAGATTCTAGTATGGGTACATATATGTTTTCCCAACCCCAGCACATTAGTTTGCTAATTCCAGATGTATGAAACGCAGGCCTAACTGTATCTAGTATATTGAACGCCAGATAAACTAATCCTGGCCTTTTTAAATAAAAAAAATTCCCTCACTGGAATACTTTATGGCTTTTCACTGTATGGATTACAGGTGGACTGGTATTAGTAGGGGTGACACAAGCACACCCAAGTCCCTGATGTAGGATTTCTATGGCACAGACCACTATTACAAGTGATTAATGGACGTTGGGAGAGATTGTGCTGCAGCACTAGTCCCAAGATGGCCGCGCCTATCAGCCCAGTAACATGTGCCACAAAATGGTCTGCACAACCTTTAAAAAAATAGCCTTGGACTGTGCTGCTAAATCGCTATTGGTCTGAATCCCAGGTGTAGATGTCTGACTTGTTTGGAGCTTTGGAATGCACACTGTGGCAGCTTCTGCTGCAGCACTACAAGTCGCAAAATGGCGGCCGGCGGTCAGCCCAGGTACATGTGGATGGAAAAATCACTCTGGCCACTCTAAAAATAGCCAATCCCTATCAAAAAAGCAGCTCAGCTGCAGTTGTTCAGATGAATCACAGGTGGAGGAGAGAAATTTGCTTCCAGTTATTCAATTATCCCTGCCTATTCTCGCCCTAGCATCAGCTGCGTCTATCCCTGCTCTATTCACATCGGGAGTGAGCACGTCCCGACGTGCGCACAAGCTTATAAAGAGGCTGAGTCACATGCTGCACTTGGCCAATCACAGCCTTGCCAATAGTAGGCATGGCTGCGATGGCATCTTAGGGCAAGTAGTATGATGCATGTTGATTGGCTGCTTTGCCGAACGACGAACCCGAACCCGAACTTTTTTGAAAATGTCCGGGTTCGGGTCCGGGTCCCGGACACCCCAAAATTCGGTACGAACCCGAACGATGCTCGAACTGTTCGCTCAACACTACCCATATGTGCTCAAAAAAAGATGTATGGGTGGCGCACAGCAGGGCTCTAGAGTCAAACAGCAAAATATGGATTTTGCTGACCTGTATTGGAAGACATTGATGTTAGGTGCCGTGTCGCATTTAAAAGATTCCCGAGGTCCCTAGAAATTAAAAACCCCAAGAAGTGACCCCAATTTAGAATGAGCACCCTCGTACGAACATTTTAAGTGGTGGAAAGGGTACTTTTCAGCAAACAGGTGTCTCACAGAAGGCAGAAACACTTGTTAAAGGATTTCAAAGCACACAATGAAAAATTGCTGACAGACCCCAATTTTTTTACTTTCACAAGGGGTTAAAGGAGAAAATGCACCCCAGTATGTGTTCCCCATTTTCTCCCCATTCAGGGCCTGCTGTATGGGCACACAGCAGGCAAACAGCTAAATGTGAATTTGGCTGGCCTGAATTGGCAGACTTGGATTTTAGGTGCCATGTCGCATTAAAAAAAATTCCTGAGGTCCCCAGAAATTAAAAACCCCAAGAAGTGACCCCATTTTGGAAAGAACACCCCTGTATGAACATTTTAAGTGGTGGAAAGTGTACTTTGGACCTAACAGGTATTTCTCAGAAATGAATATGTAGTGGTTGGTAAAAATTGGATCTGTAAGCTATGCGGACTAAGGCCTCATGCACACGACCGTTGTTTGTTTCCGTGTCCGTTCCGTTTTTTTTCACGGATAGGATGCTTCCTCATTCATTTCAATGGGTCCGTCAAAAAATGCGGATGGTCAACCGTTTTTGTTCCGCATCCGTGATCCGTGTTTTCATTCCGTCAAAAAAATAGTGCATGTCCTATTTTTTTCACGTTTGCGGACAAGGATAGGCATTTTTACAATGGATCTGCCATAAAAATCGGATCCGTCAAAAAAAACGGTCCGTCATCCGTTTTTTTTGACGGACGCAAAATTTCAAGGAGGAGCGGACGCGGAGGCAGGCAACGGTCGTGTGCATGTAGCCTAAATCAGAGATATAAGGTGATAAAACTACAGGGTACATCATGGATGAAATTAAATTAATACTCCATGGATGAGTGGTAGATTTTAAAACACTCCTGCATGCACAGGCCAGGTTTTTCAGGGCAGGTTTCGCAGTGGTAAATGGAGTCTTTCCTTATCCCCCTTTTTTGACACACCCTGCAATTTTTGTGGGTCCTTCCCTTCCTTGCTGTCTGGGGGATTTGACCTGGAAAATGTTGCCCTGGTACAACACGGGCACCATGACTTCCAGAAGTACTGGGACCCTCCCCAGCCTGGCTTTCAAAAATTAGGGCCTTGATAACCACCTCTTGGAACTGAAGAAAAGCTCCTGTGTGGCCTGCAAACTGAAATAGCACGTACACATTGCACATTGCCATCTGTACAATGTGTACGACCAGCTTTTTGTACCACACTTTTGTTTTTCGTGTGGCACTGTAGGGTTTCAGAAGTTAATCTGAAAGATCCACCCCCCTCATGTGCCTGTTGTAGTCCAGGATACAAAATGGTTTGGGGATAGTGGTTGCGATAACTCGTACAGGAGCAGGGGAGCTGGTGTTAGTATGAATGGTGCTCAGTACAAGGACGTCCCTCTTGTCCTTGTACTTGACCACCAGCATGTTCTCATGGAGGAGAGCCCTGCTTTTACCCTTTCTCAGTGGTTTCTCTATCAGGGATCTAGAGAGGCCTCTCTGATTTTTGCATACTGTGCTGTGCCGCAAGCCACAGTACCTCTGGCAGTTAAAGACATGAATAGGGGTATGCTGCTATAATAGTTATCCACATAGAGGTTGTAACCCTTATCCAGCAGTGAGTGCAGTAAGTCCCACGCGATCTTCCCACTAACTCCTAGGATGGGGGGGCATTCTGGGGGTTCTATCCGGGAATCTTTCTCTTCTTAAATGCGGAACTTGTGGGTGTACCTGGAGCTACTTTCACAAAGCTTGTAAATCTTTATGCCATACCTTGCCTGTTTTCTAGGCAGCTACTGGCGGAATCTAATCCTCCCTTTGAAAAGTAATACACTGACATTTTTATCTAGTTTGTACACCTCAGCAAACTTGGTATTAAAGTGGTCAATGACAGGCCTAACTTTGAACAGACGGTTAAATGTTGGGTCGCTTTGGGATGGGCACTGTGTATTGTCGTTGTAGTGTAGGAATTTCCTAATTGACTTAAATCGCTTCTGGGTCATGGTCTTACTGTAAATTGGAGTCTGGTAGAAAATGTCCGAACTCCAATATTGTCTAACGTTTGGCTTCTTTACAACGGCCATATAAAGCACAAGTCCCCAAAACTTCATGATCTCTGCTGCACTTACTGGGGTCAAACCTAGGGGTCTAGCATATGCCGATGTAGGGTTCTGATAAATAAATTGTTGGGTGTATAAATTGATTTGGGCCACCATTAAATTTATAAAATCTTCAGAGAAGAAGATTTTAAAAAAATCTAGTTCAGTGAATCCCACTCAGTCTATCTGTATTCCGGAGCTGCCCTCAAAATCTGGAATTTGGGGCTGATAATCATCAGGGGGTGGGGTCCATAAGGGTTCACTCTGGGGGGCTGACTCTGCTGCTACCCTGGGGCGCTTTCTAGAGGGTCCCTCATCAGTGGATGATGATGATGAGGGGGTAGAGGAAAGTGGCATCCTCTACTCCCTCACTAGCAGACTCAGTATTGGAGGCAAGCATGGCGTATGCCTCTTCAGTAGAGTATAATCGTTGGGATGGACGGGCCATTTCTTTTTTTTTGGGGGGGTGTGAAATGTGTAAACCTTTATTTAGTGTGAGGGGTGTGTATGTTGTGTTTTCATACGTGCAGGAGCTTGTAATAAATTTGAAATTAAATTTAGGAGAAAAAAAGTAAAAAAATTCAATAAAAAAAGCTTTTTCTGCACACAAAAAAAACTTGCAGTGCAAACTGAGCAGATGCAATCAGTACTGGATACTACTGGTGGGTGCTCAGTGGTTGCAAAATGCACGTACACAGATGGTGCGTTCGTTCAAAATTCTAAACTGACACTAACTGAAATGTGTGTATGTATGTATATATATATATATATATATATATATATATATATATCTACCAGTAACTGCAGGTCTTTTTTTCACACAAAAAAATGTAAAAAACAACTAAAAAATTTGCAGATGTAAATGAGCACACTACTGATTGGTGCCCTGCAGCACGCAATCACACAGATCGTGCGTAGTGATGAGCGGCAGGTGCCATATTCGATTTCGACGAAATTCGCGAATATTCGAATGAATATTCGTTTCGTATTCGTCGAAATCGAATATTCGTCATTTTTTCTAGTTATCGCGATTAAAATGCGATTTAAATAATCGCATATTGCGATTTGTACTTAAGGCTACTTTCCTATTGGTTTCATATCTAGAATTAGCGAGGATGACGAATATGACGAATGTATTCGTCATATTCCTCAAACGAAGATAACTAGTATTCTACATCTTCGTTTTAGCAACCTATTCGTCAACCTCGCTAATTCTAGCAATCAAATAGGAAGGTTGACTTACCAGACAGCTGTGTTAAATTCGCTATGCGATTTTTTTAATACAATAATTATATTACTTGATATGATAATGTTATTATAAGTATTCTATTTATTAAAAAAAAAAAAAATCGCATAGCGAATTTAACACAGCTGTCTGGTAAGTCAACCTTCCTATTTGATTGCTAGAATTAGCGAGGTTGACGAATAGGTTGCTAAAACGAAGATGTAGAATACTCGCTATCTTCGTTTTGAGGAATATGACGAATACATTCGCCATATTCGTCATCCTCGCTAATTCTACCAAGCCAACCATAACTTCTGTGCTCATGGAGCGTCCCCATCACCATGGGAACGTCTCCATATACTAAAATGTACTGTCGGATTTGAGGAATTACGTTGAAATCGCAATGCGATTAATTCAAGTTATATTAATCGCATTGCGATTTCAACTTAGAGCTGGGTTTATAATGGGTCAGCTTGCTAGAATTAACGAGTTAACGAATATGGAATATAGCAGCAGTGCTAAGTTGAAATCGCAATGCGATTAATTTAACTTAAAGTATTCGCATTGCGATTTCAACTTAGCACTGCTAGTGCATAGCTATATATTCCATATTCGTTAATTCTAGCCTATGTAAGATAGCAGTGCTAAGTTGTAATCGCAATGCGATTAATATAACTTGGAATTAATCGCATTGCGATTTCAACGTAATTCCTCAAATCCGACAGTACATTTTAGTATATAGAGATTTTCCCATGGAAGGGGACGCTCCATGAGCACGGAAGTCGGCAGAAGCGGCAACGGGCACTGACTGGAGCAGCCAGGAAGCCAGGAATCCTCATGACAGGTAAGAACTACTTTTGGGAAGTGGGAAAGAAAAAAATATAACTAAAAAAAAAAAAAAAAAAAACGAATATTCGAAATAGCGAATTTATAGCGCTATATTCGAAATATTCGCGAATTAGCGAAGTGCCGATATTCGCTAAAAAAATTCGCTTTTCGAATATTCGCGCTCAACACTAATCGTGCGTGCATGCAAAAACTGTAGTACAAAAATTCACTTATGTGCTCTGCAAAAGTTCTAACTAACTACAAGTGTTGAGCGAACCCAAACTGCAAAGTTCGGGTCCGTAGCGAACTTTGCGAGTTTGGGTACCCGGACCCGAACTCGGACTTTGCAGCAAAAGTTCGGGTGCGAGTTCGGTGTTCGGGCATTTAATAAAGCTTGTTGAAAGGCTGCAAGGCAGTCAATCAACAAGCTTTTAAGCTGTGAGCACTTAGAAGCCATCACAGCCATGCCTAGTAATGGCATGGCTGTGATTGGCCGGTGCATCATGTGACCCAGCCTCTATACAAGATGGATCACGTGTAGCACCGCCCATCAGCTCTGAGTAGTGCAGGGACAGGAAGCAGACAGCTTAAGTGAGGGAGAGTGTTAGGAATCTCATCTGGCTATTTATTCTGTGGGTGACCTATAGTGATTTTTTTTGTGGGTGTAATGCACCATCTTTGTACCCCTGACACTAAAATATAATAGTTAATCCGTCTGTCAGTTCGGTGGGGGACATATACTCATTTTTGGTGTGAGGTACACCTGCACTGCATTCGTGCCAGGAAAATTAATATAGTTAATAGGTTTGTTAGATCGGTGGGTAACATATGCCCATTTTTGGTGTGAGGTACACCTGCACTGCATACATGAAAGGGAAATTAATATAGTTAATCAATATGTTAGATCGGTGGGTGACATATACCCATTTTTGGTGTGAGGTACACCTGCACTGCATACGTGACAGGAAAATTAATATACTGTAGTTAATCTGTCTGTTAGTTCAGTGAGTGCCCTCAAAGAATGAGGAGCGCATCAAATAAGGGACGTGGCCCTGGTCGTGGTGCTGCTGGTGTTGGTGGAGCTCCTGTTGCAGGGATAGGATGTGGTCGATCTGCGCCAGCTACATTCCCAAATGAAACACCTTCCTCAGATGTATGTAGGCGACAAAAGGTTAAGCGTTATTTTGTAGGCCCAAATACCGGTGTACGAATGGTGAGGCCAGAACAAGTAGAGGCGGTAGTAGATTGGGTGGATGGCAGTGCCTCCAGTTCCTTCACATTGTCTCCCACCCGGTCCTCTGCTGAAAGCACAGAGTTGACACCTGCAGCCCATGGGGATCTGTCTTTCACCTCACACCCTTGCAAATCAGCCAAGCACCCAGGGACTGAGCACACCAAAGCCAGCTCCAAGGAGTTCCCTGGTGTGGCAGTTCTTCAGACAATGTGCTAAAGACAAGATGCTAGTGGTTTGCATGCTGTGCAATCAGAGCCTGAAGCGAGGCATACATGTTCTAAACCTCAGCACCACCTGCATGACCAGGCATCTAAATACAAAGTGTAGTGTACGGGAGTTGTACTGCCCGTCACTACGGAAGGGTCACTTGGCTGCTGTCGCTCCTCTCTTTTAGGAGGAGGCTGGTAAAGGTCCTATTTGTACCATGCAATGTAAATCAATGTAATTTATGGTATTTGATTCCCCTGTTACTGTGAAATGTGCTAAGTGCAGGCCGGCTAGGGATGTAATTCCAGCTCTAGTCACTAGAGGGAGCTAGGTTGCCCTAGTCTATATAAGGCCCAGTCAGGGGAAGGGAAGGCAGTCTAGAGTGTGCCTTAGACAAGTGCAGGCCATGTGCCTGTGAAGGCCAAACCCAGGCCTTATGGCCTGTGAGGAATCCACCCTAGGAAGATGGTGTCCTGGGAGAAGGAGTGCAGACCCTGGAGTCTGTGAAGGCCACATGTCTCAGGCCTAGGCGAGTTCAGCAGAAGTCAACCTGGAGGCAATCCCTAGAGCAAGAGGTACTAAATGTCAAGAGGAGGTACATTATAAACTGGAGATTCAAGGATATAAGCCAGAAGTAGGGCATTGGGGCCTTGAAGCATCAATTCCAGTCAGGACAAGTCAGGAAGAAAGTAAGGTTCACCTGCAATTCCATGTCCTGTATTATCACCCTCTGTTTTACCTTGCTGGATGTAAGACCACTGCAATTGTGATTGTCTGCAAAAAGGAACTGTTGGAAAGACTGCTTACTGTATCATCACTGTTTTCAGTAAAGTTGGAATTCTGTTTTCAAGTTACAAGTCTGCACCTCTGTTATTCCTACTATAAATACGGTGTGCCACCGTTTACTGGCACTGGCGTCACGACATATCAGGGACTTAGCCATAGGCACGTTAAACTATAACACCAAGGGCACCTCACATTCCACCTGGCTGTGTCCCGCAAGAACCCAGAGAGTGCCCCAGAGGAACAGCGTGCCGGCCTCTCCATCACTGGCATTCCCCAGGTTAGTTCCATACATTGCCCTGACTTGGGGATGCTACATTTTGGCGTCACGAACAGGATACGCACGTTTACGGACTGTGAGCAAAAACGTGAACTTTGTGCCTTAACCAGTTTGCCAAGTGACAAAACGCCTGTTTATTTGAAGTGAACTTTGCGGACCTAAAACGTACAGAAAGGTGTCCCAAAAACCTCCAGAAAGCGCTGTGCAGTGTTGCGCTATCAAGAGGAAGAAAATCGCCACTTCAAAGTGCATTTTTGTGGACTTTTATGCTGTTTTACTACCGCTGCTTGCTGTCATTGAATTGATGCATCATGGCGTCCAAGATAGCCGCCGGCGCCATTGGACTTCTACTTGCGCCATCACTGTCCTCAGTGGCGCGAAAATTTGGCGCCAAAACCCTCCAAGAAGGAGGAGGAGACGACCTGGAGGTAACGCCTTCCCTTGAGGATTATAATATGGACACCGCCTACCCTATACTGGAATACCTAGGGGGCGTGCAAGAATCGACGGGGTGGAGCCTGCGGGAACAGTGGCTCACCCTGCTACGGGGTTTCCTACCTGAACCAGAGGGATCCGGAGTCGTAGTGGGAGCAATGGAGGCGACACCAGGAGCAACTAAGGAGCGCCCTGCGCCCCCAGCGTATACTCCCAGCGACATGGCCCAGACCTGTCCATGGCCACAAGCCGAGCCCTGCCGTTTTCACTCGCAGAGAGAAGGCTTCCTCCCGCGGAACCCCGCGTGGTCGGCCCTGATGGCCGAGATCCGAGTGGCGGCAACTTTAAAAACTACCACTCAGAAGAAATACTTCGAGGAAGTCACCAAACGGATTTATGAGGACTCCAGGGACAGTAAGCCCCAGCTCGAACGTCGCACCGGAGTCGTGCTCGAGTTTGATAAGGTCAGAGGATTTGGCTTCATCCAAGAAACCGGCACCAACCGGGACTACTACGTGAATCGCCGGTCCGTCAAGCGCAGCTATCTCCCGGGGCGACTGCATAATCTAGCGGTCGGAGAGAAAGTGGAGTTCACTCCCGCAGAGGGCCTGCGAGGCCCATATGCCACTGCGGTGACCCGTCCCGGACCGGTACCGGAGGACTGGGAAGAAGCAGAAGATCCGGTGGAGGCAGAGGACCCGCCGGGACCCATCCGGAATACGTACTCAGGAGAAGAGTTCCTTTCTCGGCCCGAACATTTTCTGGCAGCCGACGATCCTGGACAAGCCTCCCAGTCCTTACCCCTCTCCAGAGCTGCCGCGACGAGAGAAGACAGCCGCTGATTGGGCGCGGATGGCCCAGTTCAGTGAAGCCATGGATGACCTGCGGAAGAACCGCCAGGATAGAACCTCATCTGAGCCTGCTGCAAGTGTGCCGGAATCCAGCAGTGAGATCTCCGCCCTGGAGGAGCGGATCGCTTCCTTACAGGCTTACCTGGATGGCCTGCGGCAAGTGACAGAGGCTAAGAAAACAGCGCAGCAGTCCAGCGGTGGTGAGTTACCTGTGACCCCTGTACCACCCGAACCCGTAGTCCAAGGTCCTACCATTAACGCTGAGCCACCCAAGGTCCGTGTAACAGCGGATAAATTGACATATGCCAGGAGCCGAGTCCGCCGTGACGGGAGCGTTATGTCCCGGCCAGAGGAAGTGTCTACCCCAGCGCCGGCCCGTGTCCCGAGACCAGCAGCTCCTGTGTGTCCGCAACCCAGCGGGCCAATGAGGTGGGTAGGCCCAATACCGGTGATGTTTCCAGCCCATTCTTTGTGGTGGGCACCCCTCCAAGTGGCCCTGGTGCATGGCCCAGACTACCTGCAGCACAGGGCTGCACTACCTCCGACGAACGGGGCTCATTTGACACCTACCTGTGAGCAGGCCTGCTAGGCCATTTTTGCTCATCCTCACAGGGACATCATATTTGTTGCAGGAACTGTTCCTTTAAGTTTGCCAGGCTGGTAGAGCTTGCTGCCAGTTCCCCACGGCCGGTGGCATGTTTGACAAATAAGTTGCCACTGTGGAACCACTGCTCCCAGCCTGCCTCTTTCTGTTCCGGGACATCCTGCCTGCTGCTAACATTGTGGCGTCAAGTACTTTAATAACTCCAAGTTGCTTTTATTTGCACCTTATCCCTTTTTAACCCCCATTTCAGGTTGAAAAGGGTTCTTTTATGTCAGCACTTTAAATATACGCAGGACTTGCCAGGAAGATGTTACCCTGGTATTGTCAGAGTCCTGTATTGTGATTTTATGTATGTGCTGCTGACCGTATTTATTGCTAAAACATATTTTATCTAAGTCTATGTGCCCAGAGATGGACTCCCTGTGTGCGAAGTCTCTGTGATATGCTTTTATGGACTCACTCATTGTCATGGACTATCCTGGTATTCCCTAACATCCGCTGTGCCAGGTCAGCGCCCCAGTTCCACTCCTTTATCCTGAAGAAAGAGAGCGACGCCCTTGTCACCGCACTTCTCCGTCAGTCAGCTGGACCTGATGACAATTGTCGATGCAGATAGAATTGAGTACTGATATGTATGTATTCTTGCATGTTTTTCTTTTGTCTCTTTCAGGTGGAAATTCCAGTAGGGCGGTACCCTGGTAGAGTACGAGGGCGTACTCAGCTTAAAGCAGCGGGGTATGTAGTGTACGGGAGTTGTACTGCCCGTCACTACGGAAGGGTCACTTGGCTGCTGTCGCTCCTCTCATTTTAGGAGGAGGCTGGTAAAGGTCCTATTTGTACCATGCAATGTAAATCAATGTAATTTATGGTATTTGATTCCCTGTTACTGTGAAATGTGCTATGTGCAGGCCGGCTAGGGATGTAATTCCAGCTCTAGTCACTAGAGGGAGCTAGGTTGCCCTAGTCTATATAAGGCCCAGTCAGGGGAAGGGAAGGCAGTCTAGAGTGTGCCTTAGACAAGTGCAGGCCATGTGCCTGTGAAGGCCAAACCCAGGCCTTATGGCCTGTGAGGAATCCACCCTAGGAAGATGGTGCCCTGGGAGAAGGAGTGCAGACCCTGGAGTCTGTGAAGGCCACATGTCTCAGGCCTAGGCGAGTTCAGCAGAAGTCAACCTGGAGGCAATCCCTAGAGCAAGAGGTACTAAATGTCAAGAGGAGGTACATTATAAACTGGAGATTCAAGGATATAAGCCAGAAGTAGGGCATTGGGGCCTTGAAGCATCAATTCCAGTCAGGACGAGTCAGGAAGAAAGTAAGGTTCACCTGCAATTCCAAGTCCTGTATTATCACCCTCTGTTTTACCTTGCTGGATGTAAGACCACTGCAATTGTGATTGTCTGCAAAAAGGAACTGTTGGAAAGACTGCTTACTGTATCATCACTGTTTTCAGTAAAGTTGGAATTCTGTTTTCAAGTTACAAGTCTGCACCTCTGTTATTCCTACTATAAATACGGTGTGCCACCGTTTACTGGCACTGGCGTCACGACATATCAGGGACTTAGCCATAGGCACGTTAAACTATAACACCAAGGGCACCTCACATTCCACCTGGCTGTGTCCCGCAAGAACCCAGAGAGTGCCCCAGAGGAACAGCGTGCCGGCCTCTCCATCACTGGCATTCCCCAGGTTAGTTCCATACATTGCCCTGACTTGGGGATGCTACAAAAGCACGAGCTACAGTGGAGTACACACCTCAAAAACACCACGAAAGATCTCAGGCTCCTCCTGCTCCGTCTTCTGCTGCATTCTCGGCCTCTTCCTCCCCCTCTGGAGTGAGAGTGGCACCTGCCACCCCGCAAACAGAGGATGTGGCAGCAACGCCACCACGTCTGTCACTGTTACCAAGCATTCCGCTTTCCATCCACACTGGAAAGGAAGAGTAAATACCCCCCTACCCACCAGCGATCCCTGGCCCTGAATTCCAGCATTTCAAAATCCCTGGCCTTTGAAATGCTGTCATTCTGTCTGGTGGAGACAGAGACTATTAAAAACCTTATGGTGGTGGCTGTCCCACAGTACGTGGTTCCCAGCCGCCACTACTTTTCCAGGCGAGCCATCCCTGGCTTGCACAACCAAGTGGCGGACAAAATCAGGTGTGCACTGCTCAATGCCATCTGAGGCAAAGTCCACATAACCACCAATATGTGGACCAGTAAGCATAAGCAGGGATGTTATATCTCCCTAACAGCACACTGAGTAAATGCAGTGGCAGCTGGGCCTGAGGCGGATAGTAGTTTGGCGCATATCCTTCCACCACCGAGGATTTCAGGATGTTTATCTCGTTGCCTCCTCCTCCTCCTCTTCCTCCTCTACTGCCTCCTCATCGGGTCTGAATAACACCTGCACCACCAACTTCAGCACAGCCAGGGGAAAACGACAGCAGGCTGTTTTAAAACTCTTCAGTTTGGGGGAAAAACCAACACCGCACAGGAGCTAGCTGTGGACGGCCATGGAACAACAGATCAATAAGTGGTTGGTGCCACTGAGCCTCACTCCTGGCCTGGTGGTGTACGATAATGGGCGAAATCTCATAGCACCTCTGGGCCTAGCCAGTTTGACACACATTTCTTGCCTGGCGCATGTGCTGAATCTGGGGTTGCAGAGGTTCCTGAAAAATTACCCCGATATGTCAGAACTGCTGCAGAAAGTGCGGGCCGTCTGTGCGCACTTTCGGCTGTTCTCATCCTGCTGCTGCTCGCCTGTCTGTGCACCTATCTCTGGTTCTGTGTTTGTTCTGAATTCTTGCCACATCCACATAAATTTCATCTTATGTAGGATGTCCATTATGGTACTTGTAGTCCGTTGCTGGCATCATCCATTGTATGCATTTTTTGCTGGTGATTGCCATTAGCAACGGACTACAAGTGCAGGATGTGCTCCCCTATAGAAATGCACAACTGCATATGGGTATGAGCGCATCCTGCTTTCTTATCACCACATTTTTTGATGGTTTATATATATATATATGTACGGAGGTGTATAAACTCCAATTTAAATGTGCCTGTTTTTCATCTTCAGGTCACATGTGGGTGCACCTGCTAGGCTTTGGGCTATATCAGTCAGTCTTGGGTAGGGCTCATAGACACCTCCCACCTTCCATTGCAAGCATGGCTACATGCTGGAGGTAACAGAGGAGATGTTTGTGAGTCGTCCTAATGCTCCTGTAATTGCCCACTGGCCCCTGATATCGCCCATATGGCGCAGGTAGGTGAGTGTTAGGGCCCTTGGGCTACTTGAGAGACCTTGACGCTGGTGCCCGAGGCTTAAGACATGTCCTCCTAGCACCAGACTGCAGAACACCTACCCCTTGGCAAGGGAGATTGCCGCAAGGGGGTGCTTCGGGGAACAGTTGCAGGCCTGTTGGCTTCTGCCTCACAGGGTTTTTTTGTCTTCCTCTGGATCAACTTGTAGGAAACAGGCCGAACTGGATGGACAAATGTCTTTTTTCGGTCTTATATACTACTATGTTACTATGTTTGGTGTGGCCTGCCTTCTCCCTTTTCCCACCCCACTGCCTCTTCCAGCCTGTTGCTGTGCTGCAGATTACTCCTCCTCTGTACTGCTTTACTTGCTTGGCTTGTCACCTTCCCAGGTTGGATCAATGACTTCATCGTCCACCACCTCCTCTTCCACTTCCTCTCTCTGCTCATCCTCCTGACTTGTTGACCTAACAACAACCTCAGTTATTGACAACTGTGTCTCATCCTCCTCATCAACCTCTTGAGACACTAATTGAGGTTGACTTATTGGCAACTGTGTCTCATCATCATCATCCACCTCGTGAAACACTAGTTGCCATTCCCCACCATCATCTACTTCTGACTGTGGATGCTCAAGAGATTGGGAATCAGGGCACAAAATCTCCTCATGTCCCTCTTCAAGCAGGCTTGCCGAGAGGCCCAAATTAAGGAATGGCGATGAAAAGACTCCTCGAAATATCCGAGTGTGGGATCACTTGTTTGCCAAGACTCTCCATGTTGGTTGGAAGGAGTATCAGGGTGAGGATTTTGTTGACCAGACTGGACTTTGTGGAAGACAAGGTGGTGCTTAACCGACTGGAAGCATTATATGCTGTAATCCAACCGACCACCTGGTTGCACTGGTCTGACTTCGAGAGTTAGGTATCTTGGATGAGAGTGTTTCTTGTGCTCTGGAAGCAGGCACAGTTTCACCGCGCCCAGGGCCACAGCCTCTGCGTGCACCATCAGCAGCACAGCCACTTCCCCGTCCCTTACAGCTCGCCTTGCGCATATTAAATGATATATATGCTTGCAAGTATGTCACACGTACAGTAGCGCAAGTTTTGTAAGTGTATGCACAAATAAAGTACACAGAATGTGACTGATATTTTTAGGTTGCGCAAACGTCATACAGGAGGTATAGCGCAAGTAATGTGCTAATAAAAAAATTACAATGAATGAATGTAATTGATTTTTAGGATGCATAAACGTTATACAGGAGATGTTGCACTGGTAATGTTGCTGTCACCAGCGGCCAAACTATTGCGCTGAATGTCACAGATATTTAGGCTACACAAATGTAAAATAAAAGATGTAGCAGAGGTTGTGTCACTATCAGAAGCGGCACTAACAATTTGCACGCAATTTAGCGCAGGTTTCACTAATAATATATATTGCAGCCAGATACAACCAGTCCTAAAATAGAACTTTTGGGTCTCTAACAATTCCGTGCAATTTAGCGCAGGTTGCGCTAATAATTATATTGCTGCCAGATATAACAATAGTCATTAAAAGGACTTTTGGGTCTGTCTAAAAATTCCAAGCAATTTAGAGCAGGTTGCACTAATAATTATATTGCTGCCAGATACAACAATAGTCCTTAAAAGGACTTTTGGGTGTCTAACAAGTTTTTTCCCTAAAATATTACTATTTTACTGCGCGGGGAGGAGACTCGAGCATTGAGCTCAAGCACATGCGGTGTTTGGCCTAACACCGCGATGTGCCGAGCATCGCAATGCTCAAGCCGAACTGGTGTTCGGCCGAGCATGCTCGCCCAACACTAACTGCTAATGGCATTCCCACCTGACAGCGGGGGCTCAGTGGAAGCACAAGGCGAAGGAAGAGAAGGAGGAAGAAGTCGCTAACGCAGCTGGGGCAATGCCAGCACCTTAGAAGGGAGGGTTAGCATAGCCGAAATGTGGAAAACCTTTGTCAGCACACCACAACAACCAGCACCACCAGCTGATCATCTTAGCAGGAGGCAGCATTTCAGCAACATGATGGAACAGTATGTGTGCACACGTCTACACATACTGACTGATGGGTCTGCCCCATTCAACTTTTGGGTCTCCAAATTGGGCACATGGCCTAAGCTTGCCCTTTAAGCCTCGGATGTGCTGGCCTTCCCTGTGGCCAGTGTATTGTCCAAACATGTGCATTATATCGAAGACATGAAAGCAGCGGCACTCACCCATGTTACAAATATCCAAAAGTTTATTGTAGAAATTCAAAATTCATGAAGCGGGCTAGGGGCGGACAATTCGTCCTCACAGAGAGTTTCGTGATGATGGTCGTTTCGCGCAGGTACTGCGCTTCCTCTGGCCACAAGCATGTCCGTGCGTGCGTCCACGCCAACTTATTAGTGCGCCGCCTCTTGTTACCTAAGTGACGAGAGTCACGCTCCCTAACCCAGACATTGATAAAATACAATCAATACAACGCGAGAGACAAAGTATCACACGACCGGAATTAACTAAAAGCCTGAATACGTACATAAAGAATAGTACAATTCCTAGACAGCTTGATAACAAAACATCATGACAGGTATAACTTCTAGAAGTTGTTACACATCTACTCATACTACACGCAATATACTCTGTGTCAGAGGGCCAGAGAAAAAACTAAATCATAAAACTTTAACAACCATTACACAATAGGAGAAAAGAGGGGTACTTCTACATATGCTCATTATAGATGTACAGACAGGTCATTTAGTCCGAGGTTTTCCATTGCTTGAGTCCGAATTATCCACCTCGACTCACATTGAAGTAATAATCGATGTCTGTCTCCTCCCCTAATCAGGGTATTGACAATTTCAATACCCACGAATCTTAGGCAACGAGGGTTGCTTCTATGCTTATCACGAACATGTTCGATGAGGCGGGGACACCCTTTTCCCGTTCTCACCAAATTAACATGTTCTCTGAACCTTTAAAAAAAAATGGCCGAATCGTTTTTCCTATATAAAAGCTGTGGCACTCGCAAAATACCACATACACAACAAAAGTTTTTCTGCAGGTAATGAATTGACGTACACTGTGTGTCACCCCACCTAACAACAAAGTCTTGCTCTGTGCATTTTGTGAACAAAAAGAACACCTCCCACATATGAAGTTTACGACTGTTCGCCTCTCAATGAGCCACAAGGTACTTTTCAATGGGCGGATTACACTGTGAACTATCCTGTCCTTTATTGTTGGACAGTGGACACCTCTTGAAAGCAACAAGCGGTTTCTGCTCCGCTAATTTTTGCAATGCTGTGTCCCCCTTTAGGAGATCCCAATTACTTCTTATTGCGCTTCTTATGATATCAGCTGCTGGGCTGTGCTTGAACACAAAGAAGAACCTTTTTGAAGGAGACCTGTCATTCCTCCTTTCAATGAGGAGCTCCTGTCTAGGACAATTAGCGGCTTTTTTCATGGCTCTACTAACGTCAGTTGGTGGGTGACCCCTAGCAACCAGGCATTCAGCAAGGGTACGCGCCTGCCTCTGAAAGTCTTCCTCTGTAGTGTTGATCCTCATAGCTGTATAAATTGGCCGTATGGGAAAGCCTGCATAACAGAAGTAGGATGGAAGCTAGTACGATGTAATAAGGAATTAGTAGCTGTGGGTTTGAGGTATCCCGTGGTAGTAATTTTACCATCCACCACGGAAACTCTTACATCTAAACAATCTAGGCTATTACCACCGAAATTCATAGTGAATTTCCTATTCATATTGTTAGAGATGTTTAAATAATCCATAAACCCACGGCACTTTTCCTCACTCCCCGACCAAATCATAAAAACATCATCAACATAACAGAGAAACAACTGAATACACTGGATGAAGGGGTTGTCCACCGAGAAGATGTAGTAGTCCTCAAATACAGCCACAAATATACAATTTTTAGTTGAAAAGTCCACTAAATAGCAGCAGCACAGTTCCGCAGGAATAGGTCAGCTTCCTATGGATATAGTTCACAAAATAGGGGATGGAACGAGCGCTTGCAAAGGATCCTAGTTCTTGTATAAAAGCGTTGTCCACATCTACGTGTTTATACAGCATCCACCTCCGCGTCACAAGTCTGAGCGTCCTAATATCCTCACACTTCACAGATCGGTTCCTTCAATAAGCACCTTTACAGACGAAAAAACACCATAGCGTAGAACCATAGGGATAAGATAAGTATAGAAATTTATTATACTCACAAACATCCGATAATATGCACACATAAAATGCCCGACCCGGGTTTCGCCGGCCCAGACGAAGCGCAGGCGAAACCCGGGTTGGGCATTTTATGTGTGCATATTATCGGATGCTTGTGAGTATAATAAATTTCTATACTATCTTATCCCTATGGTTCTACGCTATGGTGTTTTTTCATCTGTAAAGGTGCTTATTGAAGGAACCAATCTGTGAAGTGTGAGGATATTAGGACGCTCAGACTTGTGACGCAGAGATGGATGCTGTATAAACACGTAGATGTGGACAACGCTTTTATACAAGAACTAGGATAGTTTGCAAGCGCTCGTTCCATCCTCTATTTTGTGCTCAAATACAGCCAGGTACAGGTTGGCAAAAGTACACGAGACAGGTGTCCCCATAGTCAAGCCTAGTACCTGGCAGTACCATTTCTGTCCAAACAAAAAAACATTATTAGACAACACAAAGTTAAGAGACTCCTCAATGAAATTGCAGAAAAGGCCCACTTTATTTGTCCGAACGTGTGTTTAGCACGGCAGGGGGGTGATCACAGACAAGTGCAGCTGCCCGTCCACAGCCAACGTGGACAAGCTCATTTTCATTAACCCTGGGAACACACCTGGGCGTTTTTCAGCGCGTTCGTACGCGCTGTAAAACGCCCTACATGTGAAAAGCCATGCTTCCCTATGGGCATGGTTCACATTTGGGCGTTTTACAGCGCTTTTGAACGCACTGTAAAACGCCCAACGCCCAAACAAGTACATGAGCTTCTTTGGGGCGTTTTAACGCGCCTATGGACAATGTTGCCATAGGGGAGAATCACTGAATCGCGCGTATGACGCGTGTTTCTTAGTTACAAAAACGCGCATCCAAAAATGCGCGTAAAACGCGCGATTCAGAAACGCCTAGGTATGTTCCCAGCCTAAAATGAACCAAGCATGGATCCCACAGGACTTGTCATTGCCTTGTGCTGAATAGACAAGTATACCGGCCGCACCCAGCAATTGTTATACTCCAGCACACTTTCTCTTTGCGTTCTCTTTTCCATTTCCCAATGTTTTGGGGCCTTTCCAAATTTATAAAAAATAAATAAAGGAAAAAAAAAAAAACAAAAAAAAAAAAAAGTCTTGGCTATCTCCTCCTACTCCACTTCCACTGCCACGTGTACCGCCTCCTCAACCTCCCACTCCACGTCGACCTCTGCCTCCTAGTTCAAGATTATTATTTTTTTTATTTTTTTCTATTCTATGTTATTTTAAGTCATTTCCCTATCCATATTTGTTTTCAGGGCAATTGTCCTGCTCTCACCCCCATTTTGCTTCCTTTTGCTTACCCCCATTTTGCTTCTTCCCCTGCATAACGAAAACGTGACGGATCCGTTATGCAGCCCATAGACTTCTATTATGATGGAATCAATAACGGAATGCCTCTAAAGGCATTCCGTTATGCATTCCGTTATAGAATTGCGTTATGGTCCGTGATAACAGAATCCATAACGCAATTCTGCCTTTACCAGTAAACGAATCGCAAAAGAATTTCAAAATATGAAATTCGCTCATCTCTAGTAATAACCCGTACTACAAAATTATCATGTAATTTATCCCGTACTGTAAACCACATAAAAAAACCAGACCTGCTACTTTTTACTTATTCGTCACCAAATTTGAACTGTACTGTAATCGTACTGAGAAAGAGAATAGTTATCATATAATTTATGCTGAAAAATGAATGCAACAACATTTATAACGTAAACAAACTCAGTGGCATTATTACTGTTTTTCCCCTCGCATTCCAGAAAGTTAATAAAAGTTAATCAATAAGTTATTTATACTGAACTATGCCACTATTTAAAACTATAACCATAGATGGAAAAATAAAAACGTTATAGCTCTTGGAAGGTGACAGTAAAAAAAATGAAGAAAATCACTTGGTCCATAAACTGACTGGACCAAGAGGTTAAGGAGGTAATCCAAAGTCTCCAACAGCCCCTCATGTTCCGGGCCCCTCACAGATAATATACTTACCCCACTCCCTGCTCTCTGCTCCGCTACTGATCCCCGCACTGCCACTGCTGCTTCTCCCGAGCTTCCCTAGCATCACCCGCAATACTACTGTCCCTGTCCCTGCCTGCCATTGGCTGCTTCCCCCCGACACTGGATGTTTTCCTCAGTGTACAGGGAGAACCAGCAGCGGCGGTGCGGAGACCAGGAGCAGTGCAGGGAGTGGGGTAAGTATATTACCTGCCAGGGGCCCGGCACATGGGGGGGATGTTGGAGACGTTAGATAACCGCTTTAAGTATCCCACCATAAGAAAATCTTTGTTAGTCATAAACATCTACTAAGAGTAATTTTCTAGTCTGGTCTTCCTGGTCATGCCATACATTTTAGAGTTATTTTTTGAGATAAGATATCAGTCACATGGTTACATGATTCAATGCTTTTGCTGCTTATGCTGGTAAATTAAACAATCTCACATTTCATGGGCTTGCTGTTCTGTTTTCACGGGGTGTCAGGTAGTAGAGACAGAAGCATTTTAAGCAATTGTATAAGGTAAGAGAAGCCTGAGACTTACCTGTCAGGCAGCAGCTTCCTGTGACCTGCCACCACATCCAAAACTTGCTATGTGAATTTTCCTCTGAGTGACACGTTTTATACTGCCTATTACCTGTAAGGGTGGAGAGCTTTCTTCATAAGTGTTTAGAATTTCCCAAGTCACCTTTGTTTCCTTCTGCACGGTATTGTTACCTTGAAATTTCGTAATTGAAGAACTTCCTCATTCCTTGTCTCTATTATAATCTCCAACATTAACCAGCGGCCAGTTCAGTGACACTTGACATCACAAGCTGTAAAACTATTTTTATCACTCATTACCTCATGTCTCTGTGTCTGAACACACCCAGAAGGAACTACAACTCTAAAATACATAGAAAATGGTCATCAGTATGGTGTAATGCACAGTTACATTTGGAGATCACAAGTTTTTCATCCACCTCATACAATTTTACTGGACCTGCGAATATAAAGTCAGTATGAGGGAAAGGCTCATGCACACGACCATGGTTTTTGTCCACATCTGATCCCCATTTTTTGCTCGTTGGATTACAACCATACCACATTTATATATTTATCTTGTGTTTTAATACTGAATGAAATAAAAACTTTGGAGAAAAAATAGTTTTTTTTCATTACCATAGTTTTTTTTACAGTTGTGTTTATGGAGCTGTATGAGGGCTCATTTTTTGTAGGAAGATATGTAGTTTTTATTCATACCTTTTTGGAGTTTTTATGATTTTTTTATCAGCTTTTATATTTAATTTTGTGTTATACACAAAAATTATGAATCAGCTACCTTGATTTTTATTTCTGTTACTACATTCAGCATATGAGATAAATCTTTTTATATTTTAAAAAGTATGGGTGTTTTCGAACATGGCGATGCCCATGAATTATGTTTAATTCTTTTACTATTATTATTTTTTTTATTTTTCATTCTTGGAAAAGGGAGGGTGATTTGAATTTCTATATTTTTTTTATATATAAAAAAAAAATTAACATTATCTATCCATTACAGAATACAGGGTTCAGTATGTTCCAAAGCAGTGCTACCACCTGCAGACCAGCATTGGAATATAATAGTAATCAGCCTGGAAGACTTGTAGAGGCTCAGGCCGGTTACTACTACAGAATGCCCTCCCCAATCTCAGCAAGGGAAAGGCATCCCGGACAGGGAAGCACGCGGCTTCCAGATTAAGGGCTCTTTCACACGAGCGGATACCATGCGGGTAATCCGCAGCGTGAAAGACAGCCAAGCCCCGTTCCGGACAGCAGAGACACGGAGCATTAACATTATTGACAGTGGAGGACAGTGGTGTAACTAGAGTGTTATGGGCCCTGGTGCAAACCCCCCCCTAATAAACTAATAAAATCTGGTCCTACATCATCCAGGGTGTCGCTGGCGTCCACTGCATCCAGAACAAGGTCCCTGTGGTGATAGGGATAAAAAGAATAATTACATAAGGAAAGGATGGGGACTGCCCCTGAGAAATCACCAGCAGGGGGCGCTGTGCTGGCCTGTAAGACTGAGCCATGCCAATGTATAGCAGTGCTACCACACAGTACTAATGCCCACACTGTGGCCCTTTCCAGTAATTAAGCCCACCTTGTGGGCCCTTCACAATAGTTATACCCACCTTTGTTCCTGTCACAGTAGTTATGTCAGATATGTGCCCCCTCACAGTAGTTATGCCCAGATATGTGCCCCTCATAGCAGTTATGTCCAGATATGTGCCCCCTCACAGTAGTTATGGCCAGGTAGGTACCCGGTCACTGTAGTTATGCCCACATACGTGCCCCCTCACAGGAGTTATGCCAGATATATACCCCCTTGCAGTAGTTATGTCCACATATGTGCCCCCTCACAGTAGTTATGCCAGATATGTGCCCCCTCGCAGTAGTTATGCCAGATATGTGCCCCTCACAGTAGTTATGCCCAGATATGTTCCCCTCACAGTAGTAATGCCCAGATATGTGCCCCCTCACAGTAGTTATGGCCAGGTATGTACCCAGTCACTGTAGTTATGCCCACATATGTGCCCTCTCTCAGTAGTTATGCCAGATATGTGACCCTCACAGTAGCTATGCCCACATATGTGCCCCCTCACAGAAGTTATGCCCACATATGTGCCCCCTCACAATAGTTATGCCAGATATGTGCCCCCTCACAGTAGTTATGCCCAGATATGTGCCCCCTCACAGTAGACATGCCAGATATGTGCCCCCTCATAGTAGTTATGCCAGATATGTGCCCCCTCATAGTAGTTATGCCAGATATGTGCCCTCTCATAGTAGTTATGCCTTAATATGTGCCCCCTCATAGTAGTTATGCCCACATAGGTGCCCCCTTACAGTAATTATGCCAGCTTTATGGTGAAAATAAATACTTACCTTCCTTCCTGATGACACACACTCCAACACTCACATGGCCTGCTGGCTGTGCTTGGATGCTGATTCGTGGGCATTAAGCTCTCCTCCCACAGCCAGCAGTACCAAGTACGGCCAGCAGGGGGAGCACCTGAGCTGAGAAGAAAGGTAAAGCAGGGTGCGGATTCGGTTCCCTGCTTCACACTCTGGAGACAAGAGCCCGGCAGTGACAGGAACTGCCGGGTGTCGGGTGAGCCAGCCCCCACCCCCCACATGCCTCTGCGACACACCGGCCTCTGCAACCCCCTACATTGTACATGTTTTAAGAGTGCTCTGAAGGGGCCCGGCATTGTCACTGTAGTTCATGCTGGGCCCCGTCAGAGCGCTCCATTACATGTAAGTGTAGCAGGCCCCCTTCCCCTGCCGGGCCCAGTCACGGTCGCATCTTCTTTGACCGCGATCGTTACGCCCATGGTGGAGGACCAGAAAAGGTTAAAGTATCATTATTTCAAGACCACTGTACATATGATAAAGTGTTTGAAGAGGGTCTGACCCCTATCCTGACATATCTGTCTTAGTAAGTATTGGCATTCCCATACAATAAGAGTTCTGGAGCATCTTTTTATATAACTCAATGTTGTGCCGATCCTTTATTATTCCTTAATGAATGAATTTCCAGCAGTCTGGGCAGCAGCTAAGTACGGGAGGCGGAGTAGTGATGAGCAGCAGGGGCAATATTCGAATTTGCGATATTTCTTGAATATTCATCATAAATTCGAGAATTTGAGAATTCGTGATTACATTCTTGATTGCGAAAATTAGCAATGTAATGTTATGCGCTTGCAATACAGGCGTGTGTCACTATTGCTACACTTTTCAAGCTACTAGAAGTTTCCTGAGACTGGAGAAAATGGTTGGCACAGCAGAACATTACAATAGCTTTATATGTAGATAGAGTGCTCCAATATATTCGCAATTGTGCAAATCGGCACTAATGATGTTGAATATTTTGGTGCAATACGTGCAACTTCACATTTTAGCAGGTCTGACTACATATTAGTGATTGGTGTTGTGAACTTGCCTGTAGCATGTATGTATGGACAGCAGAACCTATCACACTACCTAACACCCTGCACTGGAATCAGCTACACTATATCACTTCACAATCTAACCTGCACTGACTATCTCCCACTAACTATCTCTATTATATGAGATAACTAACTAACTAACCATCTAATGTAATGTGACACAGTAAACCACAGCTTACAGCAATGACACTGCTGTCTCTTAGAACTGAAAAAATGTTGCTAAGCTCAGACAAAGAAATTCCAGCCTTCTCATTGGCCCACAAGCAAGAAGCAGGGAGGGATCATGGGTTCAGAGGGAAAAAAATCTAGAATATTTGCGAATATGAATACCGTATATAGAACAATATTCAAATTTTTTCCGAATTTTCAAAGTTGCGATATTCCCGATTCGAATATTCACGCCCAACACTGTTCAGGAGTCGTGGCTGCAGCAATGATGATGGTTGGAGTGCTCAGAGTGGCTCTGCTGCTCCCTCATGCACTATGGGGATGGTGCACAGATAATGACGAGATCTCTTGAAACAATTTTGATATTATCACAACATGCTAGTAAAACCCATGAAAGAATTTAAGTTACAACACAACCATTAGGCGACCCCACATTGACACATAAGAAACATCTCATGACACAATATCTCAAAATCATGTTTTGTTTTGTTTTTTTCATTTCTCGTGACACATCTTGGCATATGCTGAGCCAAGAAAAAACAAATAGATTAAGTCATAGGTTGTAGGCATTTCTGAAGAGGTGGGGTTTCAGGTTTAACCCCTTGCTGACAGAGCCATAGTTTTTTTTTTCTTCCTTCACATAGCTGTGTGAGGACTTGATTTTTGCTGGACAAGTTGTACTTTCTAATGGCACCATTTAATATTGCACAGGGTGTAGTGGAAGGCTGGAAAAAAAACATATTTTTTTTTTTTAGTTTTTTTTTTACGGTGTTCACTATGTTTATAATTGACTTGCGCACTTCATTTTCCAGGTCAGTATAATTATGGTGATACCCAGGGGCGGACTGGGAACTTGGAGTGGCCCTGGAAAAAATACTAGAAGTGCCCCCATTTTGTAGTTTGGTCCAAGTTCATGGAAGGCAAAGCCATAAATACCATATTGTGGAACATTATATCACCCCAACAGAGCCAAATACCACAGTTCATCACAAAAAACTTCCACTGGCTGGCCATGAGGAGGGACCAGGTGGACTTTGGAAAAAAATATTTTTTTCTTTTAATCGTCATATTCTGACCTCCATAACCTTTTTAAAGTTACGTCAATGGAGCTGTGTCAAGGTTTATTTTTTGATGGAAGATCTGTGACGAGGGGACATCCTCTGCGTCTGGAGTAAAGAAGGTTTGTACACAAACATAGAAGAGGATTCTTTACGGTAAGAGCAGTGAGACTATGGAACTCTCTGCCTGAGGAGGTGGTGATGGTGAGTACAATAAAGGAATTAAAGAGGGGCCTGGATGTATTTCTGGAGTGTAATAATATTACAGGCTATAGCTACTAGAGATGGGTCGTTGATCCAGGGAGTACTTCTGATTGCCTGAACAGAGTCGGGAAGGAATTTTTTACTCCCCTTAAGTGTTTTTATATTTTTTTTGCCTTCCTCTGGATCAACTAGCAGGATGACAGGCCGAACTGGATGGACAGATGTATTTTTTCAGCCTTATGTACTATGTTACTATGTTACCATTTCGGGGTGTATATGAGTTTTTCACCACGAGGCTATATTGATTTTTCTATTCACCTCATGGGATAATATTTAAATTGTATAGGCATTTTTGGACACGGCAATGCCTATGATGTTAATTTTTTTGATTTGTTTATTTTGAATTTGAGGATTTGGGGGTTGATTAAATTTTTTTATTTAGGCCCCAAAGTGGACCCCAACTTGCAATAATTAGGTTGCAATTTGTATTAAGTAATTGTTTTATACCCATTAGCATACACCAAGATTGGTAAATTACAATTCAGTGCTGCAACCTGCTTGCCTAATTTAGAAGTAATAAGCCTAGAAGCCTACAACAGGCTCTGGCTAGTGTTGAGCAAACTTGTGTTTTAAGTTCTGCGTCCAAAGTTCGGGTTTGGGTTATCGAAGAATCCCGTTATGGATTCCGCTACCACGGACCATAACGGAATTTGGAATCCATAACAGGATTCTTTGATATCCCAAATCCGAACTTTGAACTTAAAAAACAAGTTTGCTCAACACTAGCTCTGGCTTATTACCGCAGTTGAACATCCTTCCCGATCTCCACTCGAGGGAGGCGTTCCTTCCTGTGAAGCGTGCACATCCAGGTTTTCGGCCTCTCAGATCCTCTCATCACATTTGAAATGTTGGAAGGTGCCGAGGGGACACTGCTAATAAAAATATAAGAGAGAGTTAACATTACTGTTACTTTTCCATTCTTCTGATCATCAGATAAAAAGAAAAAAAAACTAAAATCCTGTTAAAAAAAACTGATCCGATGCATAAGTTATGTACATTTAGCATCCGTTTGAGCCATTTCCGTCAAAGATCCATTTTTTTAGACTGAAAAAAAGTACTGCATGCAGTACAGTGATGTGACCTCTCCTTAAAGGGGTTATCCCATGACTAATGTAAAAAGTGAAAATCAGACATCATAAAGGAAATGGCAACCTCTTTCTAACAAATCTAGAACCAGCCCTGTACCTCACATGGATACAGAGATATTCCCATTCATTGCTCTGCTAACTTGATATCAACCTGAAAGCTCAAGGGGAGTGTCTTTTCTGCTGCAGTTAAGGCGGTGTGTCTCAGCTCTGCCTATCACAGCTCAGAAGTATTCAGATACAGGTGCTGGATTGAAAACTGTAGAATATTTTTCGTGGACAACCCCACAAACAGATCTTTACAAAGCACACAGAGGATACTATAAACTATTCATAGAAATGTCCATAGAATGCAATGTCCATTAAAAGTGAGGTATCAGTAGCCTTGCTAACTCTTCCACCATAATATTCAATGTATAGCCATAGGTCTAAAAATCAGTCCGCAGCATAAAAAATCCTAAAACCGATGTGTAGTCTCCATCTTTATAGATAGGTTTACAGTGAATTTCATAGGAGCAGTTGCTTAAGCGGTATATAATTATATAGATGGTCAGCGGACCACATCAGTTTAGTCTCATATACCAAAGTACTGACTTGGCGGTTTTGTGGACCAAAGCAATACCTTAGCAGTTTTATAGATTGAGATAGTGGCTAAACATATATTAAACTAATACTTTACTGCTCTTCATATCGTGTTCAAAGTCCAGCTTCCTTCAATCTGGGCTTCCCCTAACTTGTACCTGCCAGGACCTTCCACGGCGTCCCACATGATCCTTCCGTCGCTATGTGGCATCCCACGTGACGGTGGTAGGAGCATCCGATTGGTTGTATTCTTCTGGATGCTAGAAGCAGGGTTCCGATTATTCCTATGAATGGATAGAAGAATTGTATAATTTCCTCTTTAGTCTGTTAGTATCAAACGCGTTTCGGGGCTATTATACCGGCCCCTTCTTCAGTGGACTAACTTTAGATTTTTTTGACTGAGCTATCTGCTTTAACTATGGTCTCAGCCTGGACTCCAGCAGGAATCTGGGATTCCCACCAACCGAAAAAGAGTTCAAGAAAAAGACTAAGGTTCTCCTAGAACTTTTTCTCTACCTCCACTCCAGAATCTAAAAGGTTGGGTGAGATGTTAGTGTATATGTTGGACTTCCAGCATTAAGAGTTTCCTTTTCTTGTACTGTCTGATATTCTATTGTTCTTTACATACATTTAATTACCCTTCTTCAAAGGATCTATGTTGGTGGGCTTTCATATACTTAGATTGCCCGTTCCTCCCACTAGGATCCTCTAGATGGCGGTCTGTGCCCACATTGATACTATATGTACGTGACATGGTTACAGCTCCGTACTAGAGCTGTGTTCAATCTGTTATCTGTTTACTGTCGTATATGGGTTAAGACTTGTACTAAGAGTGCCAGTATTACCCAAGTGCGACGGAAATGTTGTACCTATTTACGTTGTTGCTTTTGAGTTTTTAGTTTTACTACTGTTTATGATACGCCTGGGAAAATGGTGGGAGAGGGAGGGGAATGGGGGTTGTGCGACAATACATTACTAAGCCTTTGCAAATTGCAATCCTTACTGTATGCACTTACTTAAGCCTCAACTAGGTCTAAATATATTCATATATGGCGATGGTTAAAATATGTTCTTATAACGCCCGAGGCATAAATGCACCATCTAAGAGGAGTCAGATCTGTAATTTGCTGAATAAGCAAAAAGTGGATGTCCTGTTTTTACAGGAAACACATTTCAGATCCAAACATGTTCCGAGGTTCAGACACCTTATATATAACCAATGGTACCATAGCACATCCCCTGCCTCTGCGTCAAAAGGCGTGAGCATTGCTTTACACAGATGACTCCCTTGGACGCTGCGCTCCATGCTTGCGGATGACAAGGGCAGATACCTGTTCATTAAAGGGACCCTGGGTACCCAATTATACACCTTTGGATGTGTGTATGCACCCAACATAGCCCAAGCCCCCTGGCTTCAAAAAGCACTAGAAGCTTTTAATAATTTTGTTGAGGGGCTAGCAATCCTAGCAGGCGACTTAAATGTTGTGGCACTTCTTCCTCCCATGGACACATCCAACGGTACATCCTCTCACCCGCAGCACTCGCTACAGCGCATTCGTAGCGCTATAGCCAAAGCATATTTAGTAGATAGCTGGAGGGCGTTTCACCCGGGAGAAAAGGATTTTACATACATCTCCTCCGCACACACCACATACCAAAGCCTAGATTACGTCCTGGTCCCTACGTTACTCCTCCCATGCTGCAAAAGAGCTTCTTTTCGATCAATAGTGTAATCTTATCACGCTCCCGTTTACCTACAGTTTACACTTGCCAACACTCTGAAAAGGGAGATAATCTGGAGACTTAATGAGATGCTGCTCAATACAATAATCCTCATAATATGAAACAAATTTCGGAAAAAATTGAGGCGTACTTCACATTTAATGAGTCCCAAGACATCTCCCCAAGTGTGCTCTGGGAAGCCCACAAAGCAGTGATGAGAGGTCACTTTATTTCACTAGGTGCTCACATCAAAAAGAAAAGGGAAGCGGAGGTTCAAAAAATACCTCTTGCTCAAGTTACAGACCAATATCACTACTCAAGAATCACTTAAAGTTGTTGGCTAAGATGCTGGCCTTGAGGTTACAACCTCTCTTACCTGGGCTGATACAGGTAGGATTCATTAGTGGGCGGAAAGGGAGAATGAATACTAGTCGGATCATCAATTTGATCCATTATGTGCACCACACCTCCACACAGTTAGTCCTTCTAGGCACGGATACCGAGAAGGCTTTCGATAGGGTTGATTGGGCGTACATGGAGAAAGCCATGCTCGACTCTAACATCCCGGACAACTTTATAAAGGTGGTCCTGGCTATTTACGATCATCCTACTGCCCGTGTTCTAGTGAACGGCATTCTATCGCTATCTTTCACAATCAGAAATGGAACCAGGCAGGGGTGCACACTGTCCGCACTCCTGTTTGTCCTCTCATTGGAGCCGTTGCTTCAGGCCTTTATACTAGATAATAGGATACAGGAAATAGAAATACAGGGGAGGTGCATAAGCTAGCTGCATTTGCAGATGATCTCCTGTTGATGGTATCAAACCCTGAAGAGGCGTTTCCCTGTAATCCACGCAATGCTTGAACATTACGGAGCATACTCTAACTTTAAAGTAAACTTATCAAAATCGCAAGTCCTAAATGCACTTTAGATCAGTTAATTCAAGTAACACTTGAGAGAAGTTCCCCATTCAAGTGAGCGTCACGTAGTATGCCCTTTCTTGGCATTAATCTTACCAAAACCCCTGAGACTTATACTGGGAAAATTATAAAAATCTTCTCCAGAGGGTAGAAATGATCATTAAATCTTGGGATGTCCCATTCACCTCCTGGTTTGGATGCAGGTCATTACTTAAAACAATCATCCTCCCGAAAATTCTATACTGTATGCAGGTTCTACCCATACCCTTACCGTGCATCTTTTTCTCTCAACTGAAAAGAATATTAGGTCACTTCCTCTGGGATAAACGTAGACCTAGACTCTCACACTTCCAAATAATTAAGCCGACTAAAGATGGGGGTACCTGACTTTTTTCAGTATTACAGAGCTATTCAAGGCCTTAGGGTTTTGGAGTGGATGCAAAATGATCCCGGAAGAATGGATATATCCCTTGAACGAGCCATGTCAAAAATTCCCTTGTGCTCCCTAATCCTTGCCAAGACACATACACAGGATATTCTCAAAACTATTGATAACCCACTTACACAAACCACAGCCAAGATGTGGCACACGAGCTTGGGACAGTGTCTGTTAACAAGCCCCCTATCTCCCTTACTGCAAGTTAGAGATGTTTTTTGGGACTCATCTATGGAGTTTAGGGCCACACGACGAAAGCCTGTAAGGAGAATGCTGGGATGGTATGGGATATACTAAAACAAGTCCCTGGCACCGTGGACCAGACCATATCAGACTTTCCACCTCAATATCTCACTGCTATACACAAATCGCATCTCCTACTCGCTCTCATAAAGCTCCAGATACCTACTGGCGTTAGGCCTACATGTTTTGAACAGATGGTCATGAGCGTTAAAGAACCTTCAAAGAAAAGTTCTAAACTATATTTGACTCTTCTTTCCAAAAATAAGTCTGGGAAACCTACCTTTATTACTAACTGGGAAAAAGATCTGTAGCAGACTTTGTCAGAGGAAAATATTAGGTCTTTATTAGCGAGAACCTCTAGAATATCGAGATGTGTGCACTTTCAAGAGAATTATTATAAAATGCTGACTAGGTGGTATTATACCCCAGAGAGGTTACATAAGTTGTTCCCGACAACTCCACCGACATGTTGGAGATGCCTTCGAGCCACAGGTACATTCCTACACATTTGGTGGGAGTGTGTCCTCTGATAGTCCCTTATTGGACACGTGTTTGTGAGACTCCGACCAAACTCTGCAGGAATGGGGTGGCCATATTGCCACAGTTTTGCCTTCTGGGGATTATTCCATTAACTTAATTTTCGAAACAGGAGGAACATCGGTGTGAACATTTGCTAGCGATATCGCAAACAACAATTACAGCACATTGGAAAGATACAGCCTCCCCAGCTTTTTCACATTGGCTTACCAGGTGTGATCAGGTTTATCGTATGGAGCAAATTGCTCATTGGGAGTCAAACTTTTTTCGTAACTCCTGTTTGTTGGAGTGTAAGTGCTTGTATGACCCCCCCCCTACAGGAAGATTCAGGTTACGTTTTTGTAACGTTCGGTTCTATGTTCAAATGAATGTTCTACAGTCATAAAACTGTATAAAACGATAGCGAATATTAGTAATTGCAACATTCTGTTAGCTCGCCCGTACAAACTCAGATATATCAATTCACTGTAATATACTTCTTGACATGTTGATTGTATTGTATACTCTTATATCTGGTGTAGTGATATAACGTCTAATGTGTTGAAACATTTGCTGGCTTAATAAAATTTCTTTTAAAATTTCTTTTAAAATAAAAAATAAATCTGGCTGTTAATAGTGTTGAGCCAGCATGCTCGGACGAACACCAGTTCGGCTCGAGCATCACTATGCTCGGCACATGGCGGTATTTGGCTAAGTACCACATGTGCTTGAGTGCAATACTCGAGTCTCCTCCCCGCACGTTTCTTGGCTTCTATGCAGCCAACAAACGTGCAGGGAGGTACTGGCCGGAACGCGCCATCCGGTGCTATATAGCACCCGATGACGCGTGTTCGGCTCAGTATTAGTCAGGGAGAGCTGAGCATAGGAAGGGACAGACAGTGTAGGGAGTGTTATTGGAAGATTTCTATTAGAAAAACTTTTCAGAGACCTAAAAGTTCTTTTAAGGACTATTGTGTGTGACAGCAGCAATATATGTTTGTAGCGCAACCTGTGCTAAATTGCTCAGTCTTAGGGAGAGCTGTGCAAAGAGCGGAACCGACAGTGTATTAGAAAAACTTTTCAGAGACCCAAAAGTCCTTTGTATGTGACAGCAGCAATATATATTTTTAGCGCATCCTGCGCAAAATAGTGTCTAATAGGCCAATGCGGACAGTTATAATCCGTGCCACATCTCCTGTGTAAAGTGTGCACATCCCTAAAATATCAGTGACATCCAGTGTACTTTTTCCATAGACGGGGCCCAAAAAAATGGGTTTATGTCACCCACAGAATTAAGAGACAAAATAACTGTTCTATTTCTGTGTCACGGATGCAAACAAGGTGTTTTGCACCCCAAAAAATTTGTTTATGTCACAGATAGAATTAACAGACAGATTAAACTATTGTATTTCTGTGTTACCGGTGCAAAGGTTTTTCTATTTCAAGCCAAAAAATGGCTTTAGGTCACCAACAGACTTAAGAGACAGATGAAAAGCCTTATCGAGATGAGCGAATCGATGCTCACAAAGTGGAATTCGATCCAAATTTCAGGAATTATTCAATTTGCACCGAATACGAATTTCCTCACGCTTCGTGGTAACGAATCGCATTTTTTCCTAAAATGGCTGCTGCACATGTTAGGACATGGAGCAAGGAACTCTGGGAACGAGGGATCACCTCTTGGATTCAGCCATTTTCCAGTTTACTTAGTACAGGGAGAGACGTTAGCAGGCACTAGGGACAGTGCTAGGAAAGACGTGAAAACTTATATTTTGCTCAATAGAAGTTCAGGGAAAGAGCATTAAAAGTGTAGGGAAAGGATAGGGAGGAATTATTACATGGTATTGAAGCAAGACCGGGTTCAATAGGGGTGTTTACAGCCTGGGTAATAGGAACAATCCTATTGCACCTTGCTGCCCCGACTGCGGATCCAAATTGCCATTATACTGTTGCTTATTTCAGGTTTTCAATACCTCTGTAATTCCAGCAAAAAGTTCTTGTTATTGGGGTCTTATTAGTCCTCGTGCGGTATAGTAATATATATGTTCTAAAGCCTTTTTTTGTCGTATTAGTGGGTGTGGGGGGTTAGCTCTGGTCTCGGGGATCATTCACACAAACTTCCTTCCGGACAACGGATTTCATGTCCAAACAGTGCATTTATTTGGCAGTCTTCTCAAACAAAACAAAACAAATGAACACCTGCCCGTCTAGGCACTACCTAATACATAACATATCGCTGACTCACCTAAGACCCCATTCACACACACGGGAACCCATGCGGCTTTCCCAGCCGAACGTCCATGGATTGTGGCTAGCACCTAGCCCCGTGGCCCCTCAGCCCTCCTCAGCTGAGATCACGTTCCCAGAGCCTCACCAGGACTCTGCTACACAAACCACTCTCTCCTAAAGTGAGACCCCACCCATGTCCAACAAGAGGATTAAATAGAATCCCTGGACATGGGCATTGTCCAAAATCCCGGACTGGAGCATGGGGAACAGGCACCCACCCAGCACATTACCTGTTCCCAGTAAAAGCCCGCCCTGGAACTGGCTGAGCCAGCTATACTAATACTAATACTAATCTTGGGGCTTTCACTCCACCAAGGCCAGGGACCTTGGTGACACGCTCTCGGTGCAAACAGCCCTGTCTGACGGTTTCCCTGGGGCTTCACCGCACACATCAGTGTTCACATTGCCACATGGGGTAAAAAAAGGGGGCTTATTAGCTACTGTGTGGTGAAGTGAGAAAATGACAGCCCTTTTTGTTGTTTATTAGTGGCAAAAAAAAATATTATTTGCCCTTTACGGCCGCAGTTATATGTTCTAAAGCCTCTTTTTGACGTGTATTAGTGGGGAAAAAGAAAAAGGGATTATTAGCCGTTGTGTGGTGAAGTGAGAAAATTAAAGCCCTTTTTGGCGTGTATTAGTGTCAAACAAAAAATATTATTTGCCATTCACGTCCGCAGTTATATGTTCTAAATAGTGAGGAGCGAGCATGCTCGGCCGAGTATTGGTTTGGCTCGAGTATCGCTATGCTCACGCTCGGCTTTACTCGGTCGAGCACCATATGTGCTTGTCGCATTGCTCGAGTCTCCTCCCTGCACGTTTGGTGCCTTCTAAGCAGCCAATCAAGGTTTAGGTAAGTAAATCCCATCAGTGTAAGGCCATAGCCATGTTAGCTGTAAGCCTTACACTGATTGGCTGGCTGGAACACGTGATACCATTTCAAATAGGAGCTGAGGTCCAGTGCTCAGCTCATTCAGCGTCAGGGAGAGCAGACAATAGGCAGGGACAGATAGTGTTTTGCTCTAAACTTACTGATTTTACTCCAAGAACCTTATTGAAAGACCTAACAGTCCTTTTAAGGACTACAGTGTGTGTTTGACAGTAGTGCAGCAGCTTTTTTTTTTTTTTCTTTTTTAAGAAGGGGTTTGCTTCAGGACTAACAGAGACAGGCAGGGCCGGTGCAAGGATTTTTGCCGCCTTAGGCAAAAAAAAAGTTTGCCGCCCGCCCCCCCTATGTGACATCACAATGCCCCACCCATATGATCTGCCATATTAAAGGGGTTCTGCAGTTTATTTAAACTGATCGGCAGGGGTCCGACACCCGGGACCCCCGCCAATCAGCTGTTTGAGAAGGCCAATGCGCTGGTAGTAGCACCTCAGCCTTCTCGCAGTGACGTCACGATTAGTATCATTGGCCTGGGTGGGGCTAAGCTTCATTCAAGTGATCAGAGCTTAACCCCACCAAGGCCAGTGATACTAGTCTTGACGTCACTGCGCCTGCAGTAAACAGCGAGAAGGTCTCAAACAGTTGATCGGCGAGGGTCCCGGGTGTCGGACCCCTGCCGATCAGATGCTGATGATCTATCCAGAGGATAGATCATCAGTTTAAAATTACTGCAGAACCCCTTTAACTAACGCCAGTTCTCTCTCTCCCCCCTCTTGTCATTCTGTTGCTTCCCATGTCATTCTCCCCCCCCCCCTTGTCATTCTCTTTGTCCTTCTTGTCATTCACTTTCCCCCCTTGTCATTCTCTTTGTCCTTCTTTCATTTTCATTTCATTTCCCCCCCCATGTCATTCTCTCCCCCCCCCCATGTCATTCTCTCCCCCCCCATTTCATTCTCTTCCCCCTCTTGTCATTCTTTCCCCCCTCTTGTCATTCTCTTTCCCCCCTCTTGCCATTCTCTTTCCCCCTTGTCATTCTCTCTCCCTTTCTTATCATTCTCTCCCCCTCTTGTCATTCTCTTTGACCCTCTTGTCATTCTCTCCCCCCTCTTGTCATTTTTCACCCCCCCCATGTCATTCTCTTTCCCATTCCCCCCTACCTCTTGTCTAGCGTGGCCGAGCCCTGTATGGTCCGCGGGTACAGGCGCTTTTGTTTCCTGTACCCAAGCGGACTGACAGGAAGTGCTCACTTCCTGTCAGTCTGGCCAGGTACAGGAGACAGATGCTCCCTGTACCCGCGGACCATACAGGGCTCGGCCATGCTACAATGAGGGACTGACAGGAGGGAGCGCTGAGCGCTTTCCTCCTGTCAGCTCCTCTCATCTTGCTGCGCCCGGGCGGTACGCCCTCATGGACGCGCCAGCCCGAGCAGTGCCGCAGCCGCCAGAGGCTCAATATAGAGCGCTCGGGCGGCTGCAGCATGAAGGGGGCCGGCGCTCCTAGCAGCACCCCTTCCCAAGGAGCGCTCTATGCAGCTGCCTAGTCCGCTTATAGGACATGCCGGCCCTGAGGACAGGCGTCACCAGGGAGGGACAGATAGTGCAGGGCTTGAAAATTGCTTTTTTAACTACCCAAACTTCTAAAAGACAGAAAAATTTCAGATTAGTGACATCTACAATACGCCATCATAAAGCAGTGTGTTGGGCAGATATTATAAAAAGTGGCTTATTCACTACAATGTGTCTGGTACTGAGATATACACTGCACCATCATAAAGCAGTGTGTTGGGCAGACATTGTAAAAAGGGGCTTATTCACTACAGTGTGCCTGGTACTGAAATATACACTGCACCATCATAAAGCAGTGTGTTGGGCAGACATTGTAAAAAGGGGCTTATTCACTACAGTGTGCCTGGTACTAAAATATACACTGCACCATCATAAAGCAGTGTGTTGGGCAGACATTGTAAAAAGGGGCTTATTCACTACAATGTGCCTGGTACTGAGATATACACTGCACCATCAAAAAGCAGTGTGTTGGGCAGACATTGTAAAAAGGGGCTTATTCACTACAGTGTGCCTGGTACTGAGATGTACACTGCACCATCATAAAGCAGTGTATTGGACAGACATTAATAAAAAGGGGCTTATTCACTACAGAGTGCCTGGTACTGAGATATACACGGCACAATCAGAGAAAAAAAAAATTCTGGAGAAATTAACCTAACTTATGCCATATCTGTGTGCGTTCAATCCCCAACTGTTATATTAATTACTCCAGCAGAGAGTGATGTATATTTTGGCCATAGTTAACTAGTTTTGGGGACATCTGTGTGTGCATTTAGGCTGCAACCATATATACAGTATTCCAGCAAAGAATACAGTTTATTTGGGACAAATTTGTACCCAATATAGAACTACATCCGAATACAGTGTATAGATTAAAAATTACATTCTCTTGGGCCTAGTGTAGTGGCCAAAATCTGTATTTTTTTTGTATCCAGTAAATTACTGCATCTCAATAAAGTGTGTATCGTAAAAATTACATTCTCTCGGGCCTAGTGTAGTGGCCAAAATCTGCATTTTTCTGTAACTAGTACATTACTGCATGTCAATACAGTGTGTATCGTAAAAATTTCTTTCTCTCAGGACTAGTGTAGTGGCCAAAATCTGTATTTTTCTGTATCCAGAACCTTACTGCATGTCAATACAGTGTGTATCGCAAAAATTACTTTATTTCGGGCCTATTGTAGTGGCCAAAATCTGTATTTTTCTGTATCCAGTTCCTTACTGCATGTCAATACAGTGCATATTGTAATAATTACTTTCTCTCAGGCATAGTGCAGTGGCCAAAATCAGCATTTTTCTGTAACCAGTACCTTACTGCATGTCAATACAGTGTGTATCGTAAAAATTACATTATCTTAGGCATAGTGTAGTGGCAAAAATCTGTATTTTTCTGTATTCAGTACCGAACTGCATGTGAATACAGTGTGTATCGTGAAAATTACTTTCTATCGGGCCTAGTGTAGTGGCCAAAATCTGTATTTTTCTGTATCCAGTACCTTACTGCATGTCAATACAGTGTGTATTGTAAAAAATACATTATCTTGGGCCTAATGTAGTGGCCAAAATCTGTATTTTTCTGTATCCAGTTCCTTACTGCATGTCAATACAGTGTGTATCATAAAAATTACTTTCTCTTGGGCCTAGTGTAGTGGCCAAAATCTGTATTTTTCTGTATCCAGTACCGAACTGCATGTCAATACAGTGTGTATCATAAAATTTGCATTATCTGGGGCATAGTGTAGTGGCCAAAATCTGTATTTTTCTGTATCCAGTACCTTACTGCATGTCAATACAGTGTGTATGGTAAAAATTACATTATATTGGGCCTAGTGTAGTGGCCAAAATCTGTATTTTTCTGTGTCCAGTACCTTACTGCATGTCAATACAGTGTGTATCGTAAAAATTACATTATCTTGGGCCGAGTGTAGTGGCCAAAATCTGTATTTTTCTGTATCCAGTACTGAACTGCATGTGAATACAGTGTGTATCGTAAAAATTGCATTATCTGGGGCCTAGTATAGTGGCCAAAATCAGTATTTTTCTGTATCCAGTTACAGTACTGAACTGCATGTCAATACAGTGTGTATCGTAAAAAGTACATTATCTTGGGCCTAGTGTAGTGGCCAAAATCTATATTTTTCTGTATCCAGTACCTTACTGCATGTCAATACAGTGTATATCGTGAAAATTACTTTCTCTTGGGCCTAGTGTAGTGGCCAAAATCTGTATTTTTCTGTATCCAGTACCTTACTGCATCGCAATACAGTGTGTATCATAAAAATTACATTCTTTTGGGCCAAGTGTAGTGGCCAAAATCTGTATTTTTCTGTATCCAGTACCTTACTGCATGTCAATACAGTGTGTATCGTAAAAATTACATTATCTTGGGCCTAGTTTTGTGGCCAAAACCTGTATTTTTCTGTAACCAGTACCGAACTGCATGTCAATACAGTGTGTATCGTAAAAATTACATTATCTTGGGCCTAGTGTAGTGGCCCAAATCTGTATTTTTCTGTATCCAGTACCTTACTGCATGTCAATACAGTGTGTATCTTAAAAATGCATTATCTTGGGCCTAGTATAGTGGTCAAAATCTGTATTTTTCTGTATCCAGTACTGAACTGCATGTGAATACAGTGTGTATCGTAAAAATTACTTTCTCTCGGGCCTAGTGTAGTGGCCAAAATCTGTATTTTTCTGTATCCATTACCGAACTGTATGTTAATACAGTGAATATTGTAAAAAATTACTTTCTCCTGGGCCTAGTGTACTGGCCAAAATCTGAATTTTTGTGTATCCAGTACCAAACTGCATGTGAATACAGTGTGTATCCTAAAAATTACATTATCTTGGGCCTAGTGTAGTGGCCGAAATCTGTATTTTTTTGTATCCAGTACTGTCCTACATCAGAAAACTGTGTCTTTAGCAGACAGTAAAACAATCTGCGCCACATCTACAGACAAAACCATTAATATGAAGAAGGAGAGCACAAAGGGACAGGGAGGTATGCGTGATGCTGATGGTGCAAGCAGATGCCGTGGCCTCGGGCCTGATACTGATGGTGCAAGCAGAAGCCGTGGCCCTAAGTGCAATGAAACTTTGCCTGCTGGCAGTGCACCAGAAAAAACAAAAAAATCCACCTTACCCAGCTTCACGTCCAACTTAGCTGGGCGGCACAGGACAACACTGTCCAAGTCGGACTAGTGCCCTGATTCCCAACCTCAAGAAGATGGCGTTAGTGAACGGCAATCATTCGTTCACGAGGTGGATGATGATGAGACACAGTTGTCAATCACTGTGGTTGTGGTTCGGTCAAGTCAGGAGGATGAGCAAAGTAAGGAAGTGGAAAAGGAGGTGGTGGACGATGAGGTCACTGACCCAACATGGGAAGGTGAAAAGCCGAGCAAGGACAGCAGTACAGATGCAGAGGGATTGACAGCACCCCAACAGTCTGGAAGAGGCAGTGGGGTTGCAAAAGGGATACGTCGGCCCACACCAAACAGGCACACAACCGTTGCATCGAGCACCCCCATGTGTAAATTTACCTTGCCAAGGGGTAGGTGTTCCGCAGTATGGTGCTTTCTTGAGGAAAGCGCGGATGAAAAAAGAGTGGTAGTTTGCAACCTGTGCCGTACCAAAATGAGCCGGGACGTACTAGCAACCTCACCACCACCAGCATGATCCGCCACATGGCATCCAAGCACCCTAATAAGTGGGCAGAACGCCTGGGTCCACACTCTGAGTCTGCGGGTCCCACCACTGCCTTCTCTTCCCCTGTGTTACGCACTGCTGGCCAATCCACTGTTGAAGGCGCAGGCCCGGATGCCCCTCGCCCTGCACCTGGACCTTGATATGAACCGTCAGCAACAACATCCACTTCCCTGTCCCAGTGCAGTGTCCAAGTGTTGATAACACAGGTAGAGATGAGCGAACACCTGGATGTTCGGGTTCGAGAGGTTCGGCCGAACTTCCGGAAAATGTCCGGGTTCGTGATCCGAACTCAACCCGAACTTCATCCCGAACCCGAACCCCATAGAAGTCAATGGGGACCCGAACTTTTGGGCACTAAAAAGGCTGTAAAAGACTCCCGGAAAGGGCTAGAGGGCTGCAAAAGGCAGCAAAATGTAGGTAAATCCCCTGCAAACAAATGTAGATAGGGAAATGAATTAAAATAAAATAAAATAAATAAAAATTAACCAATATCAATTGGAGAGAGGTCCCACAGCAAGGAATCATGCGTCATATCAACCACCACTGGAGAAGGCCTCTCTCATGTATTTTGGACCAACACCCAGACAGAGGAGAAAGGTCCCACAGCAAGGAATCATGCGTCATATCAACCACCACCGGAGAAGGCCACTCTCATGTATTTTGGACCAGCACCCAGACAGAGGAGAGAGGTCCCACATCAAGGAATCATGCGTCATATCAACCCCCACCGGAGAAGGCCACTCTCATTTATTTTGGACCAGCACCCAGACAGAGGATACAGGTCTCACAGCAAGGAATCATGCGTCATATCAACCACCACCGGAGAAGGCCACTCTCATGTATTTTGGACCAGCAACCAGAAAGAGGAGAAAGGTCCCACATCAAGGAATCATGCGTCATATCAACCACCACCGGAGAAGGCCACTCTCATTTATTTTGGACCATCACCCAGACAGAGGATACAGGTCCCACAGCAAGGAATCATGCGTCATATCAACCACCACTGGAGAAGGCCTCTCTCATGTATTTTGGACCAACACCCAGACAGAGGAGAAAGGTCCCACAGCAAGGAATCATGCGTCATATCAACCACCACCGGAGAAGGCCACTCTCATGTATTTTGGACCAGCACCCAGACAGAGGAGAGAGGTCCCACATCAAGGAATCATGCGTCATATCAACCCCCACCGGAGAAGGCCACTCTCATTTATTTTGGACCAGCACCCAGACAGAGGATACAGGTCTCACAGCAAGGAATCATGCGTCATATCAACCACCACCGGAGAAGGCCACTCTCATGTATTTTGGACCAGCAACCAGAAAGAGGAGAAAGGTCCCACATCAAGGAATCATGCGTCATATCAACCACCACCGGAGAAGGCCACTCTCATTTATTTTGGACCATCACCCAGACAGAGGATACAGGTCCCACAGCAAGGAATCATGCGTCATATCAACCCCCACAGATGAAGGCCACTCTCATTTATTTTGGACCAGCACCCAGACAGAGGATACAGGTCCCACAGCAAGGAATCATGTGTCATATCAACCACCACCGGAGAATGCCACTCTCATTTATTTGGGACCAGCACCCAGACAGAGGATACAGGTCCCACAGCAAGGAATAAGGCGTCATATCAACCCCCACCGGAGAAGGCCAAACTCATTTATTTTGGACCAGCACCCAGACAGAGGATACAGGTCCCACAGCAAGGAATCATGCGTCATATCAACCACCACCGGAGAAGGCCACTCTCATTTATTTGGGACCAGCACCCAGACAGAGGATACAGGTCCCACATCAAAGAATAATGCGTCATATCAACCCCCACCAGAGAAGGGCACTATGATTTATTTTGGACCAGCACCCAGACAGAGGATACAGGTCCCACAGCAAGGAATCATGCGTCATATCAACTCCCACCGGAGAAGGCCACTCCCATTTATTTTGGACCAGCACCCAGACAGAGGAGAGAGGTCCCACAGTAAGGAATCATGCCTCATATCAACCACCACCGGAGAAGGCCACTCTCATTTATTTGGGACCAGCACCCAGACAGAGGATACAGGTCCCACAGCAAGGAATCATGCGTCATATCAACCCCCACCGGAGAAGGCCACTCTCATTTATTTTGGACCAGCACCCAGACAGAGGATACAGGTCCCACAGAAAGGAATCATGCGTCATATCAACCACCACTGGAGAAGGCCACTCTCATGTATTTTGGACCAGCACCCAGACAGAGGAGAAAGGTCCCACATCAAGGAATCATGCGTCATATCAACCACCACCGGAGAAGGCCACTCTCATTTATTTTGGACCAGCACCCAGACAGAGGAAAAAGGTCCCACAACAAGGAATCATGCGTCATATCAACCCCCACCGGAGAAGACCACTCTCATTTATTTTGGACCAGCACCCAGACAGAGGATACAGGTCCCACAGCAAGGAATCATGCGTCATATCAACCACCACCGGAGAAGGCCACTCTCATGTATTTTGGACCAGCAACCAGACAGAGGAGAAAGGTCCCACATCAAGGAATCATGCGTCATATCAACCACCACAGGAGAAGGCCACTCTCATTTATTTTGGACCAGCACCCAGACAGAAGATACAGGTCCCACAGCAAGGAATCATGCGTCATATCAACCCCCACCGGAGAAGGCCACTCTCATTTATTTTGGACCAGCACCCAGACAGAGGATACAGGTCCCACAGCAAGGAATCATGCGTCATATCAACCACCACCGGAGAATGCCACTCTCATGTATTTTGGACCAGCCCCCAGACAGAGGAGAGAGGTCCCACATCAAGGAATCATGCGTCATATCAACCACCACCGGAGAATGCCACTCTCATTTATCTGGGACCAGCACCCAGACAGAGGATACAGGTCACACAGCAAGGAATCATGCGTCATATCAACCACCACCGGAGAAGGCCACTCTCATTTATTTTGGACCAGCACCCAGACAGAGGATACAGGTCCCACAGCAAGGAATCATGCCTCAAATCAACCACCACCGGAGAAGGCCACTCTCATGTATTTTGGACCAGCACCCAGACAGAGGAGAGAGGTCCCACATCAAGGAATCATGCGTCCTATCAACCACCACCGGAGAATGCCACTCTCATTTATTTTGGACCAGCACCCAGACAGAGGATACAGGTCCCACAGCAAGGAATCATGCGTCATATCAACACCCACCAGAGAAGGCCACTTTCATTTATTTTGGACCAGCACCCAGACAGAGGATACAGGTCCCACAGCAAGGAATCATGCGTCATATCAACCACCACCGGAGAAGGCCACTCTCATGTATTTTGGACCAGCACCCAGACAGAGGAGAGAGGTCCCACATCAAGGAATCATGCGTCATATCAACCACCACCGGAGAAGGCCACTCTCATTTATTTGGGACCAGCACCCAGACAGAGGATACAGGTCCCACAGCAAGGAATCATGCCTCATATCAACCACCACCGTAGAAGGTCACTCTCATGTATTTTGGACCAGCACCCAGACAGAGGAGAGAGGTCCCACATCAAGGAATCATGCGTCATATCAACCACCACCGGAGAAGGCCACTCTCATTTATTTGGGACCAGCACCCAGAAAGAGGATACAGGTCCCACAGCAAAGAATCATGCGTCATATCAACTCCCACCGGAGAAGGCCACTCTCATATATTTTGGACCAGCACCCAGACAGAGGATACAGGTCCCACAGCAAGGAATCATGCGTCATATCAACCACCACCGGAGAAGGCCACTCTCATGTATTTTGGACCAGCACCCAGACAGAGGAGAAAGGTCCCACATCAAGGAATCATGCCTCATATCAACCACCACCGGAGAAGGCCACTCTCATTTATTTTGGACCAGAACCCAGACAGAGGATACAGGTCCCACAGCAAGGAATCATGCCTCATATCAACCACCACCGGAGAAGGCCACTCATGTATTTTGGACTAGCACCCAGACAGAGGAGAGAGGTCCCACATCAAGGAATCATGGGTCATATCAACCACCACCGGAGAAGGCCACTCTCATTTATTTTGGACCAGCACCCAGACAGAGGAGAAAGGTCCCACATCAAGGAATCATGCGTCATATCAACCACCTCCGGAGAACGCCACTCTCATTTATTTTGGACCAGCACCCAGACAGAGGATACAGGTCCCACAGCAAGGAATCATGCCTCATATCAACCACCACCGGAGAAGGCCACTCTCATGTATTTTGGACCAGCACCCAGACAGAGGAGAGAGGTCCCACATCAAGGAATCATGCGTCATATCAACCACCACCGGAGAAGGCCACTGTCATTTATTTTGGACCAGCACCCAGACAGAGGATACAGGTCCCACAGCAAGGAATCATGCGTCATATCAACCACCACCGGAGAAGGCCACTCTCGTGTATTTTGGACCAGCACCCAGACAGAGGAGAGAGGACCCACATCAAGGAATCATGCGTCATATAAACCACCACCGGAGATGGCCACTCTCAAATATTTTGGACCAGAACCCAGACAGAGCATACAGGTCCCACAGCAAGGTATCATGCGTCATATCAACCACCACCGGAGAATGCCACTCTCATTTATTTGGGACCAGCACCCAGACAGAGGATACAGGTCCCACAGCAAGGAATCATGCGTCATATCAACCCCCACCGGAGAAGGCCACTCTCATTTATTTTGGACCAGCACCCAGACAGAGGATACAGGTCCCACAGTAAAGAATCATGCATCATATCAACCACCACTGGAGAAGGCCACTCTCATGTATTTTGGACCAGCACCCAGACAGAGGAGAGAGGTCCCACATCAAGGAATCATGCGTCATATCAACCACCACCGGAGAAGGCCACTCTCATTTATTTGGGACCAGCACCCAGACAGAGGATACAGGTCCCACAGCAAGGAATCATGCGTCATATCAACCACCCACCGGAGAAGGCCACTTTCATTTATTTTGGACCAGCACCCAGACAGAGGAGACAGGTCCCACAGCAAGGAATCATGCGTCATATCAACCACCACCGGAGAAGGCCACTCTCATGTATTTTGGACCCAGCACCCAGACAGAGGAGACAGGTCCCACATCAAGGAATCATGCGTCATATCAACCACCACCGGAGAAGGCCACTCTCATTTATTTTGGACCAGCACCCAGACAGAGGATACAGGTCCCACAGCAAGGAATCATGCCTCATATCAACCACCACCGGAGAAGGCCACTCTCATGTATTTTGGACCAGCACCCAGACAGAGGAGAGAGGTCCCACATCAAGGAATCATGCGTCATATCAACCACCACCGGAGAAGGCCACTCTGATTTATTTGGCACCAGCACCCAGACAGAGGAGAGAGGTTTCACAGCAGAGAATCAGGCATTTAGATCACCCACCACAGGAGTAGGCCATCATTTAATGGGACCCCGGCAACCATGTCAGATGGCACAAACATCAGTTTCACATCACCCAGCACAAGAGAAGGCCACTTTGAGAGACTTTGATCCTGCACCCAGACGGAGGAGAGAGGTTTCACAGCAGAGAGTCAGGCCATCATTTAATGGGACTTTGATCCTGCACCCAGACGGAGGAGAGGTTTCACAGCAGAGAGTAGGCCATCATTTAATGGGACCCTGGCAACCATGTCAGATGGCACAAACATCAGTTTCACATCACCCAGCACAAGAGAAGGCCACTTTGAGAGACTTTGACCCTGCACCCAGACGGAGGAGAGAGGTTTCACAGCAGAGAATCAGGCATTTAGATCACCCACCACAGGAGTAGGCCATCTTTTAATGGGACCCCGGCAACCATGTCAGATGGCACAAGCATCAGTTTCACATCACCCAGCACAGGAGAAGGCCACTTTGAGAGACTTTGACCCCTGCACCCAGACAGAGGAGAGAGGTCCCACAGCAGAGATTCAGGCATTTATATCAGCCAGCACAGGAGAAGGCCGCTTTCAGTGACTTAGGCCTTAGCACTGACACAGAGGAGACAGGTCAGATAGCACAAGCATCAGTTTCACATCAACCACCACAGGAGAAGGGCACTTTTAGAGACTTTGACCCCTGCAGCCAGACAGAGGAGAGAGGTCCCACAGCAGAGATTCAGGCATTTATATCAGCCAGCACAGGAGAAGGCCGCTTTCAGTGACTTAGGACCTTAGCACCGACACAGAGGAGACAGGTCAGATAGCACAAGCATCAGTTTCACATCAACCACCACAGGAGAAGGGCACTTTTAGAGACTTTGACCCCTGCAGCCAGACGGAGGAGAGAGGTCCCACAGCAGAGATTCAGGCATTTATATCAGCCAGCACAGGAGAAGGCCGCTTTCAGTGACTTAGGCCTTAGCACCCGACACAGAGGAGACAGGTCAGATAGCACAAGCATCAGTTTCACATCAACCACCACAGGAGAAGGGCACTTTTAGAGACTTTGACCCTGCAGCCACACGGAGGAGAGAGGTCCCACAGCAGAGAATCAGGCATCATATCAACCACCACAGGAGAAGGCCACTTTCTGTTTCTTTGGACCCAGTCACCCAGACAGAGGAGAGAGGTCCCACAGCAGAGAATCAGCGCATTTCAGATCACCCACCACAGGAGTAGGCCATCATTTAATGGGACCCCGACAGACCATGTCAGATGGCACAAACATCAGTTTCACATCACCCAGCACAGGAGAAGGCCACTTTCAGTGTACTTTGGACCCCTGCACCCAGACGGAGGAGAGAGGTTTCACAGCAGAGAATCAGGCATTTAGATTACCCACCACAGGAGTAGGCCATCATTTAATGGGACCCCGGCAACCATGTCAGATGGCACAAACATCAGTTTCAAATCACCCAGCACAAGAGAAGGCCACTTTGAGAGTCTTTGACCCCTGCACCCAGACGGAGGAGAGAGGTTTCACAGCAGAGAATCAGGCATTTAGATCACCCACCACAGGAGTAGGCCATCATTTAATGGGACCCGGCAACCATGTCAGATGGCACAAACATCAGTTTCACATCACCCAGCACAAGAGAGGGCCACTTTGAGAGACTTTGATCCTGCACCCAGACGGAGGAGAGAGGTTTCACAGCAGAGAGTAGGCCATCATTTAATGGGACTTTGATCCTGCACCCAGACGGAGGAGAGAGGTTTCACAGCAGAGAGTAGGCCATCATTTAATGGGACCCCGGCAACCATGTCAGATGGCACAAACATCAGTTTCACATCACCCAGCACAAGAGAAGGTCACTTTGAGAGACTTTGACCCCTGCACCCAGACGGAGGAGAGAGGTTTCATAGCAGAGAATCAGGCATTTAGATCACCCACCACAGGAGTAGGCCACCTTTTAATGGGACCCCGGCAACCATGTCAGATGGCACAAGCATCAGTTTCACATCACCCAGCACAAGAGAAGGCGACTTTGAGAGACTTTGACCCCTGCACCCAGACGGAGGAGAGAGGTCCCACAGCAGAGATTCAGGCATTTATATCAGCCAGCACAGGAGAAGGCCGCTTTCAGTGACTTAGGCCTTAGCACTGACACAGAGGAGACAGGTCAGATAGCACAAGCATCAGTTTCACATCAACCACCACAGGAGAAGGGCACTTTTAGAGACTTTGACCCTGCAGCCACACGAAGGAGAGAGGTCCCACAGCAGAGATTCAGGCATTTATATCAGCCAGCACAGGAGAAGGCCGCTTTCAGTGACTTAGGACTTTCCACCGACACAGAGGAGACAGGTCAGATAGCACAAGCATCAGTTTTACATCAACCACCACAGGAGAAGGGCACTTTTAGAGACTTTGACCCCTGCAGCCACACGGAGGAGAGAGGTCCCACAGCAGAGATTCAGGCATTTATATCAGCCAGCACAGGAGAAGGCCGCTTTCAGTGACTTAGGCCTTAGCACCGACACAGAGGAGACAGGTCAGATAGCACAAGCATCAGTTTCACATCAACCACCACAGGAGAAGGGCACTTTTAGAGACTTTGACCCCTGCAGCCACACGGAGGAGAGATGTCCCACAGCAGAGAATCAGGCATCATGTCAACCACCACAGGAGTAGGCCACCTTTTGTTTCTTTGACCCTTCACCCAGAAAGAGGAGAGAGGTCCCACAGCAGAGAATCAGGCATTTCGATAACCCACCACAGGAGTAGGCCATCATTTAATGGGACCCCGGCAACCATGTCAGATGGCACAAACATCAGTTTCACATCACCCAGCACAGGAGAAGGCCACTTTGAGAGACTTTAACCCCTGCACCCAGACGGAGGAGAGAGGTTTCACAGCAGAGAATCAGGCATTTAGATCACCCACCACAGGAGTAGGCCATCATTTAATGGGACCCGGCAACCATGTCAAATGGCACAAACATCAGTTTCACATCACCCAGCACAAGAGAAGGCCACTTTGAGAGACTTTGACCCCTGCACACCGGAGAAGGCCACTCTCATGTATTTTGGACCAGCACCCAGACAGAGGAGAGAGGTCCCACATCAAGGAATCATGCGTCATATCAACCACCACCGGAGAAGGCCACTTTCATTTATTTTGGACCAGCACCCAACAGAGGATACAGGTCCCACAGCAAGGAATCATGCGTCATATCAACCACCACCGGAGAAGGCCACTCTCATGTATTTTGGACCAGCACCCAGACAGAGGAGAGAGGTCCCACATCAAGGAATCATGCGTCATATCAACCACCACCGGAGAAGGCCACTCTCATTTATTTGGGACCAGCACCCAGACAGAGGATACAGGTCCCACAGCAAGGAATCATGCCTCATATCAACCACCACCGGAGAAGGTCACTCTCATGTATTTTGGACCAGCACCCAGACAGAGGAGAGAGGTCCCACATCAAGGAATCATGCGTCATATCAACCACCACCGGAGAAGGCCACTCTCATTTATTTGGGACCAGCACCCAGAAAGAGGATACAGGTCCCACAGCAAAGAATCATGCGTCATATCAACTCCCACCGGAGAAGGCCACTCTCATTTATTTTGGACCAGCACCCAGACAGAGGATACAGGTCCCACAGCAAGGAATCATGCGTCATATCAACCACCACCGGAGAAGGCCACTCTCATGTATTTTGGACCAGCACCCAGAAAGAGGAGAAAGGTCCCACATCAAGGAATCATGCCTCATATCACCCACCACCGGAGAAGGCCACTCTCATTTATTTTGGACCAGAACCCAGACAGAGGATACAGGTCCCACAGCAAGGAATCATGCCTCATATCAACCACAACCGGAGAAGGCCACTCTCATGTATTTTGGACCAGCACCTAGACAGAGGAGAGAGGTTTTCACAGCAGAGAATCAGGCATTTAGATTACCCACCACAGGAGTAGGCCATCATTTAATGGGACCCCGACAACCATGTCAGATGGCACAAACATCAGTTTCAAATCACCCAGCACAAGAGAAGGCCACTTTGAGAGTCTTTGACCCCTGCACCCAGACGGAGGAGAGAGGTTTCACAGCAGAGAATCAGGCATTTAGATCACCCACCACAGGAGTAGGCCATCATTTAATGGGACCCCGGCAACCATGTCAGATGGCACAAACATCAGTTTCACATCACCCAGCACAAGAGAGGGCCACTTTGAGAGACTTTGATCCTGCACCCAGACGGAGGAGAGAGGTTTCACAGCAGAGAGTAGGCCATCATTTAATGGGACTTTGATCCTGCACCCAGACGGAGGAGAGAGGTTTCACAGCAGAGAGTAGGCCATCATTTAATGGGACCCCGGCAACCATGTCAGATGGCACAAACATCAGTTTCACATCACCCAGCACAAGAGAAGGTCACTTTGAGAGACTTTGACCCCTGCACCCAGACGGAGGAGAGAGGTTTCATAGCAGAGAATCAGGCATTTAGATCACCCACCACAGGAGTAGGCCACCTTTTAATGGGACCCCGGCAACCATGTCAGATGGCACAAGCATCAGTTTCACATCACCCAGCACAAGAGAAGGCGACTTTGAGAGACTTTGACCCCTGCACCCAGACGGAGGAGAGAGGTCCCACAGCAGAGATTCAGGCATTTATATCAGCCAGCACAGGAGAAGGCCGCTTTCAGTGACTTAGGCCTTAGCACTGACACAGAGGAGACAGGTCAGATAGCACAAGCATCAGTTTCACATCAACCACCACAGGAGAAGGGCACTTTTAGAGACTTTGACCCCTGCAGCCACACGAAGGAGAGAGGTCCCACAGCAGAGATTCAGGCATTTATATCAGCCAGCACAGGAGAAGGCCGCTTTCAGTGACTTAGGACTTTCCACCGACACAGAGGAGACAGGTCAGATAGCACAAGCATCAGTTTTACATCAACCACCACAGGAGAAGGGCACTTTTAGAGACTTTGACCCCTGCAGCCACACGGAGGAGAGAGGTCCCACAGCAGAGATTCAGGCATTTATATCAGCCAGCACAGGAGAAGGCCGCTTTCAGTGACTTAGGCCTTAGCACCGACACAGAGGAGACAGGTCAGATAGCACAAGCATCAGTTTCACATCAACCACCACAGGAGAAGGGCACTTTTAGAGACTTTGACCCCTGCAGCCACACGGAGGAGAGATGTCCCACAGCAGAGAATCAGGCATCATGTCAACCACCACAGGAGTAGGCCACCTTTTGTTTCTTTGACCCTTCACCCAGAAAGAGGAGAGAGGTCCCACAGCAGAGAATCAGGCATTTCGATAACCCACCACAGGAGTAGGCCATCATTTAATGGGACCCCGGCAACCATGTCAGATGGCACAAACATCAGTTTCACATCACCCAGCACAGGAGAAGGCCACTTTGAGAGACTTTAACCCCTGCACCCAGACGGAGGAGAGAGGTTTCACAGCAGAGAATCAGGCATTTAGATCACCCACCACAGGAGTAGGCCATCATTTAATGGGACCCCGGCAACCATATCAAATGGCACAAACATCAGTTTCACATCACCCAGCACAAGAGAAGGCCACTTTGAGAGACTTTGACCCCTGCACACCGGAGAAGGCCACTCTCATGTATTTTGGACCAGCACCCAGACAGAGGAGAGAGGTCCCACATCAAGGAATCATGCGTCATATCAACCACCACCGGAGAAGGCCACTTTCATTTATTTTGGACCAGCACCCAACAGAGGATACAGGTCCCACAGCAAGGAATCATGCGTCATATCAACCACCACCGGAGAAGGCCACTCTCATGTATTTTGGACCAGCACCCAGACAGAGGAGAGAGGTCCCACATCAAGGAATCATGCGTCATATCAACCACCACCGGAGAAGGCCACTCTCATTTATTTGGGACCAGCACCCAGACAGAGGATACAGGTCCCACAGCAAGGAATCATGCCTCATATCAACCACCACCGGAGAAGGTCACTCTCATGTATTTTGGACCAGCACCCAGACAGAGGAGAGAGGTCCCACATCAAGGAATCATGCGTCATATCAACCACCACCGGAGAAGGCCACTCTCATTTATTTGGGACCAGCACCCAGAAAGAGGATACAGGTCCCACAGCAAAGAATCATGCGTCATATCAACTCCCACCGGAGAAGGCCACTCTCATTTATTTTGGACCAGCACCCAGACAGAGGATACAGGTCCCACAGCAAGGAATCATGCGTCATATCAACCACCACCGGAGAAGGCCACTCTCATGTATTTTGGACCAGCACCCAGAAAGAGGAGAAAGGTCCCACATCAAGGAATCATGCCTCATATCACCCACCACCGGAGAAGGCCACTCTCATTTATTTTGGACCAGAACCCAGACAGAGGATACAGGTCCCACAGCAAGGAATCATGCCTCATATCAACCACAACCGGAGAAGGCCACTCTCATGTATTTTGGACCAGCACCTAGACAGAGGAGAGAGGTTTTCACAGCAGAGAATCAGGCATTTAGATTACCCACCACAGGAGTAGGCCATCATTTAATGGGACCCCGACAACCATGTCAGATGGCACAAACATCAGTTTCAAATCACCCAGCACAAGAGAAGGCCACTTTGAGAGTCTTTGACCCCTGCACCCAGACGGAGGAGAGAGGTTTCACAGCAGAGAATCAGGCATTTAGATCACCCACCACAGGAGTAGGCCATCATTTAATGGGACCCCGGCAACCATGTCAGATGGCACAAACATCAGTTTCACATCACCCAGCACAAGAGAGGGCCACTTTGAGAGACTTTGATCCTGCACCCAGACGGAGGAGAGAGGTTTCACAGCAGAGAGTAGGCCATCATTTAATGGGACTTTGATCCTGCACCCAGACGGAGGAGAGAGGTTTCACAGCAGAGAGTAGGCCATCATTTAATGGGACCCCGGCAACCATGTCAGATGGCACAAACATCAGTTTCACATCACCCAGCACAAGAGAAGGTCACTTTGAGAGACTTTGACCCCTGCACCCAGACGGAGGAGAGAGGTTTCATAGCAGAGAATCAGGCATTTAGATCACCCACCACAGGAGTAGGCCACCTTTTAATGGGACCCCGGCAACCATGTCAGATGGCACAAGCATCAGTTTCACATCACCCAGCACAAGAGAAGGCGACTTTGAGAGACTTTGACCCCTGCACCCAGACGGAGGAGAGAGGTCCCACAGCAGAGATTCAGGCATTTATATCAGCCAGCACAGGAGAAGGCCGCTTTCAGTGACTTAGGCCTTAGCACTGACACAGAGGAGACAGGTCAGATAGCACAAGCATCAGTTTCACATCAACCACCACAGGAGAAGGGCACTTTTAGAGACTTTGACCCCTGCAGCCACACGAAGGAGAGAGGTCCCACAGCAGAGATTCAGGCATTTATATCAGCCAGCACAGGAGAAGGCCGCTTTCAGTGACTTAGGACTTTCCACCGACACAGAGGAGACAGGTCAGATAGCACAAGCATCAGTTTTACATCAACCACCACAGGAGAAGGGCACTTTTAGAGACTTTGACCCCTGCAGCCACACGGAGGAGAGAGGTCCCACAGCAGAGAATCAGGCATTTATATCAGCCAGAACAGGAGAAGGCCGCTTTCAGTGACTTAGGCCTTAGCACCGACACAGAGGAGACAGGTCAGATAGCACAAGCATCAGTTTTACATCAACCACCACAGGAGAATGGCACTTTCAGAGACTTTGACCCCTGCAGCCACACGGAGGAGAGAGGTCCCACAGCAGAGATTCAGGCATTTATATCAGCCAGAACAGGAGAAGGCCGCTTTCAGTGACTTAGGCCTTAGCACCGACACAGAGGAGACAGGTCAGATAGCACAAGCATCAGTTTCACATCAACCACCACAGGAGAATGGCACTTTCAGAGACTTTGACCCCTGCAGCCACACGGAGGAGAGAGGTCCCACAGCAGAGAATCAGGCATTTATATCAGCCAGAACAGGAGAAGGCCGCTTTCAGTGACTTAGGCCTTAGCACCGACACAGAGGAGACAGGTCAGATAGCACAAGCATCAGTTTCACATCAACCACCACAGGAGAAGGGCACTTTTAGAGACTTTGACCCTGCAGCCACACGAAGGAGAGAGGTCCCACAGCAGAGATTCAGGCATTTATATCAGCCAGCACAGGAGAAGGCCGCTTTCAGTGACTTAGGACTTTCCACCGACACAGAGGAGACAGGTCAGATAGCACAAGCATCAGTTTTACATCAACCACCACAGGAGAAGGGCACTTTTAGAGACTTTGACCCCTGCAGCCACACGGAGGAGAGAGGTCCCACAGCAGAGAATCAGGCATTTATATCAGCCAGAACAGGAGAAGGCCGCTTTCAGTGACTTAGGCCTTAGCACCGACACAGAGGAGACAGGTCAGATAGCACAAGCATCAGTTTTACATCAACCACCACAGGAGAATGGCACTTTCAGAGACTTTGACCCCTGCAGCCACACGGAGGAGAGAGGTCCCACAGCAGAGATTCAGGCATTTATATCAGCCAGAACAGGAGAAGGCCGCTTTCAGTGACTTAGGCCTTAGCACCGACACAGAGGAGACAGGTCAGATAGCACAAGCATCAGTTTCACATCAACCACCACAGGAGAATGGCACTTTCAGAGACTTTGACCCCTGCAGCCACACGGAGGAGAGAGGTCCCACAGCAGAGAATCAGGCATTTATATCAGCCAGAACAGGAGAAGGCCGCTTTCAGTGACTTAGGCCTTAGCACCGACACAGAGGAGACAGGTCAGATAGCACAAGCATCAGTTTCACATCAACCACCACAGGAGAATGGCACTTTCAGAGACTTTGACCCCTGCAGCCACACGGAGGAGAGAGGTCCCACAGCAGAGAATCAGGCACCCAGAAAGAGGAGAGAGGTCCCACAACAGAGAATCAGGCATCATGTCAACCACCACAGGAGTAGGCCACCTTTTGTTTCTTTGACCCCTGCACCCAGAAAGAGGAGAGAGGTCCCACAGCAGTGAATCAGGCATTTATATCAGCCACCACAGGAGAAGGCCGCTTTCAGTGACTTTGGCCCCCTGCACCCACACAAAGGAGACATGTCAGACAGCACAAGTATAACATTCATATCACCCAGCACAGGAGAAGGACACTTTCATGTACTTTGGCCCCGGCACCCAGACAGAGGGAAGGTTCATTCAACTCTGGGTTGCACCCCAAGATCCTACTTAATTTCAAAAATTGATTTTTCAATGAAGAAGTGGCCATGAGTACAAGACAACATGGTTTAAGGCAGTTATTAAGGACTACTCTGCACAAGGGAGGGTCAGGTCTTGTGGGATCCATGCCTGGTTCATTTTTATAAACGCCAGCTTGTCCACGTTGGCTGCGGACAGGCGGCTGCGTTTGTCAGTAATGACGCCCCTGCCGTGCTGAATACACGTTCAGATAAAACGCTGGCCGCCGGGCAGGCCAGCACCTCCAAGGCATAACATGCTAATTCTGGCCACGTGGACAATTTGGAAACCCAGAAGTTGAATGGGGCCGAACCATCCGTCAGTATGTGGAGTTGTGTGCAGATGTACTGTTCAACCATGTTAGTGAAATGTTGCCTCCTGCTAACACGTTCCGTATCAGGTGGTGGGGCAGTTAGCTGTGGCGTGGAGACAAAACTTTTCCACATTTCTGCCATGCTAACTCTGCCCTCAGAGGAGCTGGCCGTGACACTGCTGTGTGGGCGACCTCTAGCTCCTCCTCTGCCTTGGCCTTCCACCTGTTCCCCTGTGACAGTTGGGAATGCTCTCAGGAGCACGTCTACCAGTGTGCGCTTGTACTCGCGCATCTTCCTATCACGCTCCAGTGCAGGAAGTAAAGTGGGCACATTGTCTTTGTACTGTGGATCCAGCAGGGTGGCCACCCAGTAGTCAGCACACGTTAAAATGTGGGCAACTCTGCTGTCGTTGCGCAGGCACTGCAGCATGTAATCGCTCATGTGTGCCAGGCTCCCCAGAGGTAAGGACAAGCTGTCCTCTGTGGGAGGCGTATCGTCATCATCCTCTGTATCCCCCCAGCCACGCACCAGGGATGTGCCTGCGCTGTGCTGGGTGCCACCCCGCTGTGAACCTGTTTCATCCTCATCCTCCTCCACCTCCTCCTCATCCTCCAGTAGTGGTCCCTGGCTGGCCACATTTGTACCTGCCCTCTGCTGTTGCAAAAAACCTCCCTCTGAGCCACTTCTAACAGACTGGCCTGAAAGTGCTAAAAACGACCCGTCATCCTCCTCCTCCTCCTCCTGGCCCTGGCCCACCTCCTCTTCCATCATCGCCCTAAGCGTTTTCTCTAGGAGACATAGAATTGGTATCGTCACGCTGATAACTGTGGCATCGCCACAACTCCTGCGCGGTGTGGGGCCTGTCCCCCAAACATATGAGTTTCAGAATGGCCTGCTGACGTTTACCCCGGGCTGTGCTGAAGTTGGTGGTGAAGGTGTGTGGCTGACTGGATGAGCTGGTGGAAGCAGAGGAGGAGGAGGAGGAAGCCGAGTAGGAGGAGGAGGCTACAGGAGGCAAAGAATGATGCCCTGTGATCCTTGGCGGCGGAAGGATGTGCGCCAAGGAACTCTCCGCCTGAGGCCCAGCCGCCACTATATTTACCCAGTGTGCAGTTAGGGAGATATAGCGTCCCTGGCCGTGCTTACTGGTCCACGTATCTGTGGTTAGGTGGACCTTGCCACAAATGGCGTTGCGCAGTGCACACTTGATTTTATCGGAAACTTGCATGTGCAGGGAAGGCACGGCTGTCTTGGAGAAGTAGTGGCAGCTGGGAACCACATACTGGGGGACAGCCATGGCCATCAGCTGTTTGAAGCTGTCTGTGTCCACCAGCCGGAATGACAGCATTTCAAAGGCCAGTAGTTTAGAAATGCTGGCATTCAGGCCAAGGGCTCGAGGGTGACTAGGTGGGAATTTGCGCTTCCTCTCAAAGGTTTGAGAGATGGAGAGCTGAACGCTGCTGTGTGAAATAGTGGAGACGCTAGGTGACGGTGGCGGTGGTGGTGGTGGTGGCACATCCTCTGTTTGCTGCTCGGCAGGTGGCAACATTCCTCTCGAGGCGGAAGCCGAGGCAGCAGCGCTAAAGGGAGCAGGGGAGCCTGAGCGGGTTCCTTGTTTTTAAGGTGTGTACTCCACTGCAGTTCATGCTTTGCATGTAGATGCCTGATCATGCAGGTGGTGCTCAGGTTAAGAACGTTAATGCCTCGCCTCAGGGTCTGATGGCACAGCGTGCAAACCACTCTGGTCTTGTCCTCAGCACATTGTTTGAAGAAGTGCCATGCCAGGGAACTCCTTGAAGATGCCTTTGGGGTGCTGGGTCCCTGTTGGCGCTGGCCAATAGCAGGCGAACTCTCTGGACGGCGGCTGTTCTGCTTTTGCCCCCTGCTCCCTCTTTGGCTTCGCTGTTGTCTCGGTCTCACCACTGCCTCTTCCTCTGAACTATTTAAGTCAGCGGCACGACCTTCAGTCCATGTGGGGTCTAAGACCTCATCGTCCTCTGCATCGTCTTCCACCCAGTCTTCCTCCCTGACCTCCTCCTGTTCAGTCTGCACACTGCAATAAGACGCGGCAGTGGGCACCAGTGTTTCGTCATCATCAGACACTCGGTCACTCTGCTGTGGTGGTATTCCCATGTCCTCATCATCTGGATACATAAGTGGTTGTGCGTCAGTGCATGGAATGTCTTCCACCGCTGGGGAAGGGATAGGTGGACGCCCCTGGAAAACCGTGGGAGCAGAGTCTTCAAACAGAAGAAGAGACTGCTGCATAACTTGAGGCTCCGACAGTTTCCCTGATATGCATGGGGGTGATGTGACAGACTGATGGGCTTGGTTTTCAGGTGCCACCTGTGCGCTTTCCGCAGAAGACTGGGCGGAAGACAATGTGGTGAACGTGCTGGAAGCACTGTCGGCCACCCAATCGACTAATGCCTGTACCTGCTCAGGCCTTACCATCCTCATAACGGCATTGGGCCCCACCAAATATCGCTGTAAATTCTGCCGGCTACTTGAGGGAGTTGTTTCACTACTTTGTGCGCCTGAGGCCGAACGGCCACGTCCTCTGCCAGCAACAGAGGCTCCACGGACACCACCACGACCGCGTCCTTGTCCCTTAATAGAATGTTTCCTCATTGTTGCGATTCAACTCGCACCACAATAAAATATATTATTTTTTAGCCCAAAAATTCCCACACTGGAAGATATAATTCCTTTTTCCGGGATTAATTACAAGAACACTGCTGCTAATTGGACACCAGATTTTTTATAATGCTAGTTTTGGTACATAGATCCCCACACGGGGAAATATAATTGCTTTTTAGAGGAGTGAAAACGTGAGGCCTAGTTTTTCTGGTCTAACAAACACCAGATTGATTAAATTGGCCTTTTTTTCAGCAAAATTACAACACTGGACAATAATGCCTTTTGGCGGTATTAATTACAAGAACACTGCTGCTAATTGGACACCAGATTTTTTATAATGCTAGTTTTGGTACATAGATCCCCACACGGGAAATATAATTCCTTTTAGAGGAGTGAAAACGTGAGGCCGAGTTTTTCTGGTCTAACAAACACCAGATTGATTAAATTGGCCTTTTTTTCAGCAAAATTACAACACTGGACAATAATGCCTTTTGGCGGTATTAATTACAAGAACACTGCTGCTAATTGGACACCAGATTTTTTATAATGCTAGTTTTGGTACATAGATCCCCACACAGGGAAATATAATTCCTTTTAGAGGAGTGAAAACGTGAGGCCGAAGTTTTTCTGGTCTAACAAACACCAGATTGATTAAATTGGCCTTTTTTCAGCAAAATTACAACACTGGACAATAATGCCTTTTGGCGGTATTAATTACAAGAACACTGCTGCTAATTGGACACCAGATTTTTATAATGCTAGTTTTGGTACATAGATCCCCACACGGGAAATATAATTCCTTTTAGAGGAGTGAAAACGTGAGGCCGAGTTTTTCTGGTCTAACAAACACCAGATTGATTAAATTGGCCTTTTTTTCAGCAAAATTACAACACTGGACAATAATGCCTTTTGGCGGTATTAATTACAAGAACACTGCTGCTAATTGGACACCAGATTTTTTATAATGCTAGTTTTGGTACATAGATCCCCACACGGGGAAATATAATTGCTTTTAGAGGAGTGAAAACGTGAGGCCTAGTTTTTCTGGTCTAACAAACACCAGATTGATTAAATTGGCCTTTTTTCAGCAAAATTACAACACTGGACAATAATGCCTTTTGGCGGTATTAATTACAAGAACACTGCTGCTAATTGGACACCAGATTTTTTATAATGCTAGTTTTGGTACATAGATCCCCACACGGGAAATATAATTCCTTTTTAGAGGAGTGAAAACGTGAGGCCGAGTTTTTCTGGTCTAACAAACACCAGATTGATTAAATTGGCCTTTTTTCAGCAAAATTACAACACTGGACAATAATGCCTTTTGGCGGTATTAATTACAAGAACACTGCTGCTAATTGGACACCAGATTTTTATAATGCTAGTTTTGGTACATAGATCCCCACACGGGAAATATAATTCCTTTTTAGAGGAGTGAAAACGTGAGGCCTAGTTTTTCTGGTCTAACAAACACCAGATTGATTAAATTGGCCTTTTTTCAGCAAAATTACAACACTGGACAATAATGCCTTTTGGCGGTATTAATTACAAGAACACTGCTGCTAATTGGACACCAGATTTTTATAATGCTAGTTTTGGTACATAGATCCCCACACGGGAAATATAATTCCTTTTAGAGGAGTGAAAACGTGAGGCCGAGTTTTTCTGGTCTAACAAACACCAGATTGATTAAATTGGCCTTTTTTTCAGCAAAATTACAACACTGGACAATAATGCCTTTTGGCGGTATTAATTACAAGAACACTGCTGCTAATTGGACACCAGATTTTTATAATGCTAGTTTTGGTACATAGATCCCCACACGGGAAATATAATTCCTTTTAGAGGAGTGAAAACTTGAGGCCGAGTTTTTCTGGTCTAACAAACACCAGATTGATTAAATTGGCCTTTTTTCAGCAAAATTACAACACTGGACAATAATGCCTTTTGGCGGTATTAATTACAAGAACACTGCTGCTAATTGGACACCAGATTTTTATAATGCTAGTTTTGGTACATAGATCCCCACACGGGGAAATATAATTCCTTTTAGAGGAGTGAAAACGTGAGGCCGAGTTTTTCTGGTCTAACAAACACCAGATTGATTAAATTGGCCTTTTTTTCAGCAAAATTACAACACTGGACAATAATGCCTTTTGGCGGTATTAATTACAAGAACACTGCTGCTAATTGGACACCAGATTTTTATAATGCTAGTTTTGGTACATAGATCCCCACACGGGGAAATATAATTCCTTTTTAGAGGAGTGAAAACGTGAGGCCTAGTTTTTCTGGTCTAACAAACACCAGATTGATTAAATTGGCCTTTTTTTCAGCAAAATTACAACACTGGACGATATAATGCCTTTTGGCGGTATTAATTACAAGAGGACTGCTGGTATTTTAGAACACCGGAATTGTTAAAATGCTAGTTTTGCTAGATAAATTTCCCACACTGGGAGAAATATTGCCTAAGCCTTTTTACAGTATTAATTACAACAGGAGTGCTTCTTCTGGTCTAACACCAGAATAATTTTATTATTACAGTGAAAGCTTTTTCTAAAGGCAGAGCACCAAATGGTTTCTTGTCAAGCAGGTCGGAAAGGTCGCGAAAAATCTGACCGGTGACAGGAAGTCGGCGAGTACACGCCTCGCGGTCATTTTTCTCTAGACCCCTCAAAGTGGCTTTCACGGCATGGACTGAAAACAAGGAACCCGGCTGGGTGAAGCTCATAGCCCTAAATGCTGAACCCCAGCGAGGTAGGACTTGACAGTTGTGTGAGACAATTTCAAATCGGTGTGACAGTAACCTATAAAAGCCAGAATGTAATGAACAAATTCGGTGTCACCTTGAGGACATGAGACCTGAAACTTCTGGAAGGCTCTCCAACCTGTTTGATAGGCTTTGGCCGTATTTGGCGAGAGGGACTTAGCTAACAGAGACCGAGCGGTAGCGAGATGAGTCTCTATGGAAGGGCCAGCACCGCGTATGGAGGAACTGTGCACCCGACGACGTCTGCTTCTGGACAAATCTGTGAAAAAAGGGTAAAATGAAAACGAGATAATGCGTCGGCTGCAGCATTGTGGCTTCCAGATATATGTGACGCTATGTAACGGAACTGATGTTGTAATGACAGAAGGACCAGGCGCCTGACAAACGGCATGACGTGAGGAGACTTAGATGACCCACTATTAAGAATCTCGATGACGGCTGCATTATCGGAGACAAAAGACACAGTACGACCCGCCCAACATTGACTCCAGACATGGGATGCTGCTACTAAGGGGTAGAGCTCAAACAAGGCTGAAGAACGGAAAAACCCAGGGATGGAGCCGACTTCGACTGGCCATCTGGCTGCTAACCAATGGTTGCCAAAAATAGCCGAAAAACCTGTATTGGCAGCGGCATCGGTCAAAACTACAGGGGAGTCGTGGGGACAAAAAGTGAAACGCCATTCCATTGCCTGAGAAACAGATCCCACATGTTCAAAACGGCCAATACTATATTGTCCAGGCATATGCAGCTATCCTGGGAAGGGCCTGTAGGGAGGAGTGATAGTAGACGAGACACGAACGCCCTACCTTGCGGAATTATGCGCATCGCAAAATTCAGCATGCCTAACAGGGACTGCAGCTGTACTTTCTTAACCACTCTCGCAGATCTGAAATCACGAATGACATCCCTAATTCTCTGCAACTTGTCACTTGGCAACCTGGCAACCATGTTCTGAGTGTCCAAAACTATCCCGAGAAATGTGATGACAACAGAGGGACCCTCCACTTTCTTGGGAGAGACCGGAACCCCCAGTTGTCTGAAACACTCGAGCAACAAATGGAGGTCCTTAGGGGGAGCGCCAGGACGTTCAATAATTAAAAAGTCATCCAAGTAATGAATTACATTGCTACAGTGGAATTCGTTGACTAATATCCAGTGGAGAGCCTTGGCTAACTGGTCGAATAGCCATGGGCTACTCTTAGATCCAAATGTAAGATTGGATGCAAAATAATAAAGGTCCCTCCATTTGACCCCATACCACTGCCAGAGAGATGGATTGATAGGCAGTAATTTGAAGGCGTCTGTAATATCAGCTTTAGAAAGGATGGAGCAGGGACCTAACTGTAAAATGAGAGCGATGGCTTGGTCTATGGTGGCATAACTCATACTAACTTCCTCTGACAGGATGAGAGAATTAATGCTGGGTATGGAGGTACCGTGCGGGGCGGACAGGTCAATAATCAGCTTCTCTTTCTTACTAAATTTCCCGAACACAACACCTATTGGGTTGATTCTCCACCGTTCGAAGGGAGAAGACGAAAAGGGGCCTAACAAGAATCCTTTGACTAACTCCGCTGAAACTAATCTATCGGAGACATCGGGGTGACGGTCAGCGGACTGCAAGTTCCTGCATTCGTGAACGGACTCTGGAAGGGCAACCATCCCGGTGTGGAAACCGCACATGAAGCCAGAGATGATGAAATCTACGAAGCCTGGGTCAGGATACCTGTGCAAGAATTGCTGCAAACGGGCTACATTAACAACACACATGTAATTATTATCTGACTTTAATGAACAGACTACTTTAGGGTGGGCTCTGAAACTGTTTGTACAGATGTGCAGTAGGCGGCACTGACTGAAGTTACAGGATGCATAGTTAAAATTATTGCAAATCTGCGACCTACCGAGTAGTTTGATGGGCCTACCCAACTTGTCTACTAAACCCGAGGATCTCTGTGACTCAGACGGACCGGGAACAGGACCAGTGGAGCTGGAGCCCGCACCTGGAGCCGCCTTATGACACCACACAGTAGAATGGTAAATGGACTGGCACAGGGTGCACGAAGGAGCCTTAAGTCCGGCGAAATGCCTACAAAAGATCTCCGTATCAATGTCAGCCCAGTTCATGTGATACTGGAACTGAGCCAGAGCGGCGGCTGCCTTAGCCGAGAAAGAACAGTGGTAGTCGTAGAAGGGACTACCACCATACTTATAACCCAACTCAGTTATCCTAAACAAATATAAATCAAGTTCTTCCCTTCTTTCAGGACGAACTGAACAGATCACGTCTCTGAATAAACCAAACGCAAGGACAAACTCGGGTATCGTGAGCTTACGGTTCAGCCTGTGGTCCCGCCCTTTCAGGATCACTGACACATCACCACAAGCGATAACCCTACTATCAGAAAGATCCCGGGTAGCAACAAGCAAGGATGCTAGATTGACATCCCTACCTTCCAGGATGTCTTTCTTTAGATTGGCTGGGACAAAATGTGCCGGCATAATACTGGGAGCTGTCGCCGAGACACCTGCACCTGTTGCCGCAGATGTAGACGGCACAGCGACGTCAACGACTTGCGGAGCAGTGACAGGGCTACGAGACTCAACCGCCTCCAACCTGGTCCGCACGTCTGCGACAGATGAAGTCAAGTTATTCAGCATGAGATGGATCTGTGCCAGAGAATTCTGAACAGTGGTCATGGTGACCTCTTCCTGCCCTGAGACCCAGAGTTAGCGACAAGTAGACGGTATAACTCGGCCTTCCTGGCAGTGGCTGGATACGAAATACCCTTCCTGGACAGTTCCGCCATCAGTCTGGGGATGGTCCAGTAATAATGGACAGGCCATACCTCACTAATGGCACAGCGGCCCGTGCCAGACGTCATGGGGATGAATCGGGATCACGCTGACCCCTGCACCCTACGATTCATGCCACGTGGGTGCTGAAAGCTGCCTGGCAGACGCTCCGGTGCAGTGTGGCTCCCCCTTACCTAGGGAGCCGGCACTGCCGGACGGACTTTGGTGCGAACGTATCGTATGTACTTACCTCGTGTAGTCGCTTTATGCGGTAGTCTTCGGAAAGGTGTGCGTAGTACGAATCTAGATAATGGATCCTGGCAGCAGCAACCCTCACGAACGAAACGAGGCCAGAGTTGACACGTCGTTCATTGAAGGAGGGGCTGCAGTGCCAGATATAGGTCACCGTGCCCCTCCCACAAATACAGGCCAATGAATCGGCCTTAACACTTGGCCCAATGTATTGATTTCAAATTCAGGCCTTTTTTTACAGGCACCTAACACTATCTGCCTATTTATTTCTATACCGTATTACACTAATCCAGCCACAGCAGTTACCACTAATTTAAGGGAATATCAATTGTAGGGCAAGTATTTAGGCCCTCGATGAAAGGTATCCTTTTATAGACAGATTTACACTTGGAGATGCACAGTAGCGTGTGAAAAAATATGTAGGATTATGCCTTCAGCAATTGTATTTTAACACTTTGTGTAATATACACTTTAACGGAAGAAATACAATGGTCGATGCATGGTAGCGTGTGAAGTTATTGAGGATGACCCTCTCAGCACTTGTATATACACCTTGAGTGTAATATACCCTTTTACGGACAGATTAACACTTGACCTGCAACAGCTGGAACACCAGATTCAGGGTATTGCTATATTGGCAAGTGAATTTCACCCCACAACAAAATATATCCGGACACTATGAAACTTTTCCAGCCACAGCTGAAATCACTGATTTATGGTATAGCTATTTTGGTAATTGAATTTCACCCCAGAACAAAATATATGTTTTGGCGTACACTATTATACTTTGCCAGCCACAGCTGGAACACCAGATTCAGGGTATTGCTATTTTGGCAATTGAATTTCACCCAAGAACAAAATGTATGTTTTGGCGGTCACTATTATACTTTGCCAGTCACTGCTGGGACACCAGATTCAGGGTATTGCTAATTTGGCAATTGAATTTCACCCCAGAACAAAATATATGTTTTGGCGGACACTATTATACTTTGCCAGCCACTGCTGGGACACCAGATTCAGGGTATTGCTATTTTGGCAATTGAATTTCACCGCAGAACAAAATATATGTTTTGGCGGACACTATTATACTTTGCCAGCCACTGCTGGGGCACCAGATTCAGGGTATTGTTATTTTGGCAATTGAATTTCACCCCAGAACAAAATATATGTTTTGGCGGACACTATTATACTTTGCCAGCCACTGCTGGGACACCAGATTCAGGCTATTGCTATTTTGGCAATTGAATTTCACCCCAGAACAAAATATATGTTTTGGCGGACACTATTATACTTTGCCTTCCCCTGCTGGGACACCTGTCACCGCCGGTTCTGGGAGACGGTCGGTCAGAGGTTCCTCCCTGTCTTGTGTATGACGTTCTTTGTTTTGGTTTCACTTTGCTCAGTTTCTTTCTCTCCCTCAGCTGCCTCTTATCTTGATTAATTGGCTTGCTTTATATTCCCTTCCATACTGCTTCTCTTTGCGGTTTATATTACTTCCTGGATGAAGTGTGTGCTGCTGGAGGCTGCAGTTGTTTTGCTCTAAGATAAGTGCATTCCGTTAACTTTGTGTTTTGTTTGCTGGCTTGATTCTAGGTGACCCTGACTCCTTCCGTATTCTGTGCAGGGAGCTCGTGGCGTTCCCCTCACTCCTATAGGGAATTCAGGTGTCACTCAGTTATAGGTACGAGGGCATGTATCTGTCTACCACCGGGACTTGTACATGTGCATAGCACTTAGGGAGAGTTATTAGGGATTTATAGGGTCCTCCTATGTTTTCCTTAGTTTGGGATCAAGCCATTCTGTCGTTATTTATCAGTTCTTGCTAACTGTTCTACTTCCTTGACACTATAAACCGCCATAACCGTCTCAAGCATGGATCCGGTTTCAGCCTTGATTGACCGCATGCAAGGTCTTTCTCTGGAGGTAGCAGATCTCCGTGAAACTGTTTCTCAGCTTCAGGTTACCAGTTCTGCTGGCATTCATGGAGTTTGTTCCGAGCCTAAAATCTCTCTTCCGGATACGTTTTACGGGGGTAGTGAGAATTTTGTTCGTTTTAGAGAGGCTTGCAAACTCCATTTTCGCTTACGTCCCCATTCCTCTGATGATGAGGAGCAGAGGGTGGGGATCATCATCTCGCTGCTCAGGGATAACGCTCAGTCTTGGGCCTTTTCGCTGCCGGCGGGGGCACGCTTCCTCCGATCGGTAGAATAATTTTTTATAGCCCTGGGTCAGATATATGTTGATCCGGATCGTATTGCTCTGGCTGAATCTAAACTGCGTCTTTTATGCCAGGGTAAACAGTCCGCAGAGATATATTGTTCTGAATTTCAGAGATGGGCAGCTGATACTGGTTGGAATGAAGCTGCACTCCGAAGTCAATTTTGTCATGGTCTTTCTGAGAGATTAAAAGATGCATTTGCATTTCATGAGAGGCCAGTGTCTTTGGAGTCTGCCATGTCTCTAGCTGTTGGTATTGACAGGCGTCTGAGAGAGAGAGAGGAGACTACTCTTTCCTGTCATATTCAGCCCAAGGACACTGGAGTTGTCTCATGCAGTGCGCAGGGGTCTCACTCTGTCTCTATACCCTCCGTGGAGGACCCCATGCAGCTGGGTTTAGTTGCCTCTGATACTAGAGGATTCAGCCCTCAGAGGAGGGTGTGTTTCTGTTGTGGAGGTATTAACCATTTAGCTAATGTTTGCCCTTCTAGGAGGTTCATGGGGTTTTCTGAGGGTAATAAAAAGAAAAGGGAAAAGAAACCAAACCCTCTAAAAACTTTCCATTTGCTACAATTGGCAAGGTTAATGCCTAGATTGAAGATTTGCCGTTTGCTTGTAGTTCCCGTTTTATCCTACCTGCCAGGGTGGTGCTAGACAGCAAGAACTTTGTTTGTGAGATTTTTGTTGATCGTGGAGCAGCTGTCAATCTCATTGATAGTGATGAGCGGGAGGTGCCATATTCGAATTTGCGATATATCGCGAATATTCAAATGAATATTCGTAATATATTCGCCGAAAACAAATATTCGTCATTATTAAAATAATCGCGATAATATGCAAATATTTTATTCGCATTACGTGAATTGAACTTCTAATATCAAGGCATATCTCCTACTGGCTTGCAAACATGAACGAATACTCTAAGTTGGATGCGCATTGCGAAAAAAAATTACCATTATTTTTTCAAAAATCAGAATACTTAGTCGTCTTTAACTTCATATTCTGTTCATTGTGAAAAAATTTTTTTTTTCCACATTGCGCATCCAACTTGGAGCTGTCAATAGGCAATTTTCCTATTGCAAATGCATTTTTTGAATTAGCGAATATAGCGATATATTCGCATTCACCATATTCGCTAATTCAAACAAGCCAATCGTATTCATAGTTCTGTATCCGTACAAAGCGACTTTAATGCGAATAATTTCCATAGAAATATTCGTGTGCGTACAGATGTTATTATTCAAGTTAGGTGGCAGTAACTTAACTTATTCGTATGTGCGCGTGCGCGTGTTTGTGCGCGTGCTTATGCGCATGCGCACGTGCACATACAGGCGTGGCTTCTTCCTGGGAGCAGTTACAACACGTTTTGTTGTGGTGCATGCGATCAATGCGAAAAAAGATGGTGGTCAACAATTTCAACAGAGAGGAGGAAGATATCATGATCACAGTAAGTTATTGAACATTACATTACAGCTATAAGTACATGTGACACGCTTGTAACATTCAAATGTATGTTTATGGAGATAAAACAATCTCAAGTTTTTGCAATACATATAAAATCTCATTTCACATAGTTTGCTTACTGCAGTGCTTACATAGAAATGATTTGTGGAAACAAGTATTGTTGGCATTCAAAAACAATACTTATTGCCCCAAATCATTAATATCTACTAGTCTTTTATATATATAAAAATGAGTTTCTGTCTGTCTGTTATTTATGGCCGACCAAACGACTGGACCGATCTTCACTAAGTTTGGCAGACGGGTACATCAGGTTTCTAGGAAGGTTATAGACCGGGGCTCAGCTCTCTAGGACGTATTATTCCTCAGATATTCCCCCAAAAATGACCTGCATTAGCCAAAACAAGCCCCAAACTGCCATCCACACGGCCACATGTCCCTTATCAGCCAATAGAAGCTGGCATGTCCCCAGGTTGCCATAACAAGTGATCACAGTTTTCAATAGTTTTCAGGTCCTTAAATATTCAGTCATATGATGTATGACGACAAAAATACACTGCTACATGCATGGGGGGCAGGGGCCACTATTAAAGGGGCAGGCATTGTGGAGTTCACTGTCATTAACCCCTTAATGCAAAACGCTGTGCATGCACGGCGAGATGATGGGGGGTGTGCAGGAGCTACGCCTGACCAATCACTGCAGGGGTACGGCAGTCCCTGATAGCCAGGCCCCTGCTGTATCCGCCAGCATCGCTGTTTACAGCGATGCTGGCGGATTAAGCCCTTCTATGTCGCGGTCAGCGCTGACTGCGACATAGAAGTGGTTTGCGGTTAGTGAACGAGCGCATCGCGTCCCTGTGCTGCTGTGACGGGGACCCGATGTGTGAGAAGGCAGACTGATGCCGTGCAGAGGCTGCCCAATGCCTTGCACGGCATCGGGACCTGCCTTCTACGGGTGCCCAGGGGATCCTGATGCCGGAAATCCGTTGCTGATGGCAATCAACAGCAAAAAAATGCATACAATGGAAGATGCCAGCCAGTCTTTGCTATTGTTAAGTTTTTGATTGTTCTCCACATCCACATAATTGTTACCTTATGTAGGATGATTATTGTGGTACTTGTAGTCCGTTGCTGGCATCTTCCATTGTATGCATTTTTTGCTGTTGATTGCCATCAGCAACGGACTTCAAGTGCAGGATGTGCTCCCCTATACATATGCACAACCGCATGTGGGTTCGAGCATATCCTGCCTGTTTAACACCACACCACGTTTTCTAATGGTTCAAAAAAAAACGGATAGCAGATAAATCTATATATGATTCACATTGCACATCTAATCTTCCGCCTCACACAATATACCCACACTATATACCCACCACTACATACCACCAGGGGTCAGTATTGGGCCCTATTCTCTTCAATATATTTATTAATGATCTTGTAGAAGGCCTGCACAGCAAAATATCTATTTTTGCAGATGACACTAAACTGTGTAAAGTAATTCACACTGAAGAGGACAGTTTTCTGCTACAGAGGGATCTGGATAGATTGGAGGTTTGGGCAGAAAAATGGCAGATGAGGTTTAACACTGACAAATGTAAAGTTATGCACATGGGAAGTGTGGTAAGGTGCAGGGTGCCGTTGTGGATGGTAGGTATGTGTCACCGAGGTTCATAGCCTCGGTGAGGTAAGAGCCGTTTTTGTTGATGTCAGCAGCAGCTAGTGCTACTGACATAGTTGTTAAATAGCATGGCTGCAAAGCCGATCCGGGCCGGCTCTTACCGGGAGCAGCTAAAGTGTAGGGTGGGTGGCTGCTCCCCACGACCCAGTCCTGGCTTTGGGCTGGTTTTAAAAACACAGCCAGCACCAGCAGGTGGAGTGATTGTCCTAGAGCTGCTGTTAGGCTGTGGAGTCATTTGAGTTTGGGAGTTCTGATCCATTCTGTGCTGTGTGGAGTTCCCTGGGCTGGAAGCCAGAGCCCAACAAGGAGGAGTGCAGACGGCCCGGAAACCTGACGTCGACTGTCTTGCGGCTGGACTGACAGCCAGGTGCGAACCTGCACCTAAAACCTCCCAGGTGACTGAAACCTGTACTGTTTTGTTTTGCCTTAATACTTCTGATGTGTGTGCATTAACACCAAGAGACTGTTTGTCGTTTATTTTTGTGCAAGTGTGAATAAAACACTGTTGATTGCACGTTCTGGACTCCTTGTTTTGCCTCGGTACTGCACCCGCACCGCTATCTACCAGAGCGACTCCCCACAGAAGGAATAATGCAAGTCACCCGTACATATTAAATGGTAAAACACTCGGTAACACTGACATGGAAAAGGATCTAGGAATTTTAATAAACAGCAAATTAAGCTGCAAAAACAAGTGTCAGGCAGCTACTGCCAAGGCCAATAAGATAATGGGTTGCATCAAAAGGGGCATAGATGCCCGTGATGAGAACATAGTCCTACCACTTTACAAATCACTAGTCAGACCACACATGGAGTACAGTGTACAGTTCTGGGCTCCTGTGAACAAGACAGACATAGCAGAGCTGGAGAGGGTTCAGAGGAGGGCAACTAAAGTAATAACTGGAATGAGGGATCTACAGTACCCTGAAAGGTCATCAAAATTAGGGTTATTCACTTTAGAAAAAAGACGACTGAGGGGAGATCTAATAACTATGTATAAATATATCAGGGGTCAGTACAGAGATCTGTCCCATCATCTATTTATCCCCAGGACTATGACTGTGACAAGGGGACATCCTCTGCGTCTGGAGGAAAGAAGGTTTGTACACAAACATAGAAAAGGATTCTTCACTGTAAGAGCAGTGAGACTATGGAACTCTCTGCCTGAGGAGGTGGTGATGGTGAGTACAATAAAGGAATTCAAGAGGGGACTGGATTTATTTCTAGAGTGTAATAATATTACAGGCTACAGCTACTAGAGAGGGGTCGTTGATCCAGGGAGTTATTCTTATTGCCTGATTGGAGTCGGGAAGGAATTTTTTTTTTCCCCTTAAGTGGGGAAAATTGGCTTCTGCCTTACAGGGGTTTTTTGCTTTCCTCTGGATCAACTTGTAAGAAACAGGCCGAACTGGATGGACAAATGTCTTTTTTCGGTCTTATGTAAACCGAGAGCAAGGCAGGTGGTTTGACTCCGCGACCAGAAAGGAGTGCGTACGCAGAATTTCAGATTAAGAAAGTTGCATTTACTATAAGTGAATAAAAACAGGTTAACAACACTGGAATTGGAGTGGTAAGGGCAAGCAGAATATTCAGAACAGTATGAACAATATAAGTCATATACTAGAACAATGTCCACCTCCACTGTTTCCGTATTTGCAGCACGGACACTCAGATACAATAGTCCCAAACACTGTCCCTAACTGACCCTAACTTCAAGTGGGTGCGCACCCCCCTTATCCCAGTGGTTCTCTTACAGTTTATAGGAGTGCACGGTGGGGCCCGATGTCGTTCTTTCTCTTTAATCAAGGCAGGATCCACAACCGAGAAGTCCTCCTCAGAAGGCCGGAAGAATCAGTTAGATGTTACAGTCACTGTCCGGTACACTGACAGTACTGTGAGTCCTTTTACCATTAGTGGCAATCCACTCAGCACAGGCCAGCTCCACAGGTTAGTTGCTGTACACGGTCCTTCTCAGCTCAGCTTGACTAAATGCACTGTCTCTTTATATTCCAACCGAAGTTTACACAGCCTGGATGCACAGGGCAGCTTTGTGATGTCTCCAACCAGGCCTTACACCACACAGAACAGGTTCTCTAACTTGCCATCATGGCTGACACAGCAGCAGCTTCTCTGTCCTCCTTGTTCAGAAAACAGGCCTGCTGACATCATCCGGGGCGTGTCTTATTCAGCACTTAAAGGAGCATAACAGTAACACACTATCTCTATGATAACTTCAACACAAAGTGGTCCTATGCTGCCATCTACTGACCAAAAGAATATTGCAGGCACTTTACATTTTAACACAGAATAGTGAAACTTAGAGACATTACATGACTGTTTCTTACATATTCCCCCCCACTTTAAGATTGGCAGTCCCTGCCAATGACTGAACATCCAGAGGGCTGTACTCTTACATGTAGAGTGGTAATGTACCGTTGTACGGCAGGACAAATAAACTCATCCTGTGCATACCGAACAGGGGGAATACCAGCATTTTGTCTAATGGTGCGTCTGGGAACCACTGGTATACTCTGGGGTTCTGTAGCCATAGACTGAGAAGGACCAGTCGATTCCGCATCAGAGGGGGTACAATCTGAGGACACAGTAGCCACAGGCGGAACAGCCTCAGGAGTTGAGATTGGCCAACAATCATCATCATCGTAATCCCATTCCACACCGCCAGTCTCTGACTGTGGGAGCACGTTGACATTGTCAGTCCCATCACAATTTGCTTCCCTAGATTGGCACAGGCGCAACATATTTCTGTGAAGTACTCGGACACAATCAGTTCCTTCTTTCTGGACTTCATACACCGGCCCGTTTGCATACTTGCGGGCAACTACACGATACGGCACAGCCTCCCATCTACTTTCCAATTTTCCTTGAGGTTTCTTAACACGTACCAGCACCAGGTCACCTGGCTGCAATGGTATCTTTTGCACCGGAGTCTTCTCGGGATGAGAATTTTCTTGCAGACGCTGCCGCACCAATCGATGAACTGTCTCAAGTCTCTGCCGGTGAGCCCGCACCCAGGAAGTGGGATCTCTTGGAGGGAACCCATCCACATCATTTAACTGTAGCTCTCCGACACTTCTTCCAGACCGCCCAAAAAAGAGAGTATGGGGAGAATACCCGGTGGTAGAATGGACCTGATTGTTATAGGCCCACACCAGCTCAGACAAGAACTGAGGCCACTGTACCTTCTTGTCCTCCTCCAAAGTCCGCACCATCTGTAGCAGAGTTCTGTTAAAGCGTTCACAGGCTCCGTTCCCTTGGGGATGGTATGGGGTCGTATGCGACTTCTTTATCCCATAGATACGTTGAATCTCTTTCATTACATGTCCTTCAAAGCAAGCCCCTTGGTCAGAGTGGATGCGTTGTGGACATCCATACACTCGGATGAAATCTTGACATAGTGCTCGAGCTGCCGTCTCAGCAGTCTGGTCCTTGGTGGCGGTCGCCACCGCAAATTTGGTGAAGTGGTCCACCATTACGAGACAATACTGATGCCCACTGTTGGATGGGCCCACCATTAGGTAGTCTATCATGACGATCTCCAAAGGTTCCCGGGTCACTATGGTTTGCAGGGGAGCTCTTTGCTCTATCGCTTTATTAATCTCACAAGTTCGATATCGATGACATACTCCTTCAACCATTTGACGGAGGCCGGGGCAGTAAATCAGTCGCTGTAGCCAACGAAAGGTCTTCTCATGACCAAAATGTCCATTCTTAGTATGAGCTTCAAGGGCCAATGATTGAGCCAGTTCACTAGGCATGACGATTTGGTAGCAAATGTCGATTTCAGAAGGTAGATATACCTTTCGGCATAGCACTCCCATTTTTCATCTCTAACTTTTCCCACTGACTCAGGACCGATAGCATTTCACGTGTCATTCGTTCTCTTTCCTCTTTACAGGGCTTCTTGTTTTTCTCAACACACTTGATCATTTTCGCCAGCCCCACATGAGCCTGCTGCCTTTGCGCCCATTCCTGTCGTGAGGGGCCAAAGAAAGGAGCCATTTCGGTCCCTTCCATTGCACACTGAATAGCAGTGACCAAGGCTTGTGAAAATCTGCTGAAGTCAGGCACCTCCACATGCTCTAACTCTTGATCCACATCTCCGGTGGGGGCTTGGGTAGGTACCCTAGAAAGTCCATCGGCATTTTGGTTCTCTGTCTTGGACCGATACTTAATACGGTAATTGAACTTAGACATTCGGGCTATCCACCTCTGCTCCAAAGCCCCGAGCTTGGCATTTTCCAGGTGGGCTAGTGGGTTGTTGTCAGTCAATACTAAAACTTCAGCTCCGGTCAAATACTCAGAGAACTTCTCAGTCATGGCCCATACCAGTGCCAACAGTTCTAACTTAAATGAACTATAATTGTCGGGGTTTCTTTCAGAGTCTCGCAAAGATCGGCTAGCATATGCTATGACACGCTCCTGGCCATCCTGGAACTGAGAAAGCACTGCTCCGAGACCATACAGGCTTGCATCCGTATATAACTGGAAGGGCAAGTGATAGTCAGCATACGCCAAGATTGGGGCCGTTGTAAGAGCATCCTTTAATGCCTGAAAGGCGCGTTCCTGTTCAGGTCCCCATTTCACGGACCGGTTCTTCGGACCACCAGAAGTGCCCCGTAGGAGAGCATTAAGCGGTGCTGCTACCCTGGCAAAGTCCTTAATAAACCGTCGATAATAGCCGGCTACTCCCAGGAATGCTCTCACCTCTCGCAGGGTAGTTGGTGTCGGCCAATCTCGAATAGCCGCTATCTTGTCCTCGACGGCCTCACCCCTTCTCCTGATATGCAATGACCCAAGTAATCAATTTCAGATTGGAACAACCGACATTTACTGGGTTTCAGTTTGAGTCCATGTTCCCGCAATCGTTGAAATACTTGTCCCAACTGGTAGAGATGATCCTCAAAGGTCGCAGAATACACTACAATGTCATCTAAATAGATGAGAGTGAACTCAAAATTGAAGTCACCAAGACATTTCTCCATCAATCGTTGAAACGTTCCAGGTGCATTTGTCAACCCAAAGGGCATCCTGTTAAATTCGTATAGTCCCATGGGCAAGATAAAGGCTGTCTTTTCCTTGTCGTTCTCAGCCATCGGCACTTGCCAATAGCCACTAGCCAGATCTAAGGAGGAGAAGTACCGGGCTCTTCCTAGCGCCGAAAGGGACTCCTCAATCCGAGGTAAGGGATAAGAATCTCGTACGGTGCAGGCATTTAACTTGCGATAGTCTACACAGAACCGAATGGACCCATCTTTTTTTTTTACTAGTACCACTGGAGCTGCCCAGGGACTTTGGCTTTCTTGAACGATCCCACTCTGCAACATCTGGGTCAACAGTTCCTTCACCTCCTGATACATCCGTGGAGGGATCTGTCGGTAGCGCTCTCTGATTGGAGGGGTGTTTCCTGTGGGAATCTCATGGAAGATCCCTGTTGTACATCCAAAATCTTCAGCATGACGTGCAAAGGTGGTGCGATTTTCCCATAACAGTTCATCCACCCTCCTAACAGGTGCGTCGCCGTTCATTCTGGTACACGGATCCTGCCGACTACGCCAATTTGTAAACCGAGAGCAAGGCAGGTGGTTTGACTCCGCGACCAGAAAGGAGTGCGTACGCAGAATTTCAGATTAAGAAAGTTGCATTTACTATAAGTGAATAAAAACAGGTTAACAACACTGGAATTGCAGTGGTAAGGGCAAGCAGAATATTCAGAACAGTATGAACAATATAAGTCATATACTAGAACAATGTCCACCTCCACTGTTTCCGTATTTGCAGCGCGGACACTCAGATACAATAGTCCCAAACACTGTCCCTAACTGACCCTAACTTCAAGTGGGTGCGCACCCCCCTTATCCCAGTGGTTCTCTTACAGTTTATAGGAGTGCACGGTGGGGCCCAATGTCGTTCTTTCTCTTTAATCAAGGCAGGATCCACAACCGAGAAGTCCTCCTCAGAAGGCCGGAAGAATCAGTTAGATGTTACAGTCACTGTCCGGTACATCGACAGTACTGTGAGTCCTTTTACCATTAGTGGCAATCCACTCAGCACAGACCAGCTCCACAGGTTAGTTGCTGTACACGGTCCTTCTCAGCTCAGCTTGACTAAATGCACTGTCTCTTTATATTCCAACCGAAGTTTACACAGCCTGGATGCACAGGGCAGCTTTGTGATGTCTCCAACCAGGCCTTACACCACACAGAACAGGTTCTCTAACTTGCCATCATGGCTGACACAGCAGCAGCTTCTCTGTCCTCCTTGTTCAGAAAAAAAGGCCTGCTGACATCATCCGGGGCGTGTCTTATTCAGCACTTAAAGGAGCATAACAGTAACACACTATCTCTATGATAACTTCAACACAAAGTGGTCCTATGCTGCCATCTACTGACCAAAAGAATATTGCAGGCACTTTACATTTTAACACAGAATAGTGAAACTTAGAGACATTACATGACTGTTTCTTACACTTATATACTATGTTACTATGTTACACACACATACAATTTCAACACAATCCCAAGTTTAAAAAAAAATAAGATTTGGCGACTTTAACAGTAGCGGCAGGGGAGTACGTCTGACTATTCCAGGAAGATGAACAGCCTGTCGGATCCGTACTGCCGCTAGTTCACCTACGCCCCTAGAATGACGCTTCGTCCCTATTGACTATAATGGTGGAGGGGGCAACGGTACGGCAGCAGCAAGGCAGCGCACAGCGAGAGACAGTCTAACTGAAAGCTCTGCATGTCGTAGTTTAAGCCCGGGGAACCTCGCCATTTGCTGCCTTAGCCATAGTCACTAGAGATGGCCCGAACTATCCGCCGGCGAACATAGCTTGTTCGCGTTCGCTGCAGCGGGCGAACACATGCGATGTTCGGTCCGCCCACTATATATCATCATTGAGCAAACTTTGACCCTGTACCTCACAGTCAGCAGACACATTCCAGCCAATCAGCAGCATACCCTCCCTCCCAGACCCTCCCATCTCCTGAACAGCATCCATTTTAGATTCATTCGGAATTTGCAGTCTTAGTGAGAGGAGGGAGAGTGTAGTTGCTGCTGATTTAATAGGGAAATCGATAGCTAGGCTAGTGAATTCAGTGTCCACTCCAGTCCTGAAAGACTCATCTGATCTCTGCTGTAAGGACAGCATCCTGACAGCACCCCAAAAAGCCCTTTTTAGGGCTGCAACATTAGTCTGCTTTTTTTTTTCTCCATATACAGTACATATTGCAGTTGCCTGGCCTGCCTGTGTGTGAGGAGCTGCAGGCCCACAGACTGTAGTGTGCCCACTGCCAGTGCCCACCCCTGTCATCCCATGTGGCACAGGACTTTGCATCAAAAAAAGGCATTTCATTTTTACACTTTAATCTAAGGTTAGTTGCCTGCAAGTGTGTGTCAGGCTGACTTCCACTGACTGTAGTGTGCCCACTGCCAGTGCCCACCACTCATACGGGCTGGCACAGGACTTTGCATAAAAAAAGGCATTTCATTTTTACACTTTAGTGTAATTTCAGCTGCTTGCCTGCTGCTAGTGTGTGTCAGGCCGACTTCCACTGACTGCAGTGTGCCCACTGCCAGTGCCAACCACTGATACCGGGTGGCACAGTAGCTTGCCGATAAATAAGGCATTTAATTTTTAGACAGTAGTCTAAATTCAGTTGCTTGCCTGCTGCCAGTGTGTGTCAGGCCCACTTCCACAGACTGTAGTGTGCCCACTGCCAGTGCCAACCACTGATACCGGGTGGCACAGTAGCTGCCGATAAATAAGGCATTTCATTTTTACACATTAGTCTAATTTCAGTTGCTTGCCTTCTGCCAGTGTGTGTCAGGCCCACTTCCACAGACTGTAGTGTGCCCACTGCCAGTGCCCACCACTGATACCGGGTGGCACAGTACCTAGCACGCGTAGTACCACTTATCTAAAAAAAAATGACAGGCAGAGGCAGGCCACCCCGCAGAGGCCGTCGTGGTCGTGGTGCTGTGATTTCCACTGTCCCTGGAATAATGCCTAGTGTTCAGAGGCCACGTACCCTGAACCCGAAAAATTCTGAGGACATAGTTGACTGGCTTAGACAGGACACCAAATCTTCAACAGCTTCCGCTACGAACCTTGACGCACCATCCTCCTCCAGCTCTGCTTCGGTCACCTGCTCTCAAGTTACCACGCACCCGCCCGCCGCTGATAGGAATAGTACTAGTTAAGACACCACTCATATAGGTTGTCACAGCACATTGCTCTGTGCACGCGCAGTGCCCCAATTTGGGAGTATGAGGACCGACCAAGCTGCTCTTTCCATCTCCCGGTTCCTGAAATCAATTCAGTTTGGTGTATGAGAGTTTGGTCTGTCACTGTGAAGGCAGTCGAAGGTACCCGGCCTAAATTTTTTTTCACAAAAGGCAATCCCTGATATGGGATGTAACAGGGTTTAAACTGATGAGAATAGTACTACAGAAAATACCACTCATATCGGGTGTGACAGTAAATTGCACGGCGCAGACGCAGTGACCGTGGATAAAAACAAAGGGGAGGGAGCCAGCGTTTTTTTAACCATCTCCCCGTTCGAAAAATCAATTCAATTCACCTTCGGGGACCCTTGGTGTTGTACGTGGCTGGGTGGAGGAAGAAACCTTCAATGACATCACCGGGACGTGGCTAGCTTGGTATCCAACCTTGTGCAAATGGGGAGTTTGCGGTTGTGCAAACGAACTGTTTGCGGTTGTTTGCGAGTGCATTAAAAGGGAGTTTGGTCTGTCAATGTCTGTAAAGTGGGCGTAACCCTTACACTACCTGATCGATACAACATCATACCTGATCGTATACACACACTGGATGTTTTAAAGCATGTTATTCCAAACAATTTAGGAATGTTAGTTGATTTATGCCCTTTATGGATTAAAACCCGACTCTGCGTCCACTACGTAATTTTCCATGGGAGTTTTGCCATAGATCCCCCTCCGGCATGCCACAGTCCAGGTGTTAGACCCCTTGAAACAACTTTCCCATCACTATTGTGGCCAGAAAGAGTCCCTGTGGGTTTTGAAATTCGCCTGCCAATTGAAGTCTATGGCGGTTCGCCTGGTTCGCCCGTTCGCGAACATTTGCGGAAGTTCGTGTTCGCTGTTCGCGAACGGAAAATTTTATGTTCGCGACATCACTAATAGTCACCAACATTTATTCTTTATCTCAACCACCAAACCAAAAATGATTAGTGTTAGAAAGTGAAATATTAGATTTAAAGTTACCATTATAAAATCTGATTATATGCTTTTTTTTATACTGCAGCGCATGTTGGAGCAGGGCTACGACCTGACCCGCTCCCATGCCGAGAAGAACAACATTGTTCGCAGGCTCGGCTATGAGCTGTGGAGGGACTATGACGAGAAGCATAAGCGTCTGGCCATTTTGAAAAAATGGTCAGATATGAAAAGGAGGCACCCGGAAAGAATCCGCGAGATCTGGGACCAAAACTGCCCAGGTATAATGATTACTAAGTGTTGGAATAAAGATACAAAAGTAATGTAAAAGACATGTACATTTTTGTTTTAAGATTTTTTTCTAAAAGTAGTAAAATTTGTTATTATAAGTGTTCTTTGCCTGCTGTCAGGCGCAGGCCTCCCAGACAGCAGGTGTGGGAGTTCTCTGCGTCAGAGGAGGAGGAGGAGGCCGGACCCTCAGGGCAACTGCATGCCCCTAGCCCCCCAGAGGAGTCAGAGGCAGGAGCGGAGGGTGGACCTTCACCCAAACCCGCCTCACCCCCTCAAGTGGCTGATGACGAGGAGAAGGAAGAGGAAGAACTCATCACCACCCCCCACAAGGAGTGTAAGTATGTGCTGTGGCTATTTTTACTCACTCACTGTTCACACACACACACACACGTGTCAGTTTAGACATGGACACACTTTTTTGGAGCAAACAATAAGCTTGTTAAAGCATTACTAATAATCTTTCTTCAGCCCACACATATCGGAAACCTATAGTCCCACACTTACAGTTCGGTACAAGCGGGATATCAAAAAAGTACTAGCTGAACACTCTTTACAGTGGTCCAGAGGTCTGGTTCCCTCTAGGTAGTGTGGTAAGGTGCAAGGTGTCATATGCAATGGCAGGTACGTGTCACCGAGGTTGCTGGCCTCGGTGAGGTGAGAGCCGGGTTTTTGTCTGCAGCAGCTAGTGCTGTTTGGCTCTGTTAAATAGCATGGCTGCAAAGCCGATCCGGGCCGGCTCTTACTGGGAGCAGCTAAAGAGTAGGGTGGGTGGCTGCTCCCCACGGTCCAGTCCGAGTTTTTGGGCTGGGTATAAAACACAGCCATCAGCTGTGTCTGAGCTGTGATTATCCTGGAGCCTGCTAACAGGGCTGAGGAGTTCTCTGTGCTGGAGGACGGAGCTCAGCAAGGTGGTGTTTCCCTGCAACCTGAAGGAGGAATCGCCTGCGGCTGAGCCGACTGCTAGGTGTGAACCCGCACCTAAACCACCCAAGGTGACTGGACCCTGTGTTGGCCTGTTTTTGGTTTTGCCACATGATTTCTGTTGTGTATGAACTGTCACCAAGAGACAGTTTTTCATTTCTGGTGTGCAAGTGTGAATAAAACACTGTTTGATGCACAATCTGGACTCCTTGTTTTGCCTCTAAACTGCACCCGCACCGCTGTCTACCAGAGCGACTCCCCACAGTAGGTTCTGCGTTCCGATCGCTTATCCACACTGTATTTTAACAGCCTATTTAACCACAATGTTATGTACACCCCACGATGTAGTACGGGTGTAACCTGTCCCACCCAATGTCTCTGACTAATAAATCCCAGGCCCAAAATAATTTCCAAAGAAAACCTCCCTGAAACCTATAGTTACAAGCGTACTGATTCACCGAGGCATACATTCCCATTGAGACATACCGAGCAGCCATGATTATTCCCCAAACTCGGACCAGATATTGTTGGTGTCAACCCGAATAAACGGGTATATTTGGGGGGGGCACCCCAAAGTGGGTGGCGATACCATTGTCCAATGAAAATTTAGCAATTTTCTATACGCTACTCCTCCCACAGTTTTAGGAGTACAATTAACAAACTGCTTGCGCTTTGTTAACCGATCCGGAGACCCCATTTTGTCCCATCGACTTTAATAGGAAAACTATTAAGTTTTGTCACTCCTTCAGCTTTCAAGTTAAAGTTACCAAACTTGGGTCACTTAGTCATGGGGTCACCCTGGAAATTTGTGTAAAATTTGGGGGACATTAAAAAGACAACCGATCAAATTTTCACTGTTGACTTCAGTGTGAAAACGTTAAAAAGCTGTCATTCTCACGGTATTTAAACCAGTTCCCCAAACTTAGCACTGTGGGTTACTAGGTGACTGGGATTAAAATTTATAAAAAAGTGGGCGGAGTCTACACTGCCCAATCAAATTTCAGGCATTTGTTTAAATGGGAAAAATTCAAACTGCCGCTGCTCTTAGACTTTTATTGGCACAGTCTTCAAACTTTGCAAATTTGGTCACTGGAGGACTGGGATTAAAATTCAAAAAAGTGGGTGGAACCACCAACAGCCAATCAGATTTCCAGCCAACATCCTGTGGTTTCTTCTTAAACGACACTATTTTATTTATTGTTTTTATTTTTTTTACAGTATTGAAAGAAATGGACCAAAAAATTAAGAACATGGAGAGGGAGCACCAGACTGGGATGAAGGCCTTCCAGGAGTAGCATCTCTGGAAGCTGCGGGAGATCAAGCTCCAGTTCTCAAACGGCATGAGCGAAATGGAGGAAAGGCACGCCAAGGCCGTGGGGGATCTTAAAAAAATTGTGTAAAATATGAGGGCATTGCCCTATTAAGATTTGTTCAATTGTTTTATTTTATTTTTTTGTAATTATATTGTTTATTTTTATTTTTTTAAATTAAAAAACTTTCAAGTTTTCACTATAATTGTTAAACATTTTTTTAAGTTAAGGCCCCTAGAGTCCATTCCCGAACTCATCAGTATCCTGACATACAGCATCCGCAGGTATATAGAAATAGGGTAGTATGAGGCCTACACATAATTTAAATGGATCACGATAGTAGTAGTCATTGGTAAGGGTTGTGTATTAAATATTAAGTACAAAGCAAAGCATTCTAATAGTCCAGAGTTACATTTAAAATAAACTTTTTGGTTAATTTTCCTAGTAAATAAATTATTTTATGTAGTAACATAAATTTCAAATTATCGTAAATAATAAATGTATTTTTTCATCAAACAATTAACTATTAAAATACAAAACTTGAACAGAGTAATAATAACTAAAAAAAACCTTGTTTGATTTATCAAATTAGCAAAATTATACACTTTTACAAATTCCAAAAATTTCTTTACAATCAAATCTTGTTATCAGAACTATAAAGCAAACAAAAGGAACAATATTGGAACAATAAAATGGTAGGGGTAAGAACTAACCAGCATGGATCTTCCATAGCGTCCAATTTTTTTATAATTTGCATGTTGTTACATTGCTTCCGCCATACAGATAGAAACATATGATTGATTACATGACTTCGATTATGTGAATTCTCTAACCGGTGACATGTCTCCAAGAACATCATATAGTACTCAGATTATACTAAAAATCTTAAAGCAGTGGTTATATATAATTAGCATGTGCAAATCCTCATTACATAATTGCCAATAAGTAACATAAACAAGAAAAGTACCTATACATATTTACATGTTGCTACATGGCTCCATTCAGAAAACCGGATTTCCACACGGATGAGTATAACGCCAGTCACACCTAACCATGTAGAGAGGTCAACACGGAAGTCAGCCATCCCTCCCAGAACGACAGACAACACCATGTTGGATCCTAAATCCGTGTGACAAAAAAAAAAAAAAAAAAATATATATATATATATATATATATATATATATATATATATATATATATTGTGGGGGGTTAGCTCTGGTCTCGAGGATCGTTCACAAAAACTTCCTTCCGGACAACGGATTTCACGTCCAAACAGTGCGTTTATTATAGCAGAAACAACACAACAGGTGCAAAACAATAAACACTGGCCCGGCTAGGCTCTAACTAAACATATTAGTTGGGTCCCTCACTCACCTAGTGGGTACAGTTCACACCCTGTGAACTGCTGCGGCTTTCTCCAGCCCAATGTCCCACAGCCTCCTGGCTGTTCAGAGCACTGTTCACACACAGCCTCCGATCAGTGTCCGTTGGGGAATTCAGGCTCACCAGTCCTCCTGACTGTGGCCCTGCGACCCTTCCAGGCGTCGCTGTGTCCCCCAATTCCGGGCTATCGCTTAGCCCCGTGGCCCCTCAGCCAACTCAGCCGAGACCACTCACACAGAGCCTCTGTCTCCACAGCTCTCTCCAGAGTGGGGCCCCACCCATGTCCAACAAGAGGATTAAATATCCTCCCTGGACATGGGCATTGTCCAAAATCCTGGACTGGAGCATGGGGAACAGGCACCCACCCAGCACATTGCCTGTTCCCAGTAAAAGCCCGCCCTGGAACTGGCTGAGCCAGCTATACTAACACTAGTACTTGGGCTTTCACTCCCCCAAGGCCAGGCACCTTGGTGACACGCTCTCTCTGACGGCCTTCCTGGGGTTTCACTGCACACCCCAGTGTTCACATTGCCACATATCCCCCCTCTGTTCACACCTGTGGGGTGAACACATGTACCGCCTGGTCGCTCGTGATAGGGCACCCGCATTATCTTGCCATCTTTAAGCTCAAGGGTCCCCCTGGAAGATGTGGCCAGCACCACAGGCTTCCCTTATTCTGCCACAACCACGCCAGCAGAACCCAGTTCGTCACAAACACGAAGCTTACTACCCTACCAGTCATCTTGTCCCATACTAGAGACACCTGGTCGCTACTAGCAACTACCACAGTTTTAGCGGACCTTGACCTGTCAGCCTCTTTTTGTCTCTTTGTTTTATCAACAGATAGCATCTTTCTTTTCCTTTACTCCCCCAGGGGTTATGTCAGGTTTGGCTTCAGTTTCAGAATCTTCTGCTTCTTCAGTGGTACTCCCCACTTCAGCAGACTCTTTTCCAGTCTTTTCTTTGGAGTCTCCATTCACTTTATTAGCCGTCTTATGCTTCACAGACATGGCATCATATGCTTTCCTTCTTAACTCCTCCTCCTCTTTCTCATCAAGGTTGGAGGCACCGGGGACATCAGGACCTTCGCCAGACTCGTCGTCTTCTGGCAATCCCTGCAGAGGTTCACCCGGGACATGGTTCTCCTTTCGGGCAGGATTCAGGGAGCCAGCCCATCGGAGTAGACAGGACCCTCATACTGGTTGTCGGTCCCCTCGTATTTCTTCCCCAGCAGACTGCTGGCTTTCTGGCAGGCATTGACAGCAGAGGGAATGTCTTTCATGACCAGGTCCTGGCCACACACTGCCACGAGTCTCTGGGTTTCTGCATCCACCTCAGCACCACCATCTGGTTCAGCAGATACATCTTCCATCTTCTCTGCCTCGGCTGGCACCACAGCGCAACCACCTCCAGACCCATTCTTAACGGGTTCTGACTTCTTGGCATCTTTCAGAGGATCTTCCTCTTCAGGCATCTCATTTTCTTCCACCTGCTGCGCAGGAGCACGCTTAGGCTTCTCCAACTCATAGACTTCATCTTTTGAGCTCCTGAGATCTTCCATCTCTGCTCTGAGTTGCTTGTTCAGCCTCTCCAATTCATCTTGCTCCTTAAGCACTTTTCCAAGGGCTCTAGTCAAGGAGAGGGCCTTGGTCTTCTTCTTAATTTTTCGCACTAGCTTGTTAGCAGCGCCCGCTCTTGGGCCTTCTGGTCCAGCTGCTCTTCACTCTGTTCTGGTGTAACAGCAGTTGTAGGAGTACCACCATTCTTTCTTAGACACTCTGTGGGATTTCCACCCAGGGACTCTTCAAGCCCATTGTTGAGGTCTACTATAGACTTTTGTGTCTTTCTGGAGTCTTTTCCCCTCCCCAGGACACCAGGAGGTAGACCCTTCAGTTCACTCATCTTTTCTGGGGTCTCCTCGTTTGACCCTTCTGCAGCCTTCTTCGGTGACCCTGTGACGACAGCTTGTCCCTTCTCTATCATATCTAGGGACCGTGTGGCGAGAGGGAGGGCAGCCTCCTGTTTGCCGCTGTACTGTCCTGTCAGGTCATCTAAGACTGCCTGGACATGAGCTTCAGACACTAGGCTGACGTCACCCGACTGTACTCTCGTCACATCAGGTATAACTATCGTCTGGTTGCTACCAGTAACCACGTCAGTTTGGCAAGACCTCAACATGGCAGCCTCTCTCTCAGAGTTGCTGTCGGTCATAGCACCTGCTTCATATATACTGCTCATGTCATTCTCATTTCCGTCCTCTAGGGGCACCGATGAGTTAATCCCCACCTGGGACATTTTATTAACCATAGAAACCTGTGGAGACTGCATATCCACTTCTAGTACGTGTGGTACACCCTCTAGGACCGCCCCATGTACTTGCACATTTTTCACAGTGGGTTCCCTCAGTTGTGAGCTCTCAATATCAATTAGCATTTTTATACCATCCACATTTTTACCAACAGGGGAGCTTTTTCCCCAATCACAGCCTGCAAAGGAAAAGGACTGTCATCATCCTCATCACTTCTTGCACATAGACCCACATTATCATTATACATTTCATCAAACTCTGCACCTTCACTTGGCACCGTGTCGGCACCATTGTTTCCAATGGTCATTTCACTTAAACCATTGCTTCCTATCTGCATTTCCCTTACACCTTCATTTAAAGGGACAGGTACAGGTTCTGTAGGAGCTTCATTACTTCCTACAGAAGTGTCTCCATTGCCCCACATTACATCACGCATGAGCCTATTTCCAACATCAAGTCCATCAGTCTCTGTTCCCACCATGGTCTCACCCTCCGTGCGGACCACTGGATAGTCCACAGGATTCACATAATTGTCCCGGACAAACATCATTCTACCTCTTACCCAGGCTAGCATGGGATCTCTGATTTTCACCATCCCAAATCTAGCCTTGGTCACGGGCACTTTAAACAACATCTTGAGCTTCTCCCCTGCAGATTCCTGCGAGAGAGCAACCGCAACAGGCTTACCAGCCTGTTCAGACACAGCATTTTTCCCATAGTCACTCATTTTTGAGACATCTTCACGCCGCAGCGCTTTATCACTGACCAGCCCGGCAGGTAGCAACTGCCGCCGGCTCATTGTCACAGGGTCTGCCACAAAATTATCAATAGGAACAGTCTTACCGATTGTCGTCACTGACTCGGCACTCCCGGAAGATAAGGGTAGTCCAGGAATATCTCCAGCACGGTCATCACCCTTCTCCTCAATGCAGTAGTTGCCACGGGAGACGCCTTGGACTTGTCTCCTGTCTTTTCTGGACGGACATTCCAGCCGCACCCTTTAGGATTCTGTGCACAGTCGCAGGGAAAATAGGCACTCCTGAGAAACGCACCGCTCTCCACCTCTTTGTCTTCCCGACGGTTGCCCTTGGCAACGGCACATATTACCTCGAACAGTCCACTCAGAGCCGCCTCTCCAAGTGCCGCACTCGGCTTTCTCACCAACCGATCAGTCTCCAGCACCAGCTGCTCCATTACACCCTCAGTGGCCTTGGTTTTCCGCCAAACCGGGCCACTTCTCACATATGGCATCACCTTTGGCATAAGCAGCTTCCGCCACACCTGACTATCTTTCACCCAGGACGCCATTTTGAGCAAAAAAATTTCCACAGGTCAGTTTTTTTCCTTTTTCCCTCTTTTGTGCTTCTGGCCCTTTAAACCTTCGCACCGCTTGCACCACAGGGAAAAACAGTCCAGACAGCAGTTCTTTTGCAACCCAGCAAAGTGTCCAGGACCACACGAGCAGCACCTGCTCCACCGAACAAACAGGCTTCCGGCCCTAAGCTCCAATACAGCAATCGCAGTTTTTTCCTCTGTCCTGTCGTTGCCCCCAGCAACACTTTACCTTTATCCAGCAGGGACGACTTGCCCGCATCCGACACCAAATGTGGGGGTTAGCTCTGGTCTCGAGGATCGTTCACAAAAACTTCCTTCCGGACAACGGATTTCACGTCCAAACAGTGCGTTTATTATAGCAGAAACAACACAACAGGTGCAAAACAATAAACACTGGCCCGGCTAGGCTCTAACTAAACATATTAGTTGGGTCCCTCACTCACCTAGTGGGTACAGTTCACACCCTGTGAACTGCTGCAGCTTTCTCCAGCCCAATGTCCCACAGCCTCCTGGCTGTTCAGAGCACTGTTCACACACAGCCTCCGATCAGTGTCCGTTGGGGAATTCAGGCTCACCAGTCCTCCTGACTGTGGCCCTGCGACCCTTCCAGGCGTCGCTGTGTCCCCCAATTCCGGGCTATCGCTTAGCCCCGTGGCCCCTCAGCCAACTCAGCCGAGACCACTCACACAGAGCCTCTGTCTCCACAGCTCTCTCCAGAGTGGGGGGCCCACCCATGTCCAACAAGAGGATTAAATATCCTCCCTGGACATGGGCATTGTCCAAAATCCTGGACTGGAGCATGGGGAACAGGCACCCACCCAGCACATTGCCTGTTCCCAGTAAAAGCCCGCCCTGGAACTGGCTGAGCCAGCTATACTAACACTAGTACTTGGGCTTTCACTCCCCCAAGGCCAGGCACCTTGGTGACACGCTCTCTCTGACGGCCTTCCTGGGGTTTCACTGCACACCCCAGTGTTCACATTGCCACAATATATATATAAAAATTTTCGTAGGTTCATCAATCAGTCCTGTACAATGCCAACTGCACAAGACCTTTTGACAAGGGAAAGCCACATGCGGTCCACACCGTGCTAAAGCATGAACCACAACATAGCCACCCCAAACCACACTTAATTTAAAATAAAAAATTATAAAATAAAGTAAAATCATTTCATTTTGTGAATGAAGCCGAACAACGCTAGATAAAATGTCTTTTTAAAAAGATTATTTAAATAAATATTTTTATGTCTAAATATTGACAATACATAAATAAGCTGAGCACATGCGAGAATACAAAACATGCAAACCAGGTTAAAAGAATTCATAATTCTATACTTGTTAAAGTGCAAAAGATAAAATCAGGTCCATGATGGTTGTCTACACACGATCAGGACATACAGCATCTAGAGTTAACACAGTACTAGAATGCTAACTCATAAGTTTCCCTTTGTAACTAGGCAGAATAATGGCAGGCACTGGCAGGTAAGTACACTTCCAGTTTATAATAAAAAATAAAACAACCCAATCGAAATTTTACTTTAAAAAAGGTGTGAAGGTCTGGACTTTCCCTGTGCGATCAAATGTAACTCAAAATTTTCATGACATGCAGCAGCATCAACATCAGGATTTAAGGAGTGGTGTGTTATCAGGGCAACATGTAGCTTGGCCCAATTCGGCATCACACGCAGCAGCAGACGTTATGTTAAAAGGCTCAAATGTAAGTCAAAATTTTCATGACATGCAGCAGCATCAACATCAGGATTTAAGGAGTGGTGTATTATCAGGGCAACATGTAGCTTGGCCCAATTCAACATCACAGGCAGCAGCAGACGTTATGTTAAAAGGCTCAAATGTAACTCAAAATTTTCATGACATGCAGCAGCATCAACATCAGGATTTAAGGAGTGGTGTATTATCAGGGCAACATGTAGCTTGGCCCAATTCGGCATCACAGGCAGCAGCAGACGTTATGTTAAAAAGCTCAAATGTAACTCAAAATTTTCATGACATGCAGCAGCATCAACATCAGGATTTAAGGAGTGGTGTATTATCAGGGCAACATGTAGCTTGGCCTAATTCGGCATCACAGGCAGCAGCAGACGTTATGTTAAAAGGCTTAAATGTAACTCAAAATTTTCATGACATGCAGCAGCATCAACATCAAGATTTAAGGAGTGGTGTATTATCAGGGCAACATGTAGCTTGGCCCAATTCGGCATCACAGGCAGCAGCAGATGGTATGTTAAAAGGCTCTAATGTAACTCAAGATTTTCATGACATGCAGCAGCATCAGCGGCAGTGTGATCAACGGCAGTGTGGCTAAACCAACCTGGCCAATGGTTGCTGGAGAAGCCTTGTTTCCAGCCCCCAGGATTATGGCCCTTCTCATCAGCAGATGCTAAACTTAAACCCCATGGTGATTTGACTGTGTTTGTGGCATCTGAGCGCTGTTTGGATATATTGAGCGCTCAGATCCAAGCCATCTGGGGATATGTTAAATGTCTATATTTACTGTAAATTGTGGGACATTGTATATTTAAATAGTGATGTCTGTCCTATTGTCCCCACGTGTGTATTGGTGATTTCCCTTTGTCCTGAGAGATAATTGAATGACTCCTCTGTTGTCTCCAGGACAGAAGACATTGTTTAAAACTATGTATTCTCCTGCCTGTGATAATTACATCAACCCATTTTGTAAGGTAATTGTATCACAGGCAGCGGGGAGAATTTTTTTAGGGGAGTGTTTAAACTGTAAAGCTGTAAAGGATTGGCTGCTAGGTCATGTTCTCAGTTCCCAACCAGGTTTTAAGAAGTGGTGTATTATCATGGCCACATGTAGCTTGGCCAAATTCAGCAGCACAGGCAGCAGCAGACATTATGTTTTAAAGACCCAAATGGAACTCAACATGTTCAAAACAAATTCATAATTAAAAAAATAAATTAATATATACATGATACAAACTTGACAAAAAATATCGATCAAATAAATATCAATAAATAAATAATAAAAGCAATTCATATAAAGTTAAAAACAGAGGGAACAATTAAAAAACAACGGAGTTTGGGAGGGAGAGCAAAGGAGCGGGATGGACAAGGGACCCTTCAGCACCCTGAACTGACAGCGGGGGCCATGAAGTCACTGCCGATCCAGGACTCATTCATCTTAATGTCTGTGGACAGATGCGTCTGCTTGTCCGTGACCACCCCACCTGCCGCGCTGAATGCCCACTCAGACAGTACGCTGGAGGGGGGGCAAGATAGTAACTCCAGCGCATACTGAGCGAGCTCACGGGAGGTGCCCAGCCTGGCAACCCAGTACTCCATGGGGTCGTCGGTGGTCATACTGTCAGAAGCACCTACCGACCCAATGTAGTCTGCCACCATGCGGGCCAGCCGCTGGTGGTGACTGATGCTGCTGCTGCTGCTGGTACTGGGTAGCGCAGACTGATAGAAGAGCCTCATCTCACCCAGAAGGTCACCTGCTCGGCTGGTGCTGTTGGTGCTGCTGGTGCCAGCCACCTGCTGGGTGAGATGGGCGGGGAGACCTGGAGCTTGAGGCCAAGGGTTTGCTTCTTTCAGCAGGTGGATCAGACAGGCCCGCAATTTTTCAAGACGGGCCTGCCTCCGGCTGGCTGGGATGAACTGCTCCAGTTTCCCCTTGCAGCGAGGGTCTAAAAGGGTGGCCAATCAAATGTCTTCCCTCTCCTTAAATTTTTTGATCCGGGGGTCCCTCCTGAGGCATCCCAGCATATGGGCAGCCATGGGGAAGAGCACAGCCCGCTGTGACTCTTCACGACTGCCTGAGACCATGACCTCTTGGTCCTCCTGCTGCTGATGCTGCTCCCGGTCGGAGATGCCCCACCTCCTGACTAACGGTGCCCCCAGCACCGGCTCTCCCTCCTGACCAGGCTCAGACTCCTGGACGTACACTGATTCCTCCTCCTCCTCGTCCTGGGCCTGGTCCTGGTGGAGCATGGTTGACTCTTCATGCTCCACCAAGGCACTCTCCCCAGCTTCGAGCAGGTGATCTAGTGTCCTGTCCAGCAGGAACACTAGGGGGAGCATGTCATTCAGACCGAAATGCTCCCCGCTGACCACCTTTGTCGCCTGCTCGAATAGGGCCAGCACGTGCTGTATCTGCCCCCACTCCGCATTGGTGATGTAGGGGAGTGGGTGTGATGGCCTTGAAGTGACTAGGTCCAGCAGGTATTCCCTCACTGCCCGTCGCTGCTCCCACAACCTCTCCAGCATGTGGAGGGTGGAGTTCCACCGCGTCACACTGTCCACAATCAGCCTGTGGGGGGGCAGGCTGTTATCCCTCTGTAGTTTGGACAGGGATGCGGCAGCAGTTAGGGAGCGTCTGAAGTGGCTGGCAATCCTACGTACCGTCAGCAAAATGTCACTCAACCCTGGGTACGTACGAAGGAACTTCTGTACCACTAGGTTGAGGACATGTGCCATGCAGGGCACGTGGGTCAGACTGCCAGCATGAAGGGCGGTGAGTAGGTTTCTGCCGTTGTCACAGACAACCATACCTGCTTGGAGCCTTCGGGGTGTCAGCCACTTCTGAACCTGAGCCTGTAGTGCGGACAGAACATCAGGTCCAGTGTGTCTCCGGTCCCCTAAGCTCACAAGCTTGAGCGCGGCCTGGCAGTGGACGTGCCTCACACTTGCGTAGCAACGGGGACGCTTGCTGGGGGGCTCAGCAGCTGTGGAGACAGTGGCTTGCGGGAGAGCAGCAGTTCTCCCCTGGACACCCCGGAGTGGCACCACAAAATCAGATGCCGCCAATCCCTCCCCGGCGCCTCGGAGGGACACCCAATGGGCTGTGAAGCTTATATAGCGTCCCTGCCCATGCCTGCTGGTCCAGGCATCCATTGTGAGATGCACCCTGTCGCTGACAGCATGATCCAGCGACAGGGATACACTGTAGAAAAAATAAAATAAAAATTTGCATGGATAATATATCACTATATTCTACATATTTGAAAATTCTACCAAACAAAACCTGTATGAAAATAGCTTGATGCCCCTACGCAAAATGCAAATATTGTATTCTAAATGATTCTAATTACTGAATACTGATGTATAATTTTCCTCTTTACTGTTTTTTATGTCATGCGAAAAATCGTCATTTACATATGAGCATGCATCGGATCGCATAAGGGCAATATACTATTAGGTTGGCTTGCTGGGTCGAATAGAAGAAGATAAAGAAAATAGCGAATATAGTGCTATATTCGCAATATTCGTCTATTCGAGTAGACCTACCAAGACAACCCATTGAATGAACACAATATCATACTGCCCTTATGCGGTGCGATTCACGCGCATATGTAATTGCCGATTTTTCTCATGACGTAAAATACAGTTTACTACATAAAGAGGCAAATTATACATCACAGTAACAATTCTCATTACTGATTTATAATTGTCCTCTGTATGTAAGATAGTTTGTGTCATGCGAAAAATCGGCAATTACATATGCGCATGAATCGCACTGCATAAGGGCAATATACCATTAGGTTGGCTTGCTTGGTCGAATATAGAGAAAATAGCGAATATAGTGCTATATTCGCAATATTCGTCTATTCGAGTAGACCAAGATAACCCATTGAATGAACACAATATATCATACTCCCTTATGCGGTGCGATTCACGCGCATATGTAATTGCCGATTTTTCACATGACATAAAATGCAGTTTCCTACATAAAGAGGGTAATTATACATCACAGTAACAATTCTCATTACTGATTTATAATTTTCTGTATGTAAGATAGTTTATGTCATGCGAAAAATTGGCAATTACATATGCGCGTGAATCGCACCGCATAAGGGAAGTATACTATTAGATTCATTTAATGGGTTGTCTTGGTCGACTCGGTCATAAGATAGATAAGAAGCAAGCCAACCATTAGGAACTCACCTCTAAGTAGAATTCGCATTGCGATTAATATAACCTGTAATACTCGCATCGCGAATTCAAATTATGGAAAATTATTAGGAGCTGGGTTCCTAAAGGTTGGCAATGGCTTGCTAGAATATTACGATTATAACAAATTCACGAATATAGCACTATATTCACAATCTTCGCTATATTCCAGCAAGTAGCTAGTTCAACCAATCAATAGGAGCTCAGCTCAAAGTTTAATTTGCGATATACTCGCATCGCAAATTCAACTTTGAGCTGAGCTCCTAACGGTTGCATTGCTATAATTGACGAAGATTGAGGATATAGCGCTATATTCTCAATCATCTTCTAGCAACAACCATTAGGAAAACAGCTCTAAGTTTAATTCGCGATGCGAACATATACTCGCATTGAGAATTAACGTTAGAGTTGGGTTGATGGATTCCTATTGAAAATGAAAACATGATTCCTTCCTGCTTAAGTTGCTTGTGGGCCAATGACTCATTGACCCACAAGAAGGAAGCAGGGACAAGTCATGTTTTCGCCTTTCAGATATTGGAAAAATGGCGAATATTCGAATTAGCGAATATATATCATTATATTCTAAATATTCGCGAATTATCGAAGTTGCGATATTCGTGATAAAAATTCGCAATTCGAATATTCGCGCTCAACACTACTCATTGATAGTCAATTTGCTACAACACATGGTTTCCAGGTGTGCACTTTGGAAAAAGCTATACCTGTTTTTGCTATCGATTCCGCTCCACTTTCTCAAAAATCGTTAAAGGGCATAGTTCACAATATCCGTTTGACTGTGGGTGACACTCATGTTGAGGATGTGTCATGTTTTGTCTTAAGTGGATTACCTACTCCTCTAGTGTTGGGACTACCCTGGCTCACTAAACATAACCCCACCATTGATTGGCAAGCAAGGCAAATAAATGGTTGGAGTGAGTTTTGCAGAGAGAATTGCCTCACAGCAACTCTTGCAGAGGTTTCTACCAAGACTGTGCCTTCTTTTCTTTTGGAATTTTCTGATGTGTTTTCCGAGAGTGGTGTCCAGGAGTTGCCCCCTCACCGGGAGTATGATTGTCCAATTAATCTCATCCCAGGCGCCAAGCTGCCTAAATCACGATTATACAATCTCTCTCAACCTGAGAGAGCAGCCATGCGTACTTATATCTCTGAGCCTGAGAAAGGGACATATCAGACCCTCGAAATCACCTCTTGCCGCTGGTTTTTTCTTTGTTAAAAAAAAAGATGCTTCTTTAAGACCTTGTCTGGATGTCAGGGAGCTTAACCGTATTACGATTCGTGACCCCTATCCGCTTCCTCTTATCCCGGATTTGTTTAACCAGATTGTGGGGGCTAAAGTTTTTTCTAAGTTGGATTTAAGAGGGGCATACAACCTTGTCAGGGTCAGGAAGGGGGACGAATGGAAGACGGCCTTCAATACTCCGGAGGGTCATTTTGAGAACTTGGTTATGCCCTTTGGTTTGATGAATGCTCCGGCCGTCTTCCAACATTTTGTGAACAGCATTTTCTATCATTTAATGGGGAAATTTGTACTGGTGTATCTAGATGACATTTAGATTATTTTACTTGATTTGAAGACTCATCGGGACCACCTATCTCAGGTCCTGCTGATTTTGTGGGAGAATAAATTGTACGCTAAACTGGAAAAATGTGTGTTTGCGGTTCCAGAGATTCAATTTCTTGGTTTTCTTCATTCCGCTTCTGGTTTTCGGATGCACCCGGAGAAGGTCCGTGCCGTGTTTGATTGTGAGCTTCCTGAAAATCAGAAGGCGCTGATGCAGTTTTTGGGTTTTGCTAATTATTACAGAAAGTTCATTTTGAATTATTCCTCTGTTGTTAAGCCACTCACTGATATGACTAAAATGGGGGTGGATTTTTCCTCATGGTCGGAAGAGGCGCTTCAAGCCTTTTCGAGTATTAAAGAGCGTTTTGCTTCCGCTCCCATTTTGGTACAACCTGATGTCTCTCTACCTTTTATTGTTGAGGTGGATGCCTCTGAGGTGGGGGTGGGCGTGGTCTTATCTCAGGGTCCCTCTCCTGCTAAATGGTGACCGTGTGCATTTTTCTCAAAAAAGCTCTCCGCCGCAGAGAGAAATTATGATGTGGGAAATAGGGAGTTTTTGGCCATCAAACTGGCTTTTGAGGAATGGCGTCATTGGTTGGAGGGAACCAGACACCCAATTACCGTATTTACCGACCATAAGAATCTGGCCTATTTGGAATCAGCCAAGCGTCTGAACCCGAGACAGGCTAGATGGTCCTTGTTCTTTTCTAGGTTTAATTTTATTGTTACGTTCCGCCATGGGGTTAAAAATGTGAAGGCGGATGCCCTGTCATGTTGTTTTCCGGGAGGGGGGAACTTTAAGGACCCAGTTCCCATTTTGGCTGATGGGGTGGTCGTCTCTGCTCTTTATCCTGATTTGGAGGTCGAGGTTCAGGCAGCCCAGGCAGAGGCACCTGATCTTTGCCCTGCTGGGAGGTTATTTGTGCCGCTCGCTTTGCGACACAAAGTTTTAAGGAGCACCATGACAGTGTTCTTGCTGGGCACCCGGGGAGTAGAGCCACAGTGGATCTCATTGCTCGCAGATTCTGGTGGCCAGCTCTTCGTAAGACGGTTGAGAGGTTTGTGGCAGCCTGCGAGACCTGCGCTCGTGCCAAGGTCCCTCATTCACGGCCATCAGGATCTCTCCACCCCTTACCCATACCTTCCTGTCCTTGGACGCATCTGTCCATGGACTTCATTACGGACTTGCCTCGGCCCTCGGGGGAGACTGTGATTCTGGTGGTAGTGGACCGTTTTAGCAAATTTTATTCCTCTTCCCTTTGGGGTTACCCAATGCTAAGACGCTGGAGCAAGCGTTTGTTGATCATATTGTTAAATTACATGGCATTCCTTCTGACTAGAGATGAGCGAACACCTGGATGTTCGGGTTCGAGAAGTTCGGCCGAACTTCCCGAAAATGTTCGGGTTCGGGATCCGAACTCGACCCGAACTTTATCCCGAACCCGAACCCCATTGAAGTCAATGAGGACCCGAACTTTTAGGCACTAAAAAGGCTGTAAAATAGTCCAGGAAAGGGCTAGAGGGCTGCCAAAAGCAGCAAAATGTAGGTAAATCCCCTGCAAACAAATGTGGATAGGGAAATGAATTAAAATAAAATAAAATAAATAAAATTTAACCAATATCAATTGGAGACAGGTCCAACTGCAAGGAATCATGAGTCATATCACTCAACACTGGAGAAGGCCACTTTCAGATATTTCGGCCCCAGCACCCAGACAGAGGAGAGAGGTCTCACAGCAAGGAATCATGCGTCATATCACCCACCACTGGAGAAGGCCACTTTCAGTTATTTCGGCCCAACACCCAGACCGAGGATACAGGTTCCACAGCAAGGAATCATGCGTCATATCACCCACCACTGGAGAAGGCCACTTTCAGTTATTTCGGCCCCAGCACCCAGATAGAGGAGAGAGGTCCCACAGCAAGGAATAAGGCGTCATATCACCCACCACTGGAGAAGGCCACTTTCAGTTATTTAGGCCCAGCACCCAGACAGAGGAGAGAGGTCCCACAGCAAGGAATAAGGCGTCATATCACCCACCACTGGAGAAGGCCACTTTCAGTTATTTAGGCCCCAGCACCCAGTCAGAGGAGAGAGGTCCCACAGCAAGGAATCATGCGTCATATCAACCACCACCGGAGAAGGCCACTCTCAGTTATTTCGGCGCAGCACCCAGACAGAGGAGAGAGGTCCCACAGCAAGGAATCATGCGTCATATCAACCACAACCGGAGAAGGCCACTCTCAGTTATTTCGGCCCAGCACCCAGACAGAGGAGAGAGGTCCCACAGCAAGGAATCATGCGTCATATCAACCACCACCGGAGACGGCCACTCTCAGTTATTTCAGCCCAGCACCCAGACAGAGGAGAGAGGTCCCACAACAAGGAATCATGCGTCATATCAACCACCACCGGAGACGGCCACTCTCAGTTATTTCGGCCCAGCACCCAGACAGAGGAGAGAGGTCCCACAGCAAGGAATCATGCGTCATATCAACCACCACCGGAGAAGGCCACTTTCAGTTATTTCGGCCCAGCACCCAGACAGAGGAGAGAGGTCCCACAGCAAGGAATCATGCGTCATATCATCCACCACCGGAGAGGCCACTCACAGTTATTTCGGCCCAGCACCAAGACAGAGGAGAGAGGTCCCACAGCAAGGAATTCTGCGTCATATATCTCAACACTGGAGAAGGCCACTTTCAGTTATTTCGGCCCCAGCACCCAGACAGAGGAGAGATGTTCCACAGCAAGGAATCATGCGTCATATCACCCACCACTGGAGAAGGCCACTTTCAGTTATTTCGGCCCAGCACCCAGACCGAGGATACAGGTCCCACAGCAAGGAATAAGGCGTCATATCACCCACCACTGGAGAAGGCCACTTTCAGTTATTTCGGCCAGCACCCAGACCGAGGAGAGAGGTCCCACAGCAAGGAATCATGCGTCATATCCACCACCACCGGAGAAAGCTACTCTCAGTTATTGCGGCCCAGCACCCAGACAGAGGAGAGAGGTCCCACAGCAAGGAATCATGCGTCATATCAACCACCACCGGAGAAGGCCACTTTCAGTTATTTCAGCCCAGCAACCAGACCGAGGATACAGGTCCAACATCAAGGAATCATGCGTCATATCACCCACCACTGGAGAAGGCCACTCAGTTATTTCGGCCCCAGCACCCAGACAGAGGAGAGATGTCCCACAGGAAGGAATCATGCGTCATATCAACCACCACTGGAGAAGGCCACTTTCAGTTATTTCGGCCCAGCACCCAGACCGAGGATACAGTTTCCACAGCAAGAAATCATGCGTCATATCAACCACCACTGGAGAAGGCCACTTTCAGTTATTTCGGCCCCACCACCCAGACAGAGTAGAGGTTCATTCAACTTTGGGTTGCACCGCAAGATCACGGTAAAGTTAAAAATATGAGGATTCAAAAAAGAAGTGCCCCGGAGTACAAGAATACATGGTTGAGGGGGAGGCAGTTATAAATGTCTATTCTGCACAAGGGAGGGACAGGTCCTGTGGGATCCATGCCTGGTTCATTTTTATGAACTTCAGCTTGTCCACGTTGGCTGTGGACAGGCGGCTGTGTTTGTCAGTAATGACGCCCCCTGCCGTGCTGAATACACGTTCAGACAAAACGTTGGCCGCCGGGCAGGCCTGCACCTCCAAGGCATAAAATGCTAACTCTGGCCACGTGGACAATTTGGAGACCCAGAAGTTGAATGGGGCCGAACCATCAGTCAGTACGTGGAGGGGTGTGCAGACATACTGTTCAACCATGTTAGTGAAATGCTGCCTCCTGCTAACACGTTCCGTATCAGGTGGTGGTGCAGTTAGCTGTGGCGTGGAGACAAAATTTTTCCATGCTAACCCTGCCCTCAGAGGAGCTGGCCGTGACACAGCTGCGTTGGTGACCTCTTGCTCCTCCTCTGCCTTCGCCTTGGGCTTCCACCTGTTCCCCTGTGACATTTGGGAATGCTCTCAGGAGCGCCTCTACCAGCGTGCGCTTGTACTCGCGCATCTTTCTATCACGCTCCAGTGCAGGAAGTAAGGTGGGCACATTTTCTTTGTACCGGGGATCCAGCAGGGTGGCAACCCAGTAGTCCGCACACGTTAAAATGTAGGCAACTATGCTGTCGTTGCGCAGGCACTGCAGCATATAGTCGCTCATGTGTGCCAGGCTCACCAGAGGTAAGGATAAGCTGTCCTCTGTGGGAGGCGTATCGTCATCGTCCTCCATATCCCCCCAGCCATGCACCAGTGATGGGCCTGAGCTGTGTCGGGTGCCAGCCCGCTGTGAACCTGCTTCATCCTCATCCTCCTCCACCTCCTCCTCATCCTCCTCGTCCTCCAGTAGTTGGCCCTGGCTGGCCACATTTGTACCTGGCCTCTGCTGTTGCAAAAAACCTCCCTCTGAGCCACTTCTAACAGACTGGCCTGAAAGTGCTAAAAATGACCCCTCATCCTCCTCCTCCTGGGCCACCTCCTCTTCCATCATAGCCCTAAGCGTTTTCTCAAGGAGACATAGAAGTGGTATTGTAACGCTGATAACGGTGTCATCGCCACTGGCCATGTTGGTGGAGTACTCGAAACAGCGCAACAGGTGGTGAAGTGGTGCTGTTCCGCAGTGCGACTGACGCGTGCGTGCTGCAGCTGAAACTCCACTATGGCCTGCTGCTGCTCGCACAGTCTCTCCAGCATGTGCAAGGTGGAGTTCCACCTGGTGGGCACGTCGCATATGAGGCGGTGAGCGGGAAGGCCGAAGTTCCGCTTTAGCGCAGACAGGCGAGCAGCAGCAGGATGTGAACGCCGGAAACGCGCAGAGACGGCCCTCACTTTATGCAGCAGCTCTGACATGTTGGGGTAGTTGTGAATGAACTTCTGCACCACCAAATTCAGCACATGCGCCAGGCAAGGGATGTGCGTCAAACCGGCTAGTCCCAAAGCTGCGACGAGATTTCGCCCATTATCGCACACCACCAGGCCGGGCTTGAGGCCCACCGGCAGCAACCACTGGTCGGTCTGTTGTTCAATACCCCGCCACAACTCCTGCGCGGTGTGGGGCCTGTCCCCCAAACATATGAGTTTCAGAATGGCCTGCTGACGTTTACCCCGGGCTGTGCTAAAGTTGGTGGTGAAGGTGTGTGGCTGACTGGATGAGCTGGTGGAAGCAGAGGAGGAGGAAGCCGAGTAGGAGGAGGAGGCTACAGGGGGCAAAGAATGATGCCCTGCGATCCTTGGCGGCGGAAGGACGTGCGCCAAGGAACTCTCCGCCTGCGACCCAGCCGCCACTACATTTACCCAGTGTGCAGTTAGGGAGATATAGCGTCCCTGGCCGTGCTTACTGGTCCACGTATCTGTGGTTAGGTGGACCTTGCCACAGATGGCGTTGCGCAGTGCACACTTGATTTTATCGGATACTTGGTTGTGCAGGGAAGGCACGGCTGTCTTGGAGAAGTAGTGGCGGCTGGGAACAACATAGTGTGGGACAGCCATGGACATCAGCTGTTTGAAGCTTTCTGTGTCCACCAGCCTGAATGACAGCATTTCAAAGGCCAGTAGTTTAGAAATGCTGGCATTCAGGCCCAGGGCTCTAGGGTGGCTAGGTGGGAATTTACGCTTTCTCTCCAAGGTTTGTGAGATGGAGAGCTGAACGCTGCCGTGTGACATGGTGGAGATACTTGGTGACGCAGGTGGTGTTGTCGGTGGCACATCCTCTGTTTGGTGGGCGGCAGGTGCCAACATTCCTCCCGAGGCGGAGGAAGAGGCCGAGGCAGCAGCAGAAGAGGGAGCAGGGGGAGCCAGACTGATTTCCTTGCTTTTAAGGTGTTTACTCCACTGCAGTTCATGCTTTGCATGTAGATGCCTGATCATGCAGGTTGTGCTAAGGTTCAGAACGTTAATGCCTCGCTTCAGGATCTGATGGCACAGCGTGCAAACCACTCGGGTCTTGTCGTCAACACATTGTTTAAAGAAGTGCCATGCCAGGGAACTCCTTGAAGCTGCCTGTGGGGTGCTCGGTCCCTGGTGGCGGTGGCCAGTAGCAGGCGAACTCTCTAGGCGTCGGCTGGTCAGCTTTTGCCCCCTGCTCCCTCTTTTGCTACGCTGTTGGCTCGGTCTCACCACTGCCTCTTCCTCTGAACTATAAAAGTCAGTGGCACGACCTTCATTCCATGTGGGGTCTAGGACCTCATCGTCCCCTGCATCGTCTTCCACACAGTCTTCCTCCCTGACCTCCTGTTCGGTCTGCACACTGCAGAAAGACGCAGCAGTTGGCACCTGTGTATCGTCATCATCAGAGACGTGCGGACTCCGATGAGGTGGTATTCCCATGTCCTCATCATCAGGAAACATCAGTGGTTGTGCATCAGTGCATTCTATGTCTTCGACAACTGGGGAAGGGCTAGGTGGATTTCCTTGGGAAACCCTGCCAGCAGAGTCTTCAAACAGCATAATAGACTGCTGCATAACTTGAGGCTCTGACAGTTTCCCTGATATGCATGGGGGTGATGTGACAGACTGATGGGCTTGGTTTTCAGGTGCCACCTGTGCGCTTTCAGCAGAAGACTGGGTGGGAGATAATGTTGTGAACATGTTGGATCCACTGTCGGCCACCCAATTGACTAGCGCCTGTACCGGCTCAGGCCTTACCATCCTTAGAACGGCATTCGGCCCCACCAAATATCGCTGTAAATTCTGGCGGGTACTGGAACCTGAGGTAGTTGGTTCACTAGGACGTGTGGCTGTGGCAGAATGGCCACGTCCTCTCCCAGCACCAGAGGATACACTAACACCACCACGACCGCGTCTGCGTCCCTTACTAGATGTTTTCCTCATTTTTACCGTTCACCAAGCACCACAATAAGGAAAAAAAATATTTGGCCCAATGTATTGATTTCAAATTCAGGCCTTTTTTTACAGGCACCTAACACTATCTGCCTATTTGTTTATGTAGTGTATTACACTAATCTAGGCACAGCAGTAACCACTGATTTAGGGGAATATCTCTATTAGGGCTAGTATTTAGGCCCTGGATGAAAGGTATCCTTTTATGGACAGATTTACACTTGGCCTGCAACAGCTGGGACAACAGATTCAGGGTATTGCTATTTTGGCAATTGAATGTCACCCCAGAACAAAATATATGTTTTGGCGGACACTATAATATTTTGCCAGCCACAGCTGAAACCATTGATTTATGGTATTGCTATTTTGGCAATTGAATTTAACCCCAGAACAAAATATATGTTTTGGCGGACACTATAATATTTTGCCAGCCACAGCTCAAACCACTGATTTATGGTATTGCTATTTTGGCAATTGAATTTCACCCCAGAACAAAATATATGTTTTTGCGGACACTATGAATCATGGCCTGCAACGGCTGGGACACCAGATTCAGGGTATTGCTATTTTGGCAATTGAATGTCACCCCAGAACAAAATATATGTTTTTGCGGACACTATGAATCCTGGCCTGCAACAGCTGGGACACCAGATTCAGGGTATTGCTATTTTGGCAATTGAATGTCACCCCAGAACAAAATATATGTTTTTGCGGACACTATGAATCCTGGCCTGCAACAGCTGGGACACCAGATTCGGGGTATTGCTATTTTGGCAATTGAATGTCACCCCAGAACAAAATATATGTTTTTGCAGACACTATGAAACGTTGCCTGCTACAGCTGGGACACTAGATTCAGGGTATTGCTATTTTGGCAATTGAATGTCACCCCAGAACAAAATATATTTTTTTGCGGACACTATCAATCCTGGCCTGCAACAGATGGGACACCAGATTCAGGGTATTGCTATTTTGGCAATTGAATGTCACACCAGAACAAAATATATGTTTTTGCGGACACTATGAATCCTGGCCTGCAACAGCTGGGGCACCAGATTCTGGGTATTGCTATTTTGGCAATTAAATGTCACCCCAGAACAAAATATATGTTTTTGCGGACACTATGAATCTTGTCCAGCAACAGCTGGGACACCAGATTCAGGGTATTGCTATTTTGGCAATTGATTTTCACCCCAGAACAAAATATATTTTTTGACGGACAGTATGAAACATGGCCTGCAACAGCTGGGACACCAGATTCAGGGTATTGCTATTTTGGCAATTAAATGTCACCCCAGAACAAAATATATGTTTTTGCGGACACTATGAATCCTGGCCTGCAACAGCTGGGACACCAGATTCAGGGTATTGCTATTTTGGCAATTGAATGTCACCCCAGAACAAAATATATGTTTTTTCGGACACTATGAAACCTGGCCTGCTACAGCTGGGACACCAGATTCAGGGTATTGTTTTTTTGGCAATTGAATGTCACCCTAGAACAAAATATATGTTTGTGTGGACACTATGAATCCTGGCCTGCAACAGCTAGGACACCAGATTCAGGGTATTGCTATTTTGGCAATTGAATTTCACCCCAGAACAAAATATATGTTTTGACGGACACTATGAAACGTGGCCTACAACAGCTGGGACACCAGATTCAGGGTATTGCTATTTTGGAAATTGAATGTCACCCCAGAACAAAATATTTGTTTTTGCGGACACTATGAATCCTGGCCTGCAACAGCTAGGACACCAGATTTAGGGTATTGCTATTTTGGCAATTGAATTTCACCCCAGAACAAAATATATGTTTTGACGGACACTATGAATCCTGGCCTGCAACAGCTGGGACACCAGATTCAGGGTATTGCTATTTTGGCAATTGAATTTCACCCCAGAACAAAATATGTGTTTTGGCGGACACTATGAAACGTGGCCTGCAACAGCTGGGACACCATATTCAGGGTATTGCTATTTTGGCAAGTGAATGTCACCCCAGAACAAAATATATGTTTTGGCGGACACTATTATATTTTGCCAGCCACAGCTGAAACCAATGATTTATGGTATTGCTATTTTGGCAATTGAATTTCACCCCAGAACAAAATATATGTTTTTGCGGACACTATGAATCCTGGCCTGCAACAGCTGGGACACCAGATTTAGGGTATTTCTATTTTGGCATTGAATGTCACCCAAGAACAAAATATATATTTTGACGGACACTATGAATCCTGGCCTGCAACAGCTGGGACACCAGATTCAGGGTATTGCTATTTTGGCAATTAAATGTCACCCCAGAACAAAATATATGTTTTTGCGGACACTATGAATCCTGGCCTGCAACAGCTGGGACACCAGATTCAGGGTATTGCTATTTTGGCAATTGAATGTCACCCCAGAACAAAATATATGTTTTTGCAGACACTATGAAACGTGGCCTGCAACAGCTGGGACACCAGATTCAGGGTATTGGTATTTTGGCAATTGAATTTCACCCCAGAATAAAATATATGTTTTTGCGGACACTATGAATCCTGGCCTGCAACAGATTGGACACCAGATTCAGGGTATTGCTATTTTGGCAATTGAATGTCACCCCAGAACAAAATATATGTTTTTGCGGACACTATGAATCCTGGCCTGCAACAGCTGAGACACCAGATTCAGGGTATTGCTATTTTGTCAATTGAATTTCACCCCAGAACAAAATATGTGTTTTGGCGGACACTATGAAACGTGGCCAGCAACAGCTGGGACACCATATTCAGGGTATTGCTATTTTGGCAAGTGAATGTCACCCCAGAACAAAATATATGTCTTGGCGGACACTATTATATTTTGTCAGCCACAGCTGATACCACTGATTTATGGTATTGCTATTTTGGCAATTGAATTTCACCCCAGAAAAAAATATATGTTTTTGCGGACACTATGAAACCTGGCCTGCAACAGCTGGGACACCAGATTTAGGGTATTGCTATTTTGGCATTGAATGTCACCCCAGAACAAAATATATGTTTTGACGGACACTATGAATCCTGGCCTGCAACAGCTGGGACACCAGATTCAGGGTATTGCTATTTTGGCAATTGAATGTCACCCCAGAACAAAATATATGTTTTTGCAGACACTATGAAACGTGGCCTGCAACAGCTGCGACACCAGATTCAGGGTATTGCTATTTTGGCAATTGAATGTCACCCCAGATCAAAATATATGTTTTTGCGGACACTATGATTCCTGGCCTGCAACAGCTGGGACACCAGATTCAGGGTATTGCTATTTTGGCAATTGAATGTCACCCCAGAACAAAATATATGTTTTTGCGGACACTATGAATCCTGGCCTGCAACAGCTGGGGCACCAGATTCAGGGTATTGCTATCTTGGCAATTGAATATCACCCCAGAACAAAATATATGTTTTTGCGGACAATATGAATCTTGGCCTAAAACAGCTGGGACACCAGATTCAGGGTATTGCTATTTTGGCAATTGATTTTCACCCCAGAACAAAATATATGTTTTGACGGACACTATGAAACGTGGCCTGCAACAGCTGGGACACCAGATTCAGGGTATTGCTATTTTGGCAATTGAATGTCACCCCAGAACAAAATATATGTTTTTGCGGACACTATGAATCCTGGCCTGCAACAGCTGGGACACCAGATTCAGGGTATTGCTATTTTGGCAATTGAATGTCACCCCAGAACAAAATATATGTTTTTACGGACACTATGAATCCTGGCCTGCAACAGCTGGGACACCAGATTCAGGGTATTGCTATTTTGGCAATTGAATATCACCCCAGAACAAAATATATGTTTTTGCGGACACTATGAATCTTGGCCTGCAACAGCTGGGACACCAGATTCAGGGTATTGCTATTTTGGCAATTGAATTTTCACCCCAGAACAAAATATATGTTTTGACGGACACTATGAAACTTGGCCTGCAACAGCTGGGACACCAGATTCAGGGTATTGCTATTTTGGCAATTGAATTTCACCCCAGAACAAAATATATGTTTTTATGACACTATGAATCTTGGCCTGCAACAGCTGGGACACCAGATTCAGGGTATTGCTATTTTGGCAATTGAATGTCACCCCAGAACAAAATATATGTTTTTACGGACACTATGAATCCTGGCCTGCAACAGCTGGGACACCAGATTCAGGGTATTGCTATTTTGGCAATTGAATGTCACCCCAGAACAAAATATATGTTTTTATGGACACTATGAATCCTGGCCTGCAACAGCTGGGACACCAGATTCAGGGTATTGCTATTTTGGCAATTGAATGTCACCCCAGAACAAAATATATGTTTTTGTGGACACTATGAATCTTGGCCTGCAACAGCTGGGACACCAGATTCAGGGTATTGCTATTTTGGCAATTGAATTTCACCCCAGAACAAAATATATGTTTTGATGGACACTATGAATCCTGGCCTGCAACAGCTGGGACACCAGATTCAGGGTATTGCTATTTTGGCAATTGAATTTCACCCCAGAACAAAATATATGTTTTTATGGACACTATGAATCTTGGCCTGCAACAGCTGGGACACCAGATTCAGGGTATTGCTATTTTGGCAATTGAATTTCACCCCAGAACAAAATATATGTTTTGCATGACACTATGAATCTTGGCCTGCAACAGCTGGGACACCAGATTCAGGGTATTGCTATTTTGGCAATTGAATTTCACCCCAGAACAAAATATATGTTTTGATGGACACTATGAATCTTGGCCTGCAACAGCTGGGACACCAGATTCAGGGTATTGCTATTTTGGCAATTGAATGTCACCCCAGAACAAAATATATGTTTTTATGGACACTATGAATCCTGGCCTGCAACAGCTGGGACACCAGATTCAGGGTATTGCTATTTTGGCAATTGAATTTCACCCCAGAACAAAATATATGTTTTTGCGGACACTATGAAACCTGGCCTGCAACAGCTGGGACACCAGATTCAGGGTATTGCTATTTTGGCAATTGAATGTCACCCCAGAACAAAATATATGTTTTTGCGGACACTATGAATCCTGGCCTGCAACAGCTGGGACACCAGATTCAGGGTATTGCTATTTTGGCAATTGAATTTCACCCCAGAACAAAATATATGTTTTTGACGGACACTATGAATCCTGGCCTGCAACAGCTGGGACAACAGATTCAGGGTATTGCTATTTTGGCAATTGAATGTCACCCCAGAACAAAATATATGTTTTTATGGACACTATGAATCCTGGCCTGCAACAGCTGGGACACCAGATTCAGGGTATTGCTATTTTGGCAATTGAATTTCACCCCAGAACAAAATATATGTTTTGGCGGACACTATGAATCGTGGCCTGCAACAGCTGGGACACCAGATTCAGGGTATTGCTATTTTGGCAAGTGAATTACACCCCAGAACAAAATATATGTTTTGGCGGACACTATTATATTTTGGCCAGCCACAGCTGAACACCAATGATTTATGGTATTGCTATTTTGGCAATTGAATTTCACCCCAGAACAAAATATATGTTTTTACGGACACTATGAATCCTGGCCTGCAACAGCTGGGGCACCAGATTCAACGTATTGCTATTTTGGCAATTTAATGTCACCCCAGAACAAAATATATGTTTTGACGGACACTATGAATCCTGGCCTGCAACAGCTGGGACACCAGATTCAGGGTATTGCTATTTTGGCAATTGAATGTCACCCCAGAACAAAATATATGTTTTTGCGGACACTAAGAATCCTGGCCTGCAACAGCTGGGACACCAGATTCAGGGTATTGCTATTTTGGCAATTGAATGTCACCCCAGAACAAAATATATGTTTTTGCAGACACTATGAAACGTGGCCTGCAACAGCTGGGACATCAGATTCAGAGTATTGCTATTTTGGCAATTGAATGTCACCCCAGAACAAAATATATGTTTTTGCGGACACTATGAATCCTGGCCTGCAACAGATGGGACACCAGATTCAGGGTATTGCTATTTTGGCAATTGAATGTCACCCCAGAACAAAATATATGTTTTTGCGGACACTAAGAATCCTGGCCTGCAACAGCTGGGACACCAGATTCAGGGTATTGCTATTTTGGCAATTGAATGTCACCCCAGAACAAAATATATGTTTTTGCAGACACTATTATATTTTGCCAGCCACAGCTGAAACCACTGATTTATGGTATTGCTCTTTTGGCAATTGAATTTCACCCCGGAACAAAATATATGCTTTTGCGGACACTATGAATCCTGGCCTGCAACAGCTGGGACACCAGATTCAGGGTATTGCTATTTTGGCAATTGAATGTCACCCCAGAACAAAATATATGTTTTTGCGGACACTATGTATCCTGGCCTGCAACAGCTGGGACACCAGATTCGGGGTCTTGCTATTTTGGCAATTGAATGTCACCCCAGAACAAAATATATGTTTTTGCGGACACTATGAATCCTGGCCTGCAACAGCTTGGACACCAGATTCAGGGTATTGCTATTTTGACAATTGAATGTCACCCTAGAACAAAATATATGTTTTTGCGGACACTATGAATCTTGGCCTGCAACAGCTGGGACACCAGATTCAGGGTATTGCTATTTTGGCAATTGATTTTCACCCAGGAACAAAATATATACTAAACAAAAACACAAGGGGGGGTCAGTCAGCACTCCCTGTATGCAGGTGCACGTAGGTGTTGGCAATTATACATACAAACACAGAAATGCAACAACACTCTGCAACAAGAGCTCTGCCCTAGATGGGAGCTATAAGAGGACATTTGTGATATCGCATGCAAACAATGGAGACATTAGTTTACATTTTGATCAAAAGGTAGTAAGCCCACTCACCCCGACACGGTTGTCTCCTAGAGTGGGTACTAACGCTAAATCTGACCTGCTATGGGCCATGACAGCCCATCTAGGGCAGAGCTCTTGTTGCAGAGTGCTGTTGCATTTCTGTGTTTGTATGTATAATTGCCATAACCTGCGTGCACCTGCATACAGGGAGTGCTGACTGACCCCCTTGTGTTTTTGTTTAGTATGTGTTGGAGGTGTGGCGACCTCCTTCCCAGTCGTGCACACCTGACTAGTTCTTCTGCCCTAGATGCTGGTTTTTAATCAGAGTGAGTATAAAGCTGAATGTGTACTCACATTGCCTGCTAGTAGCCATCTGGCTCCAGTAGGAGTGCACAGTGGGCTCGGCATGCATGTTGGTACCTGCATCCCGGATCTAATGGAGGCTGTTACAGCACCAGAAGTGGTTAATAAGTACGGTCTATCCCAGCATGCATGCTGGGCTCACACTCCTGGATTTTATGTGGCTGTCGTGGCCCATAACAGGTAGGACTTAGCGTTAGGAGGATTTTATGTGGCTGTCATGGCCCATAGCAGGTCAGATTTAGCGTTAGTACCCACTCTAGGAGACAACCCTGTCGGGGTGAGTGGGCTTACTACCTTTTGATCAAAATGTAAACTAATGTCTCCACTGTTTGCATGCGATATCACTAATGTCCTCTTATAGCTCCCATCTAGGGCAGAGCTCTTGTTGCAGAGTGCTGTTGCATTTCTGTGTTTGTAGAAACAAAATATATGTTTTAACGGACAGTATGAAACATGGCCTGCAACAGCTGGGACACCAGATTCAGGGTATTGCTATTTTGGCAATAGAATTTCACCCCAGAACAAAATATATGTTTTTGCGGACACTATGAATCCTGGCCTGCAACAGCTGGGACACCAGATTCAGGGTATTGCTATTTTGGCAATTGAATGTCACCCCAGAACAAAATATTTGTTTTTGCGGACACTATGAATCCTGGCCTGCAACAGCTGGGACACCAGATTCAGGGTATTGCTATTTTGGCAATTGAATGTCACCCCAGAACAAAATATATGTTTTTATGGACACTATGAATCCTGGCCTGCAACAGCTGGGACACCAGATTCAGGGTATTGCTATTTTGGCAATTGAATGTCACCCCAGAACAAAATATATGTTTTTGCGGACACTATGAAACGTGGCCTGCAACAGCTGGGACACCCAAAACAGGGTATTGCTATTTTGGCAATTGAATGTCACCCCAGAACAAAATATATGTTTTTGCGGACACTATGAATCCTGGCCTGCAACAGCTGGGACACCAGATTCAGGGTATTTCTATTTTGGCAATTGATTTTCACCCCAGAACAAAATATAAGTTTTGACTAACACTATGAAACGTGGCCTGCAACAGCTGGGACACCAGATTCAGGGTATTGCTATTTTGGCAATCGAATGTCACCCCAGAACAAAATATATGTTTTTGCGGACACTATGAATCCTGGCCTGCAACAGCTTGGACACCAGATTCAGTGTATTGCTATTTTGGCAATTGAATGTCACCCCAGAACAAACTATATGTTTTTGCGGACACTATGAATCCTGGCCTGCAACAGCTGGGACACCAGATTCAGGGTATTGCTATTTTGGCATTGAATGTCACCCCAGAACAAAATATATGTTTTGACGGACACTATGAATCCTGGCCTGCAACAGCTGGGACACCAGATTCAGGGTATTGCTATTTTGGCAATTGAATGTCACCCCAGAACAAAATATATGTTTTTGCGGACACTATGAATCCTGGCCTGCAACAGCTGGGACACCAGATTCAGGGTATTGCTATTTTGGCAATTGAATGTCACCCCAGAACAAAATATATGTTTTTGCAGACACTATGAAACGTGGCCTGCAACAGCTGCGACACCAGATTCAGGGTATTGCTATTTTGGCAATTGAATGTCACCCCAGATCAAAATATATGTTTTTGCGGACACTATGAATCCTGGCCTGCAACAGCTGGTACACCAGATTCAGGGTATTGCTATTTTGGCAATTGAATGTCACCCCAGAACAAAATATATGTTTTTGCGGACACTATGAATCCTGGCCTGCAACAGCTGGGGCACCAGATTCAGGGTATTGCTATTTTGGCAATTGAATGTCACCCCAGAACAAAATATATGTTTTTGCGGACAATATGTATCTTGGCCTACAACAGCTGGGACACCAGATTCAGGGTATTGCTATTTTGGCAATTGATTTTCACCCCAGAACAAAATATATGTTTTGACGGACAGTATGAATCATCGCCTGCAACAGCTGGGACACCAGATTCAGGGTATTGCTTTTTTGGCAATTTAATGTCACCCCAGAACAAAATATATGTTTTTGCGGACACTATGAAACCTGGCCTGCAACAGCTGGGACACCAGATTCAGGGTATTGCTATTTTGGCAATTGAATGTCACCCCAGAACAAAATATATGTTTTTGCGGACACTATGAATCCTGGCCTGCAACAGCTGGGACACCAGATTCAGGGTATTGCTATTTTGGCAATTGAATGTCACCCCAGAACAAAATATATGTTTTTGCGGACACTATGAATCCTGGCCTGCAACAGCTGGGGCACCAGATTCAGGGTATTGCTATTTTGGCAATTGAATGTCACCCCAGAACAAAATATATGTTTTTGCGGACAATATGAATCTTGGCATACAACAGCTGGGACACCAGATTCAGGGTATTGCTATTTTGGCAATTGAATGTCACCCCAGAACAAAATATATGTTTTTGCGGACACTATGAAACCTGGCCTGCAACAGCTGGGACACCAGATTCAGGGTATTGCTTTTTTGGCAATTGAATGTCACCCCAGAACAAAATATATGTTTTTGCAGACACTATTATATTTTGCCAGCCACAGCTGAAACCACTGATCTATGGTATTGCTCTTTTGGCAATTGAATTTCACCCCGGAACAAAATATATGCTTTTGCGGACACTATGAATCCTGGCCTGCAACAGCTGGGACACCAGATTCAGGGTATTGCTATTTTGGCAATTGAATGTCACCCCAGAACAAAATATATGTTTTTGCGGACACTATGTATCCTGGCCTGCAACAGCTGGGACACCAGATTCGGGGTATTGCTATTTTGGCAATTGAATGTCACCCCAGAACAAAATATATGTTTTTATGGACACTATGAATCCTGGCCTGCAACAGCTTGGACACCAGATTCAGGGTATTGCTATTTTGACAATTGAATGTCACCCTAGAACAAAATATATGTTTTTATGGACACTATGAATCTTGGCCTGCAACAGCTGGGACACCAGATTCAGGGTATTGCTATTTTGGCAATTGATTTTCACCCAGGAACAAAATATATACTAAACAAAAACACATGGGGGGGTCAGTCAGCACTCCCTGTATGCAGGTGCACGTAGGTTATGGCAATTATACATACAAACACAGAAATGCAACAGCACTCTGCAACAAGAGCTCTGCCCTAGATGGGAGCTATAAGAGGACATTAGTGATATCGCATGCAAACAATGGAGACATTAGTTTACATTTTGATCAAAAGGTAGTAAGCCCACTCACCCCGACACGGTTGTCTCCTAGAGTGGGTACTAACGCTAAATCTGACCTGCTATGGGCCATGACAGCCCATCTAGGGCAGAGCTCTTGTTGCAGAGTGCTGTTGCATTTCTGTGTTTGTATGTATAATTGCCATAACCTGCGTGCACCTGCATACAGGGAGTGCTGACTGACCCCCCCCTTGTGTTTTTGTTTAGTATGTGTTGGAGGTGTGGCGACCTCCTTCCCAGTCGTGCACACCTGACTAGTTCTTCTGCCCTAGATGCTGGTTTTTAATCAGAGTGAGTATAAAGCTGAATGTGTACTCACATTGCCTGCTAGTAGCCATCTGGCTCCAGTAGGAGTGCACAGTGGGCTCGGCATGCATGTTGGTACCTGCATCCCCGGATCTAATGGAGGCTGTTACAGCACCAGAAGTGGTTAATAAGTACGGTCTATCCCAGCATGCATGCTGGGCTCACACTCCCTGGATTTTATGTGGCTGTCGTGGCCCATAACAGGTAGGACTTAGCGTTAGGAGGATTTTATGTGGCTGTCATGGCCCATAGCAGGTCAGATTTAGCGTTAGTAACCACTCTAGGAGACAACCGTGTCGGGGTGAGTGGGCTTACTACCTTTTGATCAAAATGTAAACTAATGTCTCCACTGTTTGCATGCGATATCACTAATGTCCTCTTATAGCTCCCATCTAGGGCAGAGCTCTTGTTGCAGAGTGCTGTTGCATTTCTGTGTTTGTAGGAACAAAATATATGTTTTAACGGACAGTATGAAACATGGCCTGCAACAGCTGGGACACCAGATTCAGGGTATTGCTATTTTGGCAATTGAATGTCACCCCTGAACAAAATATTTGTTTTTGCGGACACTATGAATCCTGGCCTGCAACAGCTGGGACACCAGATTCAGGGTATTGCTATTTTGGCATTGAATGTCACCCCAGAACAAAATATATGTTTTGACGGACACTATGAATCCTGGCCTGCAACAGCTGGGACACCAGATTCAGGGTATTGCTATTTTGGCAATTGAATGTCACCCCAGAACAAAATATATGTTTTTGCAGACACTATGAAACGTGGCCTGCAACAGCTGCGACACCAGATTCAGGGTATTGCTATTTTGGCAATTGAATGTCACCCCAGATCAAAATATATGTTTTTGCGGACACTATGAATCCTGGCCTGCAACAGCTGGGACACCAGATTCAGGGTATTGCTATTTTGGCAATTGAATGTCACCCCAGAACAAAATATATGTTTTTGCGGACAATATGAATCTTGGCATACAACAGCTGGGACACCAGATTCAGGGTATTGCTATTTTGGCAACTGATTTTCATCCCAGAACAAAATATATGTTTTGACGGACAGTATGAAACATCGCCTGCAACAGCTGGGACACCAGATTCAGGGTATTGCTATTTTGGCAATTGAATGTCACCCCAGAACAAAATATATGTTTTTGCGGACACTATGAAACCTGGCCTGCAACAGCTGGGACACCAGATTCAGGGTATTGCTATTTTGGCAATTGAATGTCACCCCAGAACAAAATATATGTTTTTGCGGACACTATGAATCCTGGCCTGCAACAGCTGGGACACCAGATTCAGGGTATTGCTATTTTGGCAATTGAATGTCACCCCAGAACAAAATATATGTTTTGACGGACACTATGAATCCTGGCCTGCAACAGCTGGGACACCAGATTCAGGGTATTGCTATTTTGGCAATTGAATGTCACCCCAGAACAAAATATATGTTTTTGCGGACACTATGAATCCTGGCCTGCAACAGCTGGGACACCAAATTCAGGGTATTGCTATTTTGGTAATTGAATGTCACCCCAGAAGAAAATATATGTTTTTGCGGACACTATGAAACCTGGCCTGCAACAGCTGGGACACCAGATTCAGGGTATTGCTATTTTGGCAATTGAATGTCACCCTAGAACAAAATATATGTTTTTGCGGACACTATTAATCCTGGCCTGCAACAGCTGGGACACCAGATTCAGGGTATTGCAATTTTGGCAATAGAATTTCACCCCAGACCAAAATATATGTTTTTGCGGACACTATGAATCCTGGCCTGCAACAGCTGGGACACCAGATTCAGGGTATTGCTATTTTGGCAATTGAATCTCACCCCAGAACAAAATATATGTTTTTGCGGACACTATGAATCCTGGCCTGCAACAGCTGCGACACCAGATTCAGGGTATTGCTATTTTGGCAATTGAATGTCACCCCAGAACAACATATTTGTTTTTGCGGACACTATAAATCCTTGCCTGCAACAGCTAGGAAACCAGATTCAGGGTATTGCTATTTTGGCAATTGAATTTCACCCCAGAACAAAATATATGTTTTGACGGACACTATGAAACGTGGCCTGCAACAGCTGGGACACCAGATTCAGGGTATTGCTATTTTGGCAATTGAATGTCACCCCAGAACAAAATATATGTTTTTGCGGACACTATGAAACGTGGCCTGCAACAGCTGGGACACCAGATTCAGGGTATTGCTATTTTGGCAATTGAATGTCACCCCAGAACAAAATATATGTTTTTGCGGACTCTATGAATCCTGGCCTGCAACAGCTGGGACACCAGATTCAGGGTATTGCTATTTTGGCAATTGAATTTAACCCCAGAAAAAAAATATATATTTTGGCGGACACTATGACACGTGGCCTGCAACAGCTGGGACACCAGATTCAGGGTATTGCTATTTTGGCAAGTGAATTACACCCCAGAACAAAATATATGTTTTGGCGGACACTATTATATTTTGCCAGCCACAGCTGAAACCAATGATTTATGGTATTGCTATTTTGGCAATTGAATTTCACCCCAGAACAAAATATATGTTTTTGTGGACACTATGAATCCTGGCCTGCAACAGCTGGGGCACCAGATTCAACGTATTGCTATTTTGGCAATTGAATGTCACCCCAGAACAAAATATATGTTTTGACGGACACTATGAATCCTGGCCTGCAACAGCTGGGACACCAGATTCAGGGTATTGCTATTTTGGCAATTGAATGTCACCCCAGAACAAAATATATGTTTTTGCGGACACTAAGAATCCTGGCCTGCAACAGCTGGGACACCAGATTCAGGGTATTGCTATTTTGGCAATTGAATGTCACCCCAGAACAAAATATATGTTTTTGCAGACATTATTATATTTTGCCAGCCACAGCTGAAACCACTGAATTATGGTATTGCTCTTTTGGCAATTGAATTTCACCCCGGAACAAAATATATGTTTTTGCGGACACTATGAATCATGGCCTGCAACAGCTGGGACACCAGATTCAGGGTATTGCTATTTTGGCAATTGAATGTCACCCCAGAACAAAATATATGTTTTTGCGGACTCTATGTATCCTGGCCTGCAACAGCTGGGACACCAGATTCGGGGTATTGCTATTTTGGCAATTGAATGTCACCCCAGAACAAAATATATGTTTTTGCGGACACTATGAATCCTGGCCTGCAACAGCTTGGACACCAGATTCAGGGTATTGCTATTTTGACAATTGAATGTCACCCTAGAACAAAATATATGTTTTTGCGGACACTATGAATCTTGGCCTGCAACAGCTGGGACACCAGATTCAGGGTATTGCTATTTTGGCAATTGATTTTCACCCAGGAACAAAATATATACTAAACAAAAACACAAGGGGGGGTCAGTCAGCACTCCCTGTATGCAGGTGCACGTAGGTTATGGCAATTATACATACAAACACAGAAATGCAACAGCACTCTGCAACAAGAGCTCTGCCCTAGATGGGAGCTATTAGAGGACATTAGTGATATCGCATGCAAACAGTGGAGACATTAGTTTACATTTTGATCAAAAGGTAGTAAGCCCACTCACCCCGACACGGTTGTCTCCTAGAGTGGGTACTAACGCTAAATCTGACCTGCTATGGGCCATGACAGCCCATCTAGGGCAGAGCTCTTGTTGCAGAGTGCTGTTGCATTTCTGTGTTTTTATGTATAATTGCCATAACCTACGTGCACCTGCATACAGGGAGTGCTGACTGACCCCCCTCTTGTGTTTTTGTTTAGTATGTGTTGGAGGTGTGGCGACCTCCTTCCCAGTCGTGCACACCTGACTAGTTCTTCTGCCCTAGATGCTGGTTTTTAATCAGAGTGAGTATAAAGCTGAATGTGTACTCACATTGCCTGCTAGTAGCCATCTGGCTCCAGGAGGAGTGCACAGTGGGCTCGGCATGCATGTTGGTACCTGCATCCCCGGATCTAATGGAGGCTGTTACAGCACCAGAAGTGGTTAATAAGTACGGTCTATCCCAGCATGCATGCTGGGCTCACACTCCCTGGATTTTATGTGGCTGTCGTGGCCCATAACAAGTAGGACTTAGCGTTAGGAGGATTTTATGTGGCTGTCATGGCCCATAGCAGGTCAGATTTAGCGTTAGTACCCACTCTAGGAGACAACCGTGTCGGGGTGAGTGGGCTAACTACCTTTTGATCAAAATGTAAACTAATGTCTCCACTGTTTGCATGCGATATCACTAATGTCCTCTTATAGCTCCCATCTAGGGCAGAGCTCTAGTTGCAGAGTGCTGTTGCATTTCTGTGTTTGTAGGAACAAAATATATGTTTTAATGGACAGTATGAAACATGGCCTGCAACAGCTGGGACACCAGATTCAGGGTATTGCTATTTTGGCAATAGAATTTCACCCCAGAACAAAATTTATGTTTTTGCGGACACTATGAATCCTGGCCTGCAACAGCTGGGACACCAGATTCAGGGTATTGCTATTTTGGCAATTGAATGTCACCCCAGAACAAAATATATGTTTTTGCGGACACTATGAATCCTGGCCTGCAACAGCTGGGACACCAGATTCAGTGTATTGCTATTTTGGCAATTGAATGTCACCCCAGAACAAAATATATGTTTTTGCGGACACTATGAATCCTGGCCTGCAACAGCTGGGACACCAGATTCAGGGTATTGCTATTTTGGCAATTGAATGTCACCCCAGAACAAAATATATGTTTTTGCGGACACTATGAAACGTGGCCTGCAACAGCTGGGACACCCGATTCAGGGTATTGCTATTTTGGCAATTGAATGTCACCCCAGAACAAAATATATGTTTTTGCGGACACTATGAATCCTGGCCTGCAACAGCTGGGACACCAGATTCAGGGTATTGCTATTTTGGCAATTGATTTTCACCCCAGAACAAAATATAAGTTTTGACTAACACTATGAAACGTGGCCTGCAACAGCTGGGACACCAGATTCAGGGTATTGCTATTTTGGCAATCGAATGTCACCCCAGAACAAAATATATGTTTTTATGGACACTATGAATCCTGGCCTGCAACAGCTGGGACACCAGATTCAGTGTATTGCTATTTTGGCAATTGAATGTCACCCCAGAACAAAATATATGTTTTTGCGGACACTATGAATCCTGGCCTGCAACAGCTGGGACACCAGATTCAGGGTATTGCTATTTTGGCAATTGAATGTCACCCCAGAACAAAATATATGTTTTTACGGACACTATGAATCCTGGCCTGCAACAGCTGGGACACCAGATTCAGGGTATTGCTATTTTGGCAATTGAATTTCACCCCAGAACAAAATATAAGTTTTGACGGACACTATGAAACGTGGCCTGCAACAGCTGTGACACCAGATTCAGGGTATTGCTATTTTGGCAATTGAATGTCACCCCAGAACAAAATATATGTTTTTGCGGACACTATGAATCCTGGCCTGCAACAGCTGGGACACCAGATTCAGGGTATTGCTATTTTGGCAATTGAATGTCACCCCAGAACAAAATATATGTTTTTACGGACACTATGAATCCTGGCCTGCAACAGCTGGGACACCAGATTCAGGGTATTGCTATTTTGGCAATTGAATGTCACCCCAGAACAAAATATATGTTTTTGCAGACACTATAAATCCTGGCCTTCAACAGCTGGGACACCAGATTCAGGGTATTGCTATTTTGGCAATTGAATTTCACCCCAGAACAAAATATATGTTTTGACGGACACTATGAAACGTGGCCTGCAACAGCTGGGACACCAGATTCAGGGTATTGCTATTTTGGCAATTTAATTTCACCCCAGAACAAAATATATGTTTTTGCGGACACTATGAAACGTGGCCTGCAACAGCTGGGACACCCGATTCAGGGTATTGTTATTTTGGCAATTGAATTACACCCCAGAACAAAATATATGTTTTGGCGGACACTATTATATTTTGCCAGCCACAGCTGAAACCACTGATTTATGGTATTGCTATTTTGGCAATTGAATTTCTCCACAGAAAATATTCTATCCTTTGTCAGACAGCTGACAGTATTATACTTGTCTAGCCAAAGCTGGAACACCAGATGTAGTGTATTGGCATCTGGGCAATTGTATTTAACCCTTTAATAAAATATTGAAATTGGTATCCTGAGTTTCTAGGGGTGACAATTAGCACAGCCAAGCCCCTGATGTAGGATATAGCAAAAAAAAACTAGTATTGATGGATTGATGGACTTGGTGGCAGCTTCTTCTGGTGCACCACAAGTCACAAAATGGCCGCCGATCACCCCAAAAAATAAGTGACAGAAAAACGCTCTGTGCAGCCTAAAAACCAGTGAGCAAGTAACTAGCAGAAGTTCAATCATTCACAGCTGTAGATCGATCCGTTCATTAGTTGCTGACTTTTCCCTGCCTAATCTCGCCCTCACAGAAGCTGCGTCCTCTCCCTACACTAAAACTCTAGCTGATTGTCTGCTGTGAAGCCCTTCAGAAAGCGGGAAGAAATCGCCGAACAACGGACCCGAACCCGAAACGTTTTTGAAAATGTCCGGGTCCGTGTCCCGAACACCCTAAAATTCGGTACGAACCCGAACTATGCTCAAACTGTTTGCTCAACACTAGACATGAACACATGGTGGAAATCTACGTTCTACATTTTGGCCAAGCTTTGTGAGCAGCAGAGGTCAGTTGTGGAATCCCAGCTGCAACATGGTTGTCGCCTTTCCAGTCAACTGCCACTATTCACAAGCGAGGAGTGGGCATTGATGTCAGACTTATGTGAGGTTTTAAAAAACTTTGATGATGGTTAGTGGTGATAACGCTATTATCAGCATAACCATCCCACTGTTGTGTCTACTCAAATGATCTCTGCTCACAATTAAGGAGGATGCTTTGAATGTGGCAGACGAGGTAATGGGGGAGGAGATGACACAGGGTGATAGCCAGACCTAGTCCATTTCTACTCAGCGTGAATTGGGCTATTAAGAGGAGGAGGAGGAGGAGGAAGAGGAGCTGGAGACACTTGCCTCTGCTACAGAGGCTAGTACCCATGGAACTTTAATTCCATCTGTTTAGAGTGGATGGGTAGAAGAGGAGGAGAAGAAAGAGGCGGATGAGTGTATGGAGAGTCATCCTGAAGTTGACATTGACGTCTTGCCTGTTGGTACTCTGGCACACATGTCTGACTTCATGTTAGGCTGCCATTCTTGCGACCCTCGCGTTATATCCATTTTAGGTAACACAGAGTTCTGGGTATTCACCCTTCTCAACCCCCGCTACAAAGAGAACTTCTCATCTCTCATTCCTTTGGTGGAGAGGACGAGTAAAACGTTGCAATACCAGGAGGTACTTGTTGACACATTGCTCCAAAATTTTCCATCTGACATTGCGGCCACCAGAGTCTGTACTTCCTTAGGCAACCGAGGAAGGGAGACAAGAGGAACACACAGTAGTTCCAACAGAGGCAGGGCAACACTTTCCAAGGCATGGGACACTTTGATGACACCCCGCCAGCAACCTCACCCTGAAGCGCAGCCTAGTGCTACAAGGACGGAAAAGTTTTGGAAGATGGTGAAGGAATACGTTGCAGACCTTGTCAGCGTCCTAAATGATCCCTCAGTGTCTTACAACTACTGTATGTCCAAGCTGGACACGTGGCATGAACTTGCGCTCTATGCCTTGGAGGTGCTGGCCGGCCCTGCCGCAGCGTACTGTCTGAGCGTCTATTTAGTTCTGCTGGTGGCATTATAAAAGATAAGCATATCCGCTTGTCCACTGACAATGCTGACAGGTAGACTCAGATAAAAATGAACAAGGCCTGGATTGCCCCTGACTAGGGTTGAACGAATCCGAACTGTAAACTTCGGGTTTGTACCGAACTTTACCAGTACCAGGGTTTTTGGTACCTGGACCCGGACATTTCCATAAAAGTTCAGGTTCAAGTTCAGTGATTTCCTGCCGCTTTTTAAAAGGCTGCAGGGCAGCCAATCAACAAGCATTTCACTAGTCTGCCCTTAGAAGCCATCACAGCCATGTCTACTAATGGCATGGCTGTGATTGGCAAAGAGAAGTATGTGACCCAACCTCTATATAGGCTGGAGTCACATGGCGCCACACGTCACTCTGCTCTTCTCTGTATGGGGATAGGATGCTGCTGTTACTGTGAGGGAGAGATTAAGGAAGAATTCTGTTGAACTTGGTGGTGGAGTGTTCAATCTTCAAACTACAGAGATTATTGATAGTGCTAGGCTATGAGCCCAGTGACACTGAAAAATAAGTTTAATCTATCTCCTTGTTCGGTGGGCGTCGGCGGCCATTTTTGCAAGTGCAGTGCCCTTGCAACTGCATGTGAACTGCATGTGTGCCAGGGACAATACTTTAATTATTTTCTGGTAGCACAATGGAGGACAAATTCCCTTTTTTGGCCGTTTAAGTACCCCTGCGGCCTGCAGTGCATACCTGGCAGTGAAAATGATTCAATTACATTAGTCTGTCATACTTCTTGTGCCCTATAGCAATTTTTTATCTGTCTGCCACAGACACTGCATATTCGACAGTCCAATAAAACCGCTAAATACTGCAGTAACCTTGCTGATATAAAAAAAAGCACACTTTTTTTGCAAGATAGTAAATTTATGGGCTATGCTGCATTTCTGACAGTCCAATTAAAACTTTACATACTGCAGTTACATTGCTGCTATAAAAAAGCACAAATCATCTGTTACATTGTTGGGTGACATTTTGCCAGTTTTGCCCTATGGAAACCCCTGCTCTGCATAAATGACAGCGCAGTAAATTTCTAAAAATCATCTGTTACTTTGGTGGGTGACATTTTGCCAGTTTTGCCGTATACAAACCCCTGCTCTGCATAAGTGACAGGGCGGTACATTTCGAAAAATCGTATGTTACATTATTGGGCCATAAAGTATCCCTGCACTGCATACCTGACTGGGAAATATATTCTGTAAGTTAGGTGGCCTTCAGATTGTTAGGTGATCTGTACCCCTTATTTCTTTCAAAGTACCCCTGCACTGCAAAACAGACAGGGAACTTAGTTCATTCCAATTGGCGATTACATTGTTGCCTGACATAAAGACTTTTTTGGCTGTGAAGCCAAAGGTAGTCTCCAACAACAATGTGTTTTGTTTTGTTTGTTTTTTTTATAAATTGGGGTAGACCCCAAATCATTGGGAAATATAAAAAAGAAAACAAAGAGTAAGTGCGCTGTAGTATAAGAATGGTTGGGTGAGATATTCATGTCTATTCTGCATAAGGCACAAACAAGTCCTGTGGGATCCATGCCTGGTCCTTTTTATTAAACATGAGATTGTCCAAGTTGGCTGTGGACAGGAGGCTGCGCTTGTCTGTGATAACGCCCCCAGCCGTGCTAAACACACGTTCAGACAATACACTTGGCTGCAGCGCAGGCCAGCACCTCCAAGGCATAAAGGTGAAGCTGAGGCCATGTCCCCCATTTGAAGACCCAGAAGTTGAATGCGGCAGACCCAGTGGCGTAGCTAGAAATGACTGGGCCCAACAACAAATTTTTTTATTGGGCCCCCTCCCCCAGTTTTTTGCAACCCCTTCCTTTCATGCTGCCCCCATTCCTGTGGTTACTAAAGATCGCTCTCTCAGGCCAGGCAGCTGTTCCATCCATTTTCAACACTGTCTATACTGCCACTGTATATAATTTCAATGTATAATACTGTTGAGGGGGCCCTGACAAAGTCTTTTAGTCCTCCTACTGCTGGATGGTCCCCTTCTTGGTCAGGGCCCCAAAGCAGCCGCTTTCCCTGCTTCCCCTGTAGCTACGACCCTGGGCAGACCCATCAGTCAGTACATGTAGGCGTGTGCACAGATACTATTCCACCATTTTGCTGAAATGCTGCCTCTTGCTAAGACGTTCCATATTTGCTGGTGGTGCTGGTTCTTGTGGCATGGTGACAAAGCTCTTTCACATTTCGGCCATGCTAACCCTGCCTTCTGAGGTGCGGGCGGTGACCCAGCTGCATTGGCGACTTCTTTCTCCTCCTCCTCTGCTTTAGCCCCCAGTGTCAGGTGTGAATGTCATCAGCAGCGAGTCTACCAGCGTCTTCCAATCAGGCTTCAGTGACAGAATTAAGGCCAGCATGTTGTCCTTATAACGGATCCAGCAGGGTGGCCACCCAGTAATCTGCACAAGTTAGAATGTGGGCAACTCGGCAGTCGTTGCACAGGCACTGCAGCAAGCTGTCCTCTGTGGCAGGTGTATCATCTGTGTCCTCTGTATCCCCCCAGCCATGCTCAAGTGATGGCCGTGAGCTGCTTTGGGTGCTACGCTGCTTTGAACACTAGTTTTTGTTATGATTTAAAATAAAAAGTCCTGATAACTGTGGAAATGTTACCCAACAATCTAACCAATAAATTTTATAAAATTATTTGCCTGTCACAGCTGTGGCTCAGGCCACAGGGGTCCTTGAGCACCAATAAAAGTGAATTTGTCTCACCAGAATCTATGAGCTGGATAAACGGAATTGATTTTCACTGTCAGGTGTTCAGGAATTTCTGCACCACCAAATTCAGCACATGCGCCAGGCAAAGGATGTGTGTCAAACTGGCTAGGCCCAGAGCTGCTACGAGATTTCGCCCATTATCGCACACCCCCAGGCCCGGGCTTGAGGCTCAGTGACACCAACCACTCATAGGTCTGTTGTTCCATGCCCGTCCGCAGCTCCTGCGCGGTGTGGGATTTGTCCCCCAAACAGATGAGTTTCAGAACAGCCTGCTGTCGTTTCCTTCTGGCTGTGCTGATGTTGGTGGTGAAGGTGTTATGCTGAAAAGATGAGGAGGTGGTAGAGGAGAAGGAAGCGGAGTGATTGGGAGATAGAGAGCTGAACGCTTCCATGGGACAGTGTGGAGATGCTTGGTGACGGTAAAAGATGTGGTGGCGTTGCTGCCACATCCTCTGTTTCTAGGATGGCAGGTGTCTCTGTCACTCACTTGTGCTCAGGTTTAGAACGTTTATTTTTACTTTTTATGTATTTTATGTTATTTTATGTTATTTCCTTATCCACATTTGTTTGCAGGGCACTTGTCCTACTCTTACCCCTATTTTGCTTCAATTTCCAGCCCTTTAGCCCTTTCCAGGACTTTTTTAGAGCCATTATAGTGCCCCAAATTTCGGGTCCCCATTGACTTCAATGGGGTTCAGGTTCGGGGTCAAGTTCCAGTCAAGTTTGGGTCCCGAACTGTAACTTTGCAGTTCAGTTCGGCCGAATCCAGCGAACCCGAACTTCCAGGTGTTCACTCAACACTACCCCTGACTTCTCCACTCCATCAGAGCAAAGCTGAACCAATGAGGAACAAAAACGCAGTTTAAATATATGCTTTATAATGTACTCAATCCACAAGAATCAGATGCACCCTTTTCACTGCAAAAAAAGGGTATATGTTTGAATCTTGTTTTCTCATCCACCTCCTCCTCCACCTCCTCTTCCAAGCAGAATATATATGCCCTCACTACAATGTTTTGTAAGGTTCGCTCGGCTTCAGGCCCTCACCTCTAATGTTTTATATGGTCTGCTCACCTTTAGAAACCAATATAATGTCCCAATAGTTTAAGCAACCCACACATGCAAATACAAACAAAACCAATAGAGTTGTATGGGTCACATCATAACAATAACTCTAGACAAGGGTTATCTGTGATAGTACCAAAGGCTTTATTAAATTGCATAGGACACATGACATAACACAGGACTCACATGATTAAAAACTACGGAATTATATGACGACCTCCGGGTCAAGCTCAGTAAAATCCTCCTTAACAAGTGCTTCACAATATCAAAATCAAGCCACCTCAGATGTACTTGGCGGTCCTGCCTTGCAGACACCAGTGAAGCGCAAATACAATAGCTCCATGGATCCGAGGAATGCGGAACCCAAGGTAATTAACCTATCTAATATTGAGTTGACCACCCCCCAAATTGAGGTCCTATCCTTGGGCTTATCCTTCAGCCCAGTGCCTTTATATGATAATTTTACAGCAATTAAAGATACTTTTTTGTTTGCAAGGAAATTGTTACTAAAGAAACATTATTCTAATATTGGCACTGATAATGTACTTTCCCCGGAGGAACTGGAGGCACTCCGAACATTAGAGGATTTACTGATGGAACAGGAGGTGAGTATATCCCAATTTCCCCCGTTCATTCGGGCTAGGTCAACCACTTCCCACCCCCGAAACCCCCCCCCCCCCCCGGGCCGTCTTTAAGTCCAGCTATTGAGACATTCGTGAAACTGGTGGTCAAGGAATTGGATAGTCTTCCAATCAAACGTCCATATGACAATCTCAATCATGAGCAACGTATTGCGTTACGGCAATTACGCAATATACGTGATGTCGTTTTTAAACCAGCTGATAAGGGGGGAATGTGGTGATATGGCCGGTGAGCATGTACGAGGCCGAGGCATATAGACAGCTTTGTGATACAAATTGCTATAAGAAACTGCCCTCTAATCCAACTGCTACCTTTTAATCCCAGATCGAGTATATTCTAGCTCAAGCTTTACAAACTGGCATTATCACTAAATCCGTACATGATGGGCTCTTGGTAAAACATCCTATCGTACCTACATTGTACCTATTACCAAAAGTACATAAATCTGCAACTAGACCACCAGGAAGACCGATTGTTTCGGGATGTAGCGGTCTATGTGAACCCATATGTCGCTTTTTAGACTTCTACTTAAAACCTTGTGTAGAGAGTCTTCCATCTTTTGTACGCGACTCCACAGAGGTCTTGAAACATCTTGACAATGTACAGATAGAAAGTGACATGTTCTTAGTGTCATGTGACGTTAATTCACTATACACATGCATTCAGCATGATCTGGGAATAAAAGCAGCACGTTTCTATTTAGAAACTCGGAATTTGACACCAGAATTGGTTGAACTACTGGTTATGCTATTGGAATTCATTCTAAAACATAACTCTTTTTTGTTCAAGGACCAACATTATTTGCAATTACGTGGGGTGGCAATGGGGGCGACTTGTGCGCCCTCATATGCCAACCTCTTTCTGGGCTTTTGGGAACGCGGACTAGAACAGAGATCCATGGATGAAGCTGCATGCCAGGTTATATCCTGGATGCGATTCATCGATGATGTTCTTTTCATTTGGCAAGGATCAGAGGCAGCGCTGCACATTTTTCTGGAGCAGCTCAATAAAAATGAGCGGAATATTATTCTGACACACCAAATATCCCAGAAACAAATGACATTTCTGGATATCCATATTTTGGTTTCTGTGGATGGTATGCTACAGACCAAAGTGCATCGTAAGGAGACTGCCGTTAATTCCTTATTTCATGCCTCTTCTTTTCACCCTAGGCACCAGAAAAGGTCCATACCAGTCGGCCAATTCTTACGGGCACGAAGACTCTGTACCACTCACATGGATTTTGAAAATGAATCAACTCTCTTGAAACAACGATTTGAACAGAGACAGTATTACCAAATTGACATTCAACAGGGGTACCAAAGGGTGAAAAGCACCACTAGGCAGTCCTTGCTCATACCTAAATATCGTGACACATCTGAAACCACCTCAACGGTCCGTATGATCACTAAATATAATCCTCAATGGAAAAACATGAGAAAGATATTCTCAAAATTTTGGCCCATATTGCAGTCTGATCATGTCTTGGAACGCATCATTACACCCACTCCGGCCTTTGTTGCCAAGCGCAGTAAAAATTTGGGTGATAGTCTAGTTTCTAGTCATTATATTCCATCTAAACCCAGCAACTTTTTGTCTATGTCCAAAGGACCCAGATGGGGTTCTATTCCTTGTGGTCATTGCAGTGCATGTAAAGTTTTGATTCAAACTAACACCTTTGACTCCTCTGGTCATCAGGAATATAAGATAGTACATTTTATCAATTGCAGCACTTCAGGCATTATTTACTATGCCACATGTCCATGTGGACAGATTTACATTGGAATGACCACACGTGAATTCCGCATCCGGATACATGAGCATCAAAGTGATATTCGAGCAGCAGCTAAGATTGATGCTCTTGATTGAGAAAAAATCAGAAAAATAAAATCGGTTGCAAGACATTTTCGACAAAAGCATGATAACAAATGGCAGGACTTGAAATTTCGCTGGATAGATCGGGTAACTCTGGGCTCAAGAGGTGGCAATCTATTTAAGAGATTAGAGCAAGTGAAAAGTAAATGGATTGTCAAACTTCGTACACAAATACCCTATGGTCTGAATGACAAAATTCCCTTTGCATCTTTTCTGTAATGCCAACCGTATGTGCTCTTGGTGCCTCCTTTTCATCATAGTTATTTTGATTTTAATACTCGTGGCATATGTGGTCTATGTGCATCAATTTATGGCAATGTAAATTATTGCCATTGTCTCTTTTAGTGTTGGGATTCCAATTAATATAAATATACTGGCTGCGCTTTTTAGTCAAATTTAGGTGTGGCTGAATGTTTGTATATTTGTACCATGTTTGAGCATGCAAGTAGTGTACTGATTATGAATATCAACCGTGATGAATGGGCTGACAATCCAATATGGATTACTGCAAAGTTCATGTGCATAACCTAAAAAATATTTTTTACAGGCACTTTTTCACTTGTACTCATGAAAAGCTTATTGATAAAACTTTTTGAATATATTTTTTCACAGATGATTCTTTTTCTTATCACTATTTGCATATGTGTATTAGTGGCAAAACATTTTTTATTTTACATTCACAGCCACAGTTATATATTCTGAAGCCTTTTTTTGGCGTGTATTAGTGGGGGGGGGGGTGCTTATTAGCCATTGTATGGTGAAGTGAGAAAATTACAGCCCTTTTTGGCATACATTAATTTCCTTTTTATTTACTTATTTGATCTAATGATATGTCAGACAGATAAGTGACAGGCCCTGCTGCACAGGGGAGGGGCATAGGCCTAAATGTTTCTGGCGCAGGCACAGTTTACAGCAGAGTAAGGGGGAGTGGCAGCAGTGGTCACTTTGAGAGGCCTGAGCTCCCAGTGTCAGCTAGCGGTCGTGTCTTGACCAGCAACCCAGCAGTTCTTGAATGGTTGACTCGATCTTTGACTTTGTCGCAAGTGACATCAGACACCCCCAGCCAAGTCGGTGGGTTCGTCAGACAGAACCCATAGCTGGCATGGCCCGGGAGCAGGCCCTATGCCCTCACCTGTTCTCAACCTGCCTCTATCCTTTTCTGTTCCCTCAGCCAGAGAAGTACTATATGCTGTGGGCTCATATCCACTATATAGTGAGGATGAGCTCCTAGAGGACAGTCAGCAACTACTGCCTAGCCAAGATCTGGAGGAGACATCTGCTGCTTCCTCTGGTAGGCTGGCAAGTAGTGATGAGGAGAGTGGTGTGGGAACTGGTGTTGCGAGCGGTCAGGCTCCTGGCTCAGAGACCGTTGAGGAGGACATCAGTGACGAGCAGACAGTACTTGATGATGATGTAGTCAATCACAATTGGGAGAGCCGGGTGATGAAGGGGCTTCATTATCATCAGGAGAAGAGGGCCTGTAGGTCTCTGCCAAAGTGCATGGCAGCTCCTACGTTTGGAGCTTTAACTACGGTCAAGGACAATATATGTCCTTTATGGCCCACTGGGTAAAGGTGGTTCCTGCCCAGCCAAAACAGCAACTTGGCCAGGTGACTCCGCTTCCACCTCCATGTTCTCACGCCGTTGGTCCTGAGACAATATCCGCCTATGCCTCTTCATCCTCCACCTTGTCCTCATCCTCCACTGCAAGGACAATTCACAGTGCCCCACTAGCATACCACATGATCAGGGCACGGCAGTGTGACGCTGTTCAGCACCTAGTTTGCCTGGGCGAACGGAGTCACACAGGGGAGGAACTGCTCCGTGTCCTTCATCAAGAAATCGAAACCTGTCTTTCTCCGCTACAACTCAAAATTGGAACCATGGTGACCGACATCGGAAAGAACATTGTGTCGGCGCTGCGTCAAAAAGGGCTGAGCCATACGTCCTGCATGGCGCACGTGTTCAATCTGGTTGTCGAGTATTTCCTGAAGTCTTCCACCCATCTGCAAGACATTCTAAAAAATGGGCGGGAAACTTTACATGCACTTAAGCCTCTCCTACACCGTCAAGCACACCCTCTTTGACTTACAGCGGCAGAACAGCATCCCCCCAACATAGGCTAATATGCGACGTTTCCACCTGTTGGACTTCCACCCTCCATATGTTGGACCCACTGTACGAACAGAGAAAGGACATAAACGATTTCTTGATGATACAGTCAGACAGATGTAATCCCCTGTGTAACTGTTAGTCAGTGACACCTGCCGTTTGCTTGTGCCCTTTGAGGAAGCCATTTATTTGTCACTTGCCAGGACTAAAGAATGAACAACGTCAGTCCACTGATTCAAATCCTAGAAAAAATGCTGGTAAATCTGGCTGGTCAGAAGACTGGAGACGTTGTGCCGACATCTCACGGCCACAAGAGCCCTGTGGGGACTGAACTGGAGGAGGAGGAGGACATTGGAGCACAAGCAATGTGTAACGAAATGGGTGGTTTTCCTACACAGGTGACAGGAGAGGAGGAGCAGAAGCACCCGGAGAAGCAAGAGGGAGATGAGGAAGGCGAGGCAGATGACCCAGACACACCATGGCAGTATGCAGTGGAGATGGAGGTAGGAAGTCTCTCTGAGTCAATTGCGCAAATGGCCCGATGCATGCTCACTTTCTTGCATAGTGATAGCCGAATTGTCACCATTCGGTAGAGGGATGACTACTGGCTCTCCACCGTGTTAGACCCTCTCTACCGGTCCAAAATGAGGGCCTTTTTTACACTCGCTGAGAGGGAGGACAAACTGAACTACTATAGAGACATCCTATATAGTCAGTTGGCCGCTGCCTATCTGCGCCATCATCCATCCTCTCTTAGGTCTGACCAGGGGGCCCTCTGCGCTCACGTTCCACTGCCATGGCTGCTGTAGGGGGTGGGGTGGCAGGAGCAGTACCATCTCTATCAGCAGCAGCCTGAGTCTAGAGTCGCTGATGAGCAGCTTTCTTCACCCGCATAGTGAAGAAAGTACTCACCAGCAGCTAGACATAACGCAGAACCTGAACCAGCAGGTGGTGGCATACTTGGAGTGCACCCTGCCAGCCGTGATTGAAGATTTGCTGGACTACTGGGCAGCCAAACTGGATTTGTTGGCGCAACTGGCCGAGTTTGTCCTGGAAAACTGTCCTGCACGGCTAGTAGTGTGGCATCAGAGCGGGTGTTTAGTGTGGCAGGGGCCATAGTTCCCCCAAGGAGAACTTGCCTGTCCCCCCAAAATGTGGAGAGACTGACCATTGTCAAAATGAATCAGGTGTGGATCAGCCAGGATTTCCACCCACCAATGCCTGCCTGATGCATCAGATTAGATCATCCGTGCTGCCTTACCCAAACCTTGACAAAAGAGACCGGTTTCTTCTGGCTACCTGCCTCAGCTACTATTCTGATGCTGCCACCCGCCTGATACTAAACATCTGATACCAACTGCTCCTTCTCACACCCACCATCATCAGCGGGTGGGTGTGAGTGCCACCTACTGTGGTCTCCTGATGGTGCTGTCACCTCCAAATATGTCACCTTGCCACTGTGTGGTCTCCTGATGCTGCTGCCACCTCAACACTATGTCACCTTGCCACTCTGTGGTCTCTTGATGCTGCTGTGAAAAGAAACAAGGATGATAAAGCACTACCTGTGGAACAGTGTCCACTAATCCATTCCGTGGCGGTGCAAGGCAATGCAAGGTTCTGGCCCTAGGGACCCCTCCAATAGCGTTAAAAAACTGTCAAAAATCACAGCACTGCAATTCTTTATTTCTTTATTTCACCAAAAAAAAATGACTTTTCGACTCAGAGAGAGAGTCTTTATTAAGCATATCAATAACATCAAGTGAGACATATATATATATATATATATATATATATATATACATAGTGCAGATACAGATGCATCATCGCTAGCGCTCCCTTCAGACTCGCCTTAGCGCATAGCGATATCCAATTCCATTAGTAAACCCGAAGCTCGTAAATAGACTAGTTAGAAAATTCTGGCTGCAATTTAGGTTTGCAAACACCAGAGAGCGCATGGAACTACATACCTAACCCATTCAGGAAGTCTGAAATTAGTTGCAGAGTTACATCGGACAATCTATGCTTTTATATTATTATATGGTCAGGAGCATTACATAGTAACATAGTATATAAGACCGAAAAAAGACATTTGTCCATCCAGTTCGGCCTGTTTCCTACACGTTGATCGAGAGGAAGGCAAAAAACCCCTGTGAGGCAGAAGCCAATTTTCCCCACTTAAGGGGAAAAAATTCCTTCCTGACTCCAATCAGGCAATCAGAATAACTCCCTGGATCAACGACCCCTCTCTAGTAGCTATAGCCTGTAATGTTATTACACTCCAGAAATACATCCAGGCCCCTCTTGAATTACTTTATTGTACTCACCATCACTACCTCCTCAGGCAGAGAGTTCCATAGTCTCACTGCTCTTACCGTAAAGAATCCTTTACTATGTTTGTGTACAAACCTTCTTTCCTCCAGACGCAGAGGATGTCCCCTGGGGATAAATAAATGATGGGAGAGATCTCTGTACTGACCCCTGATATATTTATACATAGATATTAGATATCCCCTCAGTCGTCTTTTTTCTAAAGTGAATAACCCTAATTTTGATAACCTTTCAGGGTACCGTGGTTGCCCCATTCCAGTTATTACTTTAGTTGCCCTCCTCTGAACCATCTCCAGCTCTGCTATGTCTGCCTTGTTCACAGGAGCCCAGAACTGTACACAGTACTCCATGTGTGGTCTGACTAGAGATTTGTAAAGTGGTAGGACTATGTTCTCATCACGGGCATCTATGCCCCTTTTGATGCAACCCAATATCTTATTGGCCTTCGCAGTAGCTGCCTGACACTGTTTTTTACAGCTTAGTTTGCTGTTTATTAAAATTCCTAGATCCTTTTCTATGTCAGTGTTACCGAGTGTTTTACCAATGTGGGGAGTCGCTCTGGTAGATAGCGGTGCGAGTGCAGTACAGAGGCAAAACAAGGAGTCCAGAACGTGCAATAAACAGTGTTTTATTCACACTGACATATAATAAAGTCCAAACAGTCACTTTGTGTTAATTTCTCACACAACAGAAAACGTACGGCAAAACAAAAAGTCCAATATCGGTTCCAATCACCTGGGAAGTGTAGGTGCGTGTTCGCACCTGGCTGTTAGCCCAGCCGCAGGACAATCACACTCAGGCTTTCAGGCCGACTGCACACCTCTTTTCTGTGCTCTAGCTTCCAGGTCAGAGAGCTCCACAACACTGTTAGCAGCTCCAGGTCAATCACCTCCCAGCTGCTGGTGCTGGCTGAGTTTTTAAACCCAGCCCAAAACCAGGACTGGGTCGTGGGGAGCAGCCACCCACCCTACACTTTAGCTGCTCCCGGTAAGAGCTGGCCCGGATCGGCTTTGCAGCCATGCTATTTAGCAAATGTGTCAGTAGCACTACCTGCTACTGACATCAACAAACGGCTCTTACCTCACCGAGGCTATGAACCTCGGTGACACGTACCTGCCATCTAGGACGGCACCCTGCACCTTACCACATACCCCCCCCCCCTTTGTTCAACCCTGAGGGGGTGGACACACGACAAACAGTGTACCCGGGAGAGCGCGTCTGCATTTTTTAACAACCGGCCCGCTCTGTGCTCCACCGTGAATTTAAAATTCTGTAGGGACAGAAACCACCTGGTGACCCGGGCATTCCTCTCTTTGGCTTGGCACATCCACTTGAGTGGGGAGTGGTCGGTCACCAGGCTGAAGCTTCTGCCCAACAGGTAATAACGGAGGGCCTCGAGTGCCCACTTGATGGCCAGGCACTCTCTCTCGACTATGCTGTACCTGGTCTCGGCTGGGGTGAGCTTGCGGCTGAGGAAGACAACGGGATGCTCCTCCCCGTTGACTTCCTGCGATAGTACCACACCAAGGCCAACCTCAGAGGCGTCGGTCTGGACAATGAACTCTTTCCTGAAATCGGGTGTCACCAAAACCGGGGACCCACACAGGGCAGATTTCAGGGCGGAGAAAGCCTTTTCCGCCTGCTCATTCCAGTGGACCATCCCTGTCTTACGCCCCTTTAATAACTCTGTCAATGGCGAAGCGATAGTGGCAAAGTGGGGCACAAACCTCATGTAATACCCCACAATCCCCAGGAACGACTTTATCTGCCTGGTGGTGACCGGTCGGGGCCAACTCCGTATTGCCTCTACCTTATTTACCTGAGGCTTGATGACTCCCCGCCCAATGACATACCCCAGGTATTTGGTCTCTTCCAACCCAATCGCACACTTCTTTGGATTGGCGGTTAGACCAGCTTTCCTCAGGGCATCCACTACCGCCTGCACTTTGGGCAAATGGCTTTCCCAGTCGGTGCTGTGGATGATTACATCATCTAAGTAGGCCGAGGCGTACCGACGATGTGGTCGCAGCACTATGTCCATTAACCTTTGGAAGGTGGCGGGGGCGCCATGCAGGCCAAAGGGTAACACCTTGTAGTGATACTGGCCCTGCGGGGTAACAAAAGCGGTTTTTTCCTTGGCCGACTCCGTTAAGGGTACCTGCCAGTACCCTTTAGTGAGGTCCAGCACAGAAAAATAACGGGCTTGTCCTAAATTCTCAACAAGCTCGTCTACCCGGGGCATGGGATACGCGTCAAACTTGGACACTTCATTTAACTTGCGAAAGTCGTTGCAGAACCGCAACGTCCCATCCGGCTTGGGTATTAGAACTATGGGGCTGGCCCACTCACTTTTCGACTCCTCAATGACATCGAGCTTCAGCATTAATTGCACTTCCTCCGCGATGGCCCGTCGCCGAGCCTCGGGTACCCGGTATGGTTTTAACCGGATCTTGGCCTGAGGCTCAGTGACGATGTCATGTCGGACGAGAGATGTGCGGCCAGGGAGGTCCAAGAACACATCCGTGTTCCGACTGATGAACTCCCTGACTTCCTGAACTTGTTTGGAAGACAGGCTGTCTGCAATTTTTACCGTGGTTACGGCTTCACAGGCCTCGAACTGTGGGGCTGGACCCTTTTCACCTAGAAGCCCTGGCCGGGGCTGTGGTCGTCGGCCGTGTCCCTATCTTTCCACGGCTTTAGTAAATTCACGTGGTACACCTGCTCCGGCTTGCGCCGCCCTGGCTGGTGTACTTTGTAATTTACTTCCCCTACCTTCTCGATCACCTCATAGGGGCCCTGCCACCTAGCTAAGAATTTGCTGTCAAGGGTGGGTACCAGAACCAAAACCCGATCTCCCGGATTGAAGCCCCGTACCCGAGTCTGACGATTGTACACCCTACTCTGGGCTTGTTGCGCTGCCTCCATATGCTCCCGGACCAGCGGCAACACCCTTTCCATCCGGTCCTGCATCTGGGTGACATACTCAATGACACTTTTGTGGGGGACAGGCTGTTGTTCCCATGCTTCCTTGGCGATATCCAACAGGCCCCGAGGGTGTCTGCCATAAAGCAGTTCGAAGGGCGAGAACCCAGTAGAGGCCTGGGGTACCTCTCGCACTGCGAACATGAGATAGGGCAGAAGCAGGTCCCAGTCCTTCCCATCTCTAGACACCACCCTTTTTAACATATTTTTTAAAGTTTGGTTAAACCTCTCGACAAGACCGTCCGTTTGCGGATGGTAAACGGACGTCTACAATTGCTTTATACGCAACAATTTACACAGTTCCCTCATAACTTTGGACATAAAAGGGGTCCCTTGGTCTGTCAGAACCTCTTTTGGCAGGCCCACACGGGAAAACATTTCCATTAACTCTTTGGTAATGAGCTTAGCTGAGGTATGTCGCAGAGGCACTGCCTCCGGATACCGAGTGGCATAGTCGAGAACTACCAAAATGTGTTGGTGGCCCCTGGCAGACTTTGGTACAGGCCCAATTAGATCCATAGCGATTCGCTCAAACGGGACCTCAATAATTGGAAGCGGTACCAGAGGACTACGGAAATGTGGCTGGGGGCTATTTATCTGACAGGTGGGACAGGACTTACAATAATTTTCTACCTCCTTGAACACACTGGGCCAATAAAACCGCTGCAGTATGCGGTCCTGCGTTTTCTGCCACCCCAGGTGACCCCCAAGAACATGTTGGTGGGCAACAAAATGGGGAAATATTAACTCAGCCCCTGGTTTCTGGGGTTTACCATCAATTTCCAGCACATTCTCCCAGGCCCTGGTTAGGGTTTGGTCCCGGTGTTGGGCGGTCTCAAAATTATCTCCGGAGACGTGGAGGTCTGCCAACTCAGGTCCGGGTGGCAAGTCCTCCATGTCCCCCACAATTACACTCAGTGGGGGTGTCTCCCCCTCTATCACAGAAGTGGTGGTCACCCCTACCGCAGGCCCTTCGGACTCGGGCTCCCAGGGCTCTGGCCTCCCACAGGAACCAGGCCCCTCTGCTAGGGTTACCCCTGTCTCAGGGCTATTAGTCACTTTCACCTCAGGCCATAGTGACGGAAAACCAGGGAAGTCTCTCCCAATTATTAGTTCATAAGGTAGCTTTGCGGAGATCGCCACTTCACAAGTCCATGTGCCGGCCGCCGTGGACAGAGACATTACAGCCGTGGGATAGTCCTTTAAGTCTCCGTGTATGCACACCACACCAACTTTCCGGCCCGTATACTGGGAGGGCTGTACCAGGGCAGCACTTACCAGGGTTACTAGGCTCCCTGAGTCCAGCAGCGCCACTGCCAAATTATCACCCACTTGCACCTGGCACAGATGACGATTGTCTATTGTCTCGGGGGTGCCGGTCGCACACAGTCTCCGGGCATACATGGAAGCCCGGTACCCATAATTAGTCTCCATGGGTTCTCCCCACTGTGGACAGTCGGCCCTCACGTGGCCAGGCTCGTGACACCGCCAGCAGACTATCGGGGCCGGGTCTACAGGGGGTACACCCCGAGCAGGTGTCTCGGGTACCAGTCGTCGGGACTGGATGGGAGACCTCCGGGGTTTGACCGGCCCCCTCCCAACAACACCCCCTTTCAAGTTTTTTGTGGCCTCATAGCGCTCCACCAGGTCGACCATTTCCAGGGCATTAGTGGGTGACACCTGGTCGATCCAGTGCTGAAGGGGGTACGGCAAGGCCCAACAGAACATGTCAGCCAGCAGACGGTCCAGCATAGCAGCCGGACTTAGAATATCAGGCTGCAGCCATTTTTGCAACCTGTGCAGCAACTCATAGTACTGCGGCCGGGCGGGTTCAGCCGCTTTGAAGTCCCACTGGTGGACCCGCTGAGCCCGGACTAACACGTTCACCCCCAGTCTGGCCAGGATCTCCCCCTTCACCGTGGGGTAATCAGCAGCCTGGTCATCTGCCAAATCAGAGAATACCTGCTGGGGTCCGGACGCCAGGAACGGAGCGACCACTTCAGCCCACTGGTCACGGGGTAACTTCTCCCTAACGGCCACCTTTTCAAAGACCGACAGATATGTCTCAACGTCGTCTGAGGGGGTCATCTTTGGGATCGCCGCACGGACCGCTTTCCGGGCATCATGGACGTGTTGGGACGCTCCTGCCGTTTGCAAAGCCATCACGTGTTGTAAAAGCAGCTGATTAGTCTCCTGCTGCTGCTTGTTAGCCTCCCGCTGCTGCAAGTTAGCCTCCACAAGGGCTTTTACAACCGCCTCCATTTTGTCAGGGATCACAGGCTGCAACTTTGCCGGCCTAATATAGGACATCCAGTCGTGCCCAGCAGAAACAAAAAATTTTCGGCGTTCACGCCAGCCTCACTGCGCATGCCCGCATCCGACACCAAATGTGGGGAGTCGCTCTGGTAGATAGCGGTGCGAGTGCAGTACAGAGGCAGTCCAGAACGTGCAATAAACAGTGTTTTATTCACACTGACATATAATAAAGTCCAAACAGTCACTTTATGTTAATTTCTCACACAACAGAAAACGTACGGCAAAACAAAAAGTCCAATAACGGTTCCAATCACCTGGGAAGTGTAGGTGCGTGTTCGCACCTGGCTGTTAGCCCAGCCGCAGGACAATCACACTCAGGCCTTCAGGCCGACTGCACACCTCTTTTCTGTGCTCTAGCTTCCAGGTCAGAGAGCTCCACAGCACTGTTAGCAGCTCCAGGTCAATCACTTCCACAGCTGCTGGTGCTGGCTGAGTTTTTAAACCCAGCCCAAAACCAGGACTGGGTCGTGGGGAGCAGCCACCCACCCTACACTTTAGCTGCTCCCAGTAAGAGCCGGCCCGGATCGGCTTTGCAGCCATGCTATTTAGCAAATGTGTCAGTAGCACTACCTGCTACTGACATCAACAAACGGCTCTTACCTCACCGAGGCTATGAACCTCGGTGACACGTACCTGCCATCTAGGACGGCACCCTGCACCTTACCACACCAGTTAGTATGTACGGGTGACTTGCATTATTCCTTCCCATGTGTATAACTTTACATTTGTCAGTGTTAAACTATACAGTACGTCCTTCCTCCAGCAAATTCAGCATTAGGGGCGACTACACCAGATGAAAGAGCGCGGCGCGATCTGATATTAGTGGCCAGGATCAAACACCAGCACGCCATATTCATGTGGAGATTCATCCCACATTGAGTGGGATAATACAACAGCTCCAACGAACAAGGTACTGAAAAATGACCAACAACCAAGGTGGAGTACTGTAAGTGCAAATACTGTACTCCAGCATCTTTGAGACTATTGTACCGAAGCGCATACAAATAATCATTCACCCGAATGCTATTTTGTTGTTATACATACGTGGATGCCCAAAAAATATATAGCAAATACCTGTGCATTCAACAAATATCTGCTATTTTGATTTTATTTATTTTGCTGGCTTACATCGGGAAACAGGTTGCGCTGTCATTCACAGACAACAAGCTTCCTGTAGGGGGGAGGGGGAGTGCAGCCCCAATCAGAGCCGCAGTAAAGTACATGTTTCAGAGGTAGCATTGAATATACGGTATATGTGTATATACATGTGTGTATATATATATGTGTGTGTGTGTGCTCATATATACTGTACATGTATACATGTGTATATATAGATAAATGTGTGTGTAATTACATATAGATATTTACAGTATGTATCTATTGCTCTCCGCAACCCTGCAGCATTAAAACATAGTTAACTATATTTAATAGTAAATGGCCATGAAAAAAGTAAAAAGAAAAAATGAAAAAAGAAAGAGAAAAATTGAAAGAAAATAATTGTTTTGTTAAAAATTAAGGATGTAAAATGTAGGGTATAAAATAGTTAATCGGCAGTACAGTTCCTGGTCACACCAGTGGAAGTCCGTGCTGTAGGCTAGAATGACGTTCACTTGTTCCACAATGTGGTGTTTATGTCCAGCCTATTCTGTAGGGATTCACACTGGTAAGGTATACCATAAATCCCCAGGCAAAAGTGTGCATTGATCTAGTAAGCAGTAAAACACTTAGCCGAAATGGCACCTTTATATCAATTCTGTAGAGGAGCGTCTTGCATAGGGATATAATTAGAGATGAGCGAACACCTGGATATTCGGGTTCGAGAAGTTCGTCCGAACTTCCCGAAAATGTCCGGGTTCGGGATTCGAACACGAGCCGAACCCATTGAAGTCAAAGGGGACCCGAACTTTTAGGCACTAAAAAGGCTGTAAAATAGTCCAGGAAAGGGCTAGAGGGCTGCGAAAGGCAGCAAAATGTAGGTAAATCCCCTGCAAACAAATGTGGATAGGGAAATGAATTAAAATAAAATAAAATAAATAAAAATTAACCAATATCAATTGGAGAGAGGTCCCACAGCAAGGAATCATGTGTCATATCACCCACCACTGGAGAAGGCCATTCTCATTTAGTTCGGACCAGCACCCAGACAGAGGAGAGAGGTCCCACATCAAGGAATCATGCGTCATATCAACCACCACCGGAGAAGGCCACTCTCATATATTTTGGACCAGCACCCAGACAGAGGAGAGAGGTCCCACATCAAGGTATCATGCATCATATCAACCACCACTGGAGAAGGCCACTTTCAGTTATTTAGGCCCAGCACCCAGACCGAGGATACAGGTTCCACAGCAAGGAATCATGCGTCATATCACCCATCACCGGAGAAGGCCACTCTCATTTATTTTGGACCAGCACCCAGACAGAGGAGAGAGGTCCCACATCAAGGAATCATGCGTCATATCAACCACCACCAGAGAAGGCCACTCTCATTTATTTCGGACCAGCACCCAGACAGAGGAGAGAGGTCCCACAGCAAGGAATAATGCGTCATATCAACCACCACTGGAGAAGGCCACTTTCAGTTATTTAGGCCCAGCACCCAGACCGAGGATACAGGTTCCAAAGCAAGGAATCATGCGTCATATCAACCACCAACGGAGAAGGCCACTCTCATTTATTTTGGACCAGCACCCAGACAGAGGAGAGAGGTCCCACAGCAAGGAATCATGCGTCATATCAACCACCACTAGGGGAAGGCCACTTTCAGTTATTTAGGCCCAGCACCCAGACCGAGGATACAGGTTCCACAGCAAGGAATCATGCGTCATATCAACCACCAACGGAGAAGGCCACTCTCATATATTTTTGACCAGCACCCAGACAGAGGAGAGAGGTCCCACATCAAGGAATCATGCGTCATATTAACCACCACCGGAGAAGGCCACTCTCATTTATTTTGGACCAGCACCCAGACAGAGGAGAGAGGTCCCACAGCAAGGAATCTTGCATCATATCAACCACCAACGGAGAAGGCCACTCTCATTTAGATCGGACCAGCACCCAGACAGAGGAGAGAGGTCCCACAGCAAGGAATCATGCGTCATATCAACCACCACTGGAGAAGGCCACTTTCAGTTATTTTGGCCCCAGCACCCAGATAGAGGAGAGAGGTCCCACAGCAAGGAATCATGCGTCATATCAACCACCAACGGAGAAGGCCACTCTCATTTATTTTGGACCAGCACCCAGACAGAGGAGAGAGGTCCCACAGCAAGGAATCATGCGTCATATCAACCACCACTGGAGAAGGCCACTTTCAGTTATTTAGGCCCAGCACCCAGACCGAGGATACAGGTTCCACAGCAAGGAATCATGCGTCATATCAACCACCACGGAGAGGCCACTCATTTATTTTGACCAGCACCAGACAGAGGGAGAGGTCCACAGCAAGGAATCATGCCATATCAACCACCACTGGAGAAGGCCACTTTCAGTTATTTAGGCCCAGCACCCAGACCGAGGATACAGGTTCCACAGCAAGGAATCATGCGTCATATCAACCACCACTGGAGAAGGCCACTCTCATTTATTTTGGACCAGCACCCAGACAGAGGAGAGAGGTCCCACAGCAAGGAATCAGGCGTCATATCGACCACCACTGGAGAAGGCCACTCTCATTTATTTTGGACCAGCACCCAGACAGAGGAGAGAGGTCCCACAGCAAGGAATCATGCGTTATATCAACCACCACTGGAGAAGGCCACTTTCAGTTATTTCGGCCCCAGCGCCCAGATAGAGGAGAGAGGTCCCACAGCAAGGAATCATGTGTCATATCAACCACCAACGGAGAAGGCCACTCTCATTTATTTTGGACCAGCACCCAGACAGAGGAGAGAGGTCCCACAGCAAGGAATCATGCGTCATATCAACCACCAATGGAGAAGGCCACTCTCATTTATTTCGGACCAGCACCCAGACAGAGGAGAGAGGTCCCACAGCAAGGAATCATGCGTCATATCAACCACCACTGGAGAAGGACATTCAGTTATTTAGGCCCAGCACCCAGACCGAGGATACAGGTTCCACAGCAAGGAATCTTGCGTCATATCAACCACCAATGGAGAAGGCCACTCTCATTTATTTCGGACCAGCACCCAGACAGAGGAGAGAGGTCCCACAGCAAGGAATCATGCGTCATATCAACCACCACTGGAGAAGGACATTCAGTTATTTAGGCCCAGCACCCAGACCGAGGATACAGGTTCCACAGCAAGGAATCTTGCGTCATATCAACCACCACTGGAGAAGGCCACTCTCATTTATTTTGGACCAGCACCCAGACAGAGGAGAGAGGTCCCACAGCAAGGAATCATGCGTCATATCAACCACCAATGGAGAAGGCCACTCTCATTTATTTCGGACCAGCACCCAGACAGAGGAGAGAGGTCCCACAGCAAGGAATCATGCGTCATATCAACCACCACTGGAGAAGGACATTCAGTTATTTAGGCCCAGCACCCAGACCGAGGATACAGGTTCCACAGCAAGGAATCTTGCGTCATATCAACCACCACTGGAGAAGGCCACTCTCATTTATTTTGGACCAGCACCCAGACAGAGGAGAGAGGTCCCACAGCAAGGAATCATGCGTTATATCAACCACCACAGGAGAAGGCCACTCTCATTTATTTTGAACCAGCACCCAGACAGAGGAGAGAGGCCCCACAGCAAGGAATCATGCGTCATATCAACCACCACCGGAGAAGGCCACTCTCATTTATTTTGGACCAGCACCCAGACAGAGGAGAGAGGTCCCACAGCAAGGAATCATGCGTCATATCAACCACCACCGGAGAAGGCCACTCTCATTTATTTTGGACCAGCACCCAGACAGAGGAGAGAGGTCCCACAGCAAGGAATCATGCGTCATATCAACCACCACTTGAGAAGGCCACTTTCAGTTATTTAGGCCGAGCACCCAGACAGAGGAGAGAGGTCCCACAGCAAGGAATTATGCGTCATATCACCCACCACTGGAGAAGGCCACTTTCAGTTATTTCGGCCCAGCACCCAGACAGAGGAGAGAGGTCCCACAGCAAGGAATCATGCTTCATATCAACCACCAACGGAGAAGGCCACTCTCAGTTATTTCGGACCAGCACCCAGACAGAGGAGAGGTTCATTCAACTTTGGGTTGCACCGCAAGATCATGGTAAAGTTAAAAAAATGAGGATTCAATAAAGAAGTGCCCCGGAGTACAAGAATACATGGTTGATGGGGAGGCAGTTATAAATGTTTATTCTGCACAAGGGAGGCACAGGTCCTGTGGGATCCATGCCTGGTTCATTTTTATGAACGTCAGCTTGTCCACGTTGGCTGTGGACAGGCAGCTGCGTTTGTCAGTAATGACGCCCCCTGCCGTGCTGAATACACGTTCAGACAAAACGCTGGCCTCAGGGCAGGCCAGCACCTCCAAGGCATAAAATGCTAACTCTGGCCACGTGGACAATTTGGAGACCCAGAAGTTGAATGGGGCGGAACCATCAGTACGTGGAGGGGTGTGCAGACGTCCTGTTCAACCATGTTAGTGAAATGCTGCCTCCTGCTAACACGTTCCGTATCAGGTGGTTGTGCAATTAGCTGTGGCGTGGAGACAAAACTTTTCCACATTTCTGCCATGCTAACCCTGCCCTCAGAAGAGCTGGCCGTGACACTACTGCATTGGCGACCTCTTGCTCCTCCTCTGCCTTCGCCTTGGGCTTCCACCTGTTCCCCTGTGACATTTGGGAATGCTCTCAGGAGCGCCTCTACCAGCGTGCGCTTGAACTCGTGCATCTTCCTATCACGCTACAGTGCAGGAAGTAAGGTGGGCATATTGTCTTTGTACCGGGGATCCAGCAGGGTGGCAACCCAGTAGTCCGCACATGTTAAAATGTGGGCAACTCTGCTGTCGTTGCACAGGCACTGCAGCATGTAGTCGCTCATGTGTGCCAGGCTCCCCAGAGGTAAGGACAAGCTGTCCTCTGTGGGAGGCGTATCGTCATCGTCCTCCGTATCCCCCTAGCCACGCACCAGTGATGGGCCTGAGCAGTGTCGGGTGCCACCCCGCTGTGAACCTGCTTCATCCTCCTCCACCTCCTCCTCATCCTCCTCGTCCTCCAGTAGTGGGCCCTGGCTGGCCACAATTGTACCTTGCCTTTGCTGTTGCAAAAAACCTCCCTCTGAGCCACTTCTAACAGACTAGCCTGAAAGTTCAAAAAATGACCCCTCATTCTCCTCCTCCTCCTCCTGGGCCACCTCCTCCTCCATCATCGCCCTAAGCGTTTTCTCAAGGAGACATAGAAGTGGTATTGTAACGCTGATAACGGTGTCATCGCCACTGGCCATGTTGGTGGAGTACTCGAAACAGCGCAACAGGGCACACAGGTCTCGCATGGAGGCCCAATCATTGGTGGTGAAGTGGTGCTGTTCCGCAGTGCGACTGACACGTGCGTGCTGCAGCTGAAACTCCACTATGGCCTGCTGCTGCTCGCACAGTCTCTCCAGCATGTGCAAGGTGGAGTTCCACCTGGTGGGCACGTCGCATATGAGGCGGTGAGCGGGAAGGCCGAAGTTACGCTGTAGCGCATACAGGCGAGCAGCGGCAGGATGTGAACCCCGGAAGCGCGCACAGACGGCCCTCACTTTATGCAGCAGCTCTGACATGTTGGGGTAGTTGTGAATGAACTTCTGCACCACCAAATTCAGCACATGCGCCAGGCAAGGGATGTGCGTCAAACCGGCTAGTCCCAGAGCTGCGACGAGATTTCGCCCATTATCGCACACCACCAGGCCGGGCTTGAGGCCCACCGGCAGCAACCACTGGTCGTTCTGTTGTTCAATACACCGCCACAACTCCTGCGCGGTGTGGGGCCTGTCCCCCAAACATATGAGTTTCAGAATGGCCTGCTGACGTTTACCCCGGGCTGTGCTGAACTTGGTGGTGAAGGTGTGTGGCTGACTGGATGAGCTGGTGGAAGCAGAGGAGGAGGAAGCCGAGTAGGAGGAGGAGGCTACAGGAGGCAAAGAATGATGCCCTGTGATCCTTGGCGGCGGAAGAACGTGCGCCAAGGAACTCTCCGCCTGGGGCCCAGCCGCCACTACATTTACCCAGTGTGCAGTTAGGGAGATATAGCGTCCCTGGCCGTGCTTACTGGTCCACGTATCTGTGGTTAGGTGGACCTTGCCACAGATGGCGTTGCGCAGTGCACACTTGATTTTATCGGATACTTGGTTGTGCAGGGAAGGCACGGCTGTCTTGGAGAAGTAGTGGCAGCTGGGGTCAACATAGTGTGGGACAGCCATGGACATCAGCTGTTTGAAGCTGTCTGTGTCCACCAGCCTGAATGACAGCATTTCAAAGGCCAGTAGTTTAGAAATGCTGGCATTCAGGCCCAGGGCTCGAGGGTGGCTAGGTGGGAATTTACGCTTTCTCTCCAAGGTTTGTGAGATGGAGAGCTGAACGCTGCCGTGTGACATGGTGGAGATGCTTGGTGACGCAGGTGGTGGTGTCGGTGGCACATCCTCTGTTTGGTGGGCGGCAGGTGCCTACATTCCTCCCGAGGCAGAGGAAGAGGCCGAGGCAGCAGCAGAAGAGGGAGCAGGGGGAGCCTGAGTGAGTTCCTTGCTTTTAAGGTGTGTACTCCACTGCAGTTCATGCTTTGCATGTAGATGCCTGGTCATGCAGGTTGTGCTAAGGTTCAGAACGTTAATGCCTCGCTTCAGGATCTGATGGCACAGCGTGCAAACCACTCGGGTCTTGTCGTCAGCACATTGTTTAAAGAAGTGCCATGCCAGGGAACTCCTTGAAGCTGCCTTTGGGGTGCTCGGTCCCTGGTGGCGGTGGCCAGTATCAGGCGAACTCTCTTGGCGGCGGCTGTTCTGCTTTTGCCCCCTGCTCCCTCTTTTGCTAAGCTGTTGGCTCGGTCTCACCACTGCCTCTTCCTCTGAACTATGAAAGTCAGTGGCACGACCTTCATTCCATGTGGGGTCTAGGACCTCATCGTCCCCTGCATCGTCTTCCACACAGTCTTCCTCCCTGACCTCCTATTCGGTCTGCACACTGCAGAAAGACGCAGCAGTTGGCACCTGTGTTTCTTCATCATCAGAGACGTGCGGACTCCGATGAGGTGGTATTCCCATGTCCTCATCATCAGGAAACATCAGTGGTTGTGCATCAGTGCATTCCATGTCTTCCACCACTGGGGAAGGGCTAGGTGGATTTCCTTGGGAAACCATGCCAGCAGAGTCTTCAAACAGCATAATAGACTGCTGCATAACTTGAGGCTCTGACAGTTTCCCTGATATGCATGGGGGTGATGTGACAGACTGATGGGCTTGGTTTTCAGGTGCCACCTGTGCGCTTTCTGCAGAAGACTGGGTGGGAGATAATGTTGTGAACATGCTGGATCCACTGTCGGCCACCCAATTGACTAGCGCCTGTTCCTGCTCAGGCCTTACCATCCTTAGAACGGCATTGGGCCCCACCAAATATCGCTGTAAATTCTGGCGGGTACTGGAACCTGAGGTAGTTGGTTCTCTAGGACGTGTGGCTGTGGCAGAATGGCCACGTCCTCTCCCAGCACCAGAGGGTACACTAACACCACCACGACCGCGTCCGCGTCCCTTACTAGATGTTTTCCTCATTGTTACCGTTCACCAAGCACCACAATAAGGAATAAAATATTTGGCCCAATGTATTGATTTCAAATTTAGGCCTTTTTTTACAGGCACCTAACACTATCTGCCTATTTGTTTATGTAGCGTATTACACTAATCCAGGCACAGCAGACACCACTGATTTAGGGGAATATCTCTATTAGGGCTAGTATTTAGGCCCTGGATGAAAGGTATCCTTTTATGGACAGATTTACACTTGGCCTGCAACAGCTGGGACACCAGATTCAGGGTATTGCTATATTGGCAGGTTAATTTCACCCCAGAACAAAATATATGTGTAAGCGGTCTCTATGAAATCGGTCCTGCAACTGTTTGGACACCAGATCCAGGGTATTGCTATATTGGCAGGTTAATTTAACCCCAGAACAAAATATATTTGTAAGCGGACACTATGAAATATGGCCTGCAACTGTTTGGACACCAGATCCAGGGTATTGCTATATTGGCAGGTTAATTTCACCCCAGAAAAAAATATATGTGTAAGCGGACACTATGAAATCTGGCCTGAAACTGTTTGGACACCAGATCCAGGGTATTGCTATATTGGCAGGTTAATTTAACCCCAGAACAAAATATATGTGTAAGCGGACACTATGAAATCGGTCCTGCAACTGCTGGGACACCAGATCCATGGTATTGCTATATTGCCAGGTTAATTTAACCCCAGAAAAAAATATATGTGTAAGCGGACACTATGAAATCTGGCCTGAAACTGTTTGGACACCAGATCCAGGGTATTGCTATATTGGCAGGTTAATTTCATCCTAGAAAAAAAATATATGTGTAAGCGGACACTATGAAATCTGGCCTGAAACTGTTTGGACACCAGATCCAGGGTATTGCTATATTGGCAGGTTAATTTAACCCCAGAACAAAATATATGTGTAAGCGGACACTATGAAATCGGTCCTGCAACTGCTGGGACACCAGATCCAGGGTATTGCTATATTGGCAGGTTAATTTCACCCCAGAAAAAATATATGTGTAAGCGGACACTATGAAATCTGGCCTGCAACTGTTTGGACACCAGATCCAGGGTATTGCTATATTGGCAGGTTAATTTCACCCCAGAAAAAATATATGTGTAAGCGGACACTATGAAATCTGGCCTGAAACTGTTTGGACACCAGATCCAGGGTATTGCTATATTGGCAGGTTAATTTAACCCCAGAACAAAATATATGTGTAAGCGGACACTATGAAATCGGTCCTGCAACTGCTGGGACACCAGATCCAGGGTATTGCTATATTGGCAGGTTAATTTAACCCCAGAAAAAAATTATATGTGTAAGCGGACACTATGAAATCTGGCCTGAAACTGTTTGGACACCAGATCCAGGGTATTGCTATATTGGCAGGTTAATTTCACCCCAGAAAAAAATATATGTGTAATCGGACACTATGAAATCTGGCCTGAAACTGTTTGGACACCAGATCCAGGGTATTGCTATATTGGCAGGTTAATTTCACCCCAGAAAATAATCTATCCTTTGCCAGACAGCAGACAGTATTATACTTGTCTAGCCAAAGCTGGAACACCAGATTTAGGGGATTGGTATTTGGGCAATTGTATTTAACCCCTTAATAAAATATAGAAATTGCTGTCCTGAGTTTCTAGGGGTGACAATTGGCACAGCCAAGCCCCTGATGTAGGATTTAGCATAAAAAACTAGTATTGATGGATTGATGGACTTGGTGGCAGCTTCTTCTGGTGCACCACAAGTCACAAAATGGCCGCCGATCAACCCAGAAAATAAGTGACAGAAAAACGCTCTGTGCAGCCTAAAAACCAGTGAGCAAGTAACTAGCAGAAGTTCAATGATTCTCAGCTGTAAATCGATCCGTTCATTAGGTGCTGTTGCTGACTTTAACCTGCCTAATCTCGCCCTGACAGAAGCTGCGTCCTCTCCCTACACTATTAAGAGCAGTGTGACGTGCAGCGCTACGTGACTCCAGCTTAAATAGAGGCTGGGTCACATGCTGCACTTGGCCAATCACAGCCATGCCATTAGTAGGTATGGCTGTGATGGGCTCTTAGGGCAAGAAGTAAAACGCTAGCTGATTGGCTGCTGTGCAGCCCTTCAGAAAGCGGGAAGTAATCGACGAACACCGAACCCGAACCCGAACATTTTTGAAAATGTCCGGGTTCGGGTCCGGGTCCCGGACACCCCAAAATTCGGTACGAACGATGCTCGAACTGTTCGCTCAACACTAGATATAATACTGCCGCATGTAATTTCCAATGTATAAATATATCAGGGGTCAGTACCGAGATCTCTCCCATCATCTATTTATCCCCAGGACTGTGACGAGGGGACATCCTCTGCGTCTGGAGGAAAGAAGGTTTGTACACAAACATAGAAAAGGATTCTTCACGGTAAGAGCAGTGAGACTATGAAACTCTCTGCCTGAGGAGGTGGTGATGGTGAGTACAATAAAGTAATTCAAGAGGGGACTGGATGTATTTCTGGAGTGTAATAATATTACAGGCTACAGCTACTAGAGAGGGGTCGTTGATCCAGGGAGTTATTCTGATTGCCTGATTGGAGTCGGGAAGGAATTTTTTTCTCCGTAAGTGGGGAAAATTGGCTTCTGCCTCACAGGGGTTTTTTGTCTTCCTATGGATCAACTTGTAGGAAACAGGCCGAACTGGATGGACAAATGTCTTTTTTCGGTCTTATATTATATACTATGATACTTACCTGAACCGACAAGACATTGCTAATCATTAAGGACGGGTAACGTATACAAATATAATAAACTATCTATAATTGTATTATGTACATGTGCATTGTGACATTCCGGCTAGCAAGGTTGACATTTAATTGCGTTCCGGCTAGCTATTAAGTGTATGGACTAATATTTATTAAGGAAGCAGGTCTTGGTCAGTGATCCGTTTGGAGAGAACATTTACCAATATATCATCCAGTCGGTCCACTTGTGGCTTGTACATCCTCCACGCCAGTATATAAATGTCTGTATACAGTATGTGAGCCTGAGAACAGCATAAGCTTCTAAAGGAAAATCAATAAAAAGTGTAATATAGTGTAAATGTGGGCTGTTATTTAAGGAGTCTATTCTGTTTTTGGTGACCAACACTGTCAATTTTATGTATAAGTTTTATTGATATTTGTTATACATTTTTTATATAGAAATAAATAAATAAATATTTTATTTATGGGTGCCATACGTGTATATTTTATACATCGGCATCAAAGTATATTATATCTCTCCTTCACCTAGAAACATCCCTAGAAATATTTCCTCCCGGTAATGATCCGACGCTGGCGATATTATATAAATCTGGATCAAACAGGGTACATTATATCTGTCCTTCACCTACAAACATCCCTATAAATCCACTCCCCCCCCCCCACCCCCGGTAATTATCAGATGCTGACGATATTTTATATATTATCATCACTGGTCAAGTGTCCATGCGGAGTAACAGGGATCACCACAGGGTTCACCGCTCCGACTGGACATCTATAAAAAGCCCTCAGGATAGAGATCCGACAGCTGAGGGATTAGGGTCTCTCTCACATCTGTTTGTGAGGATCCAGCGTGCACTTCCGTCACCGGAAATGCCCGCCGGATCCGTCACAACGCAAGACAACTGAAAGCATTTGAAGACTGCTTTCAGGTTACCATGGCAGTTAGGACGCTACTAAAGTTTCGGCTGCCATGGAAAAGAAGCAGGGAGGTGGGGGCGAAGCTACTTACCTTCCGTGCGGCGTCCGGCGCCCCCCGATGACGTCACCGGGTCCCTGCGTCGCATGGATTGCTCACATAGCATAGCAGAGACCCGGTGGTGTCATCGAGGAGCGTCCTGGCCACCGCATGGAAGGTAGGTAGCTTCTCCCTCGGCTCCCCGCTGCTTTTCCATGGCAGCCGGGACTATAGTAGCGTCTTGGCTGCCATGGTTACCATTATTAAAAGCTAAACGTCGGATACGGCGATGCGCCGAAACGACGTTTAGCTTAAAGTCGGATCCGGATTAATGCTTTAAAATGGGCATTAATTCCGGATCTGTCCTTACGGCATGTCATCAGGATTTTTGGCCGGAGGAAAATCCGCAGCATGCTTGCCTTCCGCTTCATGCTTACCTTCAATTTCTCTCCATTCAGAATGCATTGGGATAATCCTGATCAGTATCTTTCCATCCTAGAGCCCCGAGGACAGAACTCTAGGACGGAAAGGAAAACTGCAGATATGAAAGGGGCCTTACAGAGACAAATGTTCACAGTCTGTCAACTGTGAAGGCGGAATACATGGTGTAGGAAAGCACAAGGATCTGTCATTGACGGAAGATATGTGTCACCGAGGTTCCTGGCCTCGGTAAGGTAAGAGCCTGTTTTGTGTGTCAGCAGCAGATAGTGCTGTTTGACACCTTGATAGTTAGTATGGCTGTAAAGCCGATCCGGGCCGGTTCTTACTGGGAGTAGTCAAAGTGCTGGGTGGGTGACTACTCCCCACGTTCGAGGCCGGGTTTTAGCAGGCTTTAAAAGGCAGCCAGCACTAGTAGCTGGGTTGAATATCCTCTATCTGCCAGTGACGCTGTAGAGCTCTCAGTGCTGGGAGTTGAAGTCTGTAAGCAGGTGTACAGACTGCATGGAAGCCTGCACCTGGAATTTTCTGTGGCTGAGCTGTTAGCCGGGTGTGAACTAACACATAATTCCTACAGGCGAACTTTTCTTGTGCTTTTGATTTTGCTGTGTGTGAACAAACACCAAGACTGTGATTTTGCTGAGTGTGAATAAAACACTATTGCTTGATTCAAGAACTGTGTACTTTGCCTCTATACTGTGATCGGCCTGAGCATGTGAAGTGGGCAGAAAGGAGAGGATCGCTGCCTTATTAACTACAGTATATTCATGCTGTATTAGCTACAGTATTTTACAGGCTACAGGTAGCTAGTGTTGAGCACGAATATTCGAATAGTGATTTTTTTTAACGAATATCGGCACTTCGCTAATTCGCGAATATTTTGAATATAGCACTATAAATTCGCTATTTCGAATATTCCTTTTTTTTTTTTTTTTATTGTTATATTTTTTTCTTTCCCACTCCCCAAAAGTAGCTCTTACCTGTCCTGAGGATTCCTGGCTGCTCCGGTCAGTGCCCGTTGCCGCTTCTGCCGACTTCCGTGCTCATGGAGCGTCCCCGTCACCATGGGAATGCCTCCATACTAGAATGCACTGTCGGATGTGAGAATTAAGTTGAAATCGCAATGCGATTAATTCAAGTTATATTAATCGCATTGTGATTACAACTTGGCACTGCTATATTACATTAGGCTAGAATTAACGAATATGGAATATAGCAGTGCTAAGTTGAAATCGCAATGTGATTACTTCGTTATATTAATCGCATTGCGATTTCAACTTAGCACTGCTATATTCCATATTCGTTAACTTTGTTAATTCTGGCAAGCTGACCCATTAGAAACCCAGCGCTAAGCTGAAATCGCAATGCGATTAATATAACTTGAATTAATTGCATTACGATTTCAACTTAGACCTGGTTTACTATGGTTGGCTTGGTAGAATTAGCAAATATGACGAATGTATTCGTCATATTCTTCAAAACGAAGATAACAAAGTATTCTTCATCTTCGTTTTTGCTCTATATTCGTCAAATTCGATAATTCTAGCAATCAAATAGGAAGGTTGACTATAGAGACAGCTGTGTTTAATTCGCTATGCGATTATATTAGTCATAGTGAATAAGTGGTGCAACCATAAGCGGCGCCATGTCTATTACTCTGTTTCCATGTAACGGCGGCTGCTGTATGTATTAATAATGAATTATTACTTTGGCCCAGACTAAATTGTCCGTACTGTAACCCCATTGGTTACAATAAAACAAAACACAACAAATTTTATAGAACAATAAAGTTTTATAAAACAATCTTTAACCGCTTCAGCCCCCCTAGCTTAAACACCCTTAATGACCAGGCCACTTTTTACAATTCCGCACTACACTACTTTCACCGTTTATTGCTCCGTCATGCAACTTACCACCCAAATGAATTTTACCTCCTTTTCTTCTCACTAATAGAGCTTTCATTTGGTGGTATGTCATTGTTGCTGACATTTTTACTTTTTTTGCTATTAATAAAAATTTACCGACATTTTTGCAAAAAAATGACATTTTTCACTTTCTGTTGTAAATTTTTTTAAAAAAAACTACATTTCTATATACATTTTTCTCTAAATTTATTGTTCTACATGTCTTTGATAAAAAAAAGTCCAATAAGTGTATATTTATTGGTTTGGGTAAAAGTTATAGCGTTTACAAACTATGGTGCAATTTTTACATATACCCATACATTGTGTGAAAAATATCGCTGTAAATTGACAACTTTGTATAAAAAAAAATTAAAAAGTTGTCATTTACAGAGATATTTCTCTCACCCAGTATGGGTATATGTAAAAATACACCCCAAAACACATTGCCCTACTTCTTCTGAGTACGGCGATACCACATGTGTGACACTTTTTTGCAGCCAAGATGCGCAAAGGGGCCCAAATTCCAAAGAGTACCTTTAGGATTTCACAGGCCATTTTTACGCATTTGGATTCTCACGCTTTAGGACCCCTAAAATGCCAGGTGAGTATAAATACCCCACAAGTGACCCCATTGTGGAAAGAAGACACCCCAAGGTATTCCGTGAGGGGCATGGCGAGTTCACAAAAAAAATAAAAAATTTGGCACAAGTTAGCGGAAATTGATTTTTTTTTTTTTTTTTTTACAAAGTCTCATATTCCACTAACTTGTGACAAAAAAATAAAATTTTGCATGAACTCACCATACCCCTCAGCGAATACCTTGGGGTGTCTTCTTTCTAAAATGGGGTCACATGTGGGGTTTTTGTACTGCCCTGGCATTTGAGGGTCTCCGCAATCATTACACGTATGGCCAGCATTAGGAGTTTCTGCGATTCTCCTTATATTGAGCATACGGGTAATGAGATTTTTCGTTCAGCCTCTGGGCTGAAAAAGAAAAAAATGAAGCGGCACAGATTTTTCATTCGCATCAATCAATGTGGATGAAAAAATCTCTGCCAAAATCAGTGACTGCGGTGCGGTGGGCTGGGTGCTAGCTACCTAACAAGTAGCTAACTAACTGGCGGTGATAAGGGACCCTTATGCCCCATTCACACGTCCGAAATTCTGTTTGCGGAACGGAATTGCGGACCCATTCATTTCTATGGGGACAGACTTTGTCCCGCTCGGATCCGGAATTGCGGATCCGCACTTACGGGTCTGCACTTCCGTTCCGCAAAAATATAGAACATGTCCTATTCTTGTCCGCAGTTGCGTACAAGAAAAAGCATTTTCTATATAGTTCTGGCAATGTGCGGATCTGCAAAATGCGGAAAGCACATTGCCGGTGTCCGTGTTTTGCGGATCCGCAAAACACATATGGACATGTGAATAGAGCCTTACAGGGGGGTGATCAGTGACAGGGGGGTGATCAGGAAGTCTATATGGGGTAATCAGGGGTTAACAAAGGGTTAATAGTAGTTATAAAGTGAGGGGGTGGGGGGTTAGTGTAGTGTTTGGTGCAACTTTACATTGTTACCTGGTCCTCTGGTGGTCGATCCCAGTAAATGGGACCACCAGAGGACCAGGTATTTGGTATATCAGACGCTGTTAACAACACAGCGTCTGATATACAACTTTGATCTCATTTATTTTACATTTACAGCCTGCCAGCGATTGATCATCGCTGGCAGGCTGTAGTACAACTGCAGAGCCGCGCTCTGCTGTGAACGTGCGCGCGTTCACAGCAGATCTCGGCTCTCGCGAGATGACGCACGGATGCGTCCAGGAGGAATAAACCTGCCGCCGCCTGGACGCATCCGTGCGTTCGGCGGTCGGGAACAAGTTAAATAAAGAAAAATATTAATAACATAAATAACAGAAGCCCAAAAAAACAAATGAAAAAAATTATGGTAAATGTTTCATTTTTTTCTGCTCTTGGAGCAGTTCATCCATTGCCTTTTGGTTGGCCTCCTCCATTACGGTCAGCTCGTGTGAGAATTGGAGCTTCAGCTCCCTTATTTTTTTCATCTGCAGCGCCCTTAACTTTTTCATTCGTTCGCACTGCTCCCGCTGCACTTTTTGAATTTTTTTTATCATGTTGTTGTGCGCTGTAAAAATAAAGGAAATAAAAATTTTAAATGTACTATGACAATCATTGTTTTGTGTAAAAAGCAGGGGAATTCCTGATGACCCAAGAAGAAGTACATCAGCGACTTAAAAATATTAAAATAGACAAATCGCCAGGATCGGAGGCATACATCCCCGTATCCTAAGGGAATTAAGTAATGTCATAGCCAGACCTTTATTTCTGATATTTGCGGACTCTATACTGACAGGGAATGTTCCACAGGATTGGCGGATAGCAAATGTGGTGCCAATATTCAAAAAGGGTCCAAAAACAGAGCCCGGAAACTATAGGCCGGTAAGTGTAACATCTGTTGTGGGTAAACTGTTTGAAAGTTTTATAAGAAATGCTATCTTAGAGGATCTCAACGGAAATAAGCAAATAACGTAATATCAGCATGGCTTCATGAGGGATCGGTCATGCCAAACTAATGTAATCAGTTTCTATGAGGAGGTAAGTTCTAGACTTGACAGCGGCGGATCAATGGATGTCGTATATCTGGACTTCTCCAAAGCATTTGACACTGTACCACATAAAAGGTTAGTATATAAAATGAGAATGCTCAGACTGGGAGAAAATGTCTGTATGTGGGTAAGTAACTGGCTGAGTGACAGAAAACAGAGGGTGGTTATTAATGGAAGATACTCAGAAGATATACATTCTCAAACTGCGGCCCTCTAGCTGTTGTAAAACTACAACTCCCATGATGCCCCTCTATAGGATGATAGCTGTAGGCTGTCATGGAATCATGTGACTTTTAGTTTAGAAAAAGCAGGAGGGCCGCAGTTTGCTGGAGGGCCACAGTTTGCTGGAGGGCCGCAGTTTGCTGGAGGGCCGTAGTTTGAGGATGCTTAGTATATAGATTCTAATAAGTGTCTTGTTGGCCAGGAGAAGTAATGTTTGACATTCAGTATTTGCTGGTTCATTTAGCGTTACCCAGGGTGCACCACGGGGAGGCGAACCAGCCTTACACCCCATACCGTACCGTCACTTCACAAGACGGGTACATCTCTCCTCAGATGGCCAATATCCAATATCTCATACTTGACAGCGGCGAATCAATGGATGTCATTTATCTGGACTTCTCCAAAGCATTTGACACCGTACCTCATAAAAGGTTATTATATAAAATGAGGATGCTCGGACTGGGAGAAAATGTCTGTATGTGGGTAAGTAACTGGCTAAGTGACAGAAAACAGAGAGTGGTTATTAACGGTAGATACCCAGATTGGGTCACTGTAACTAGTGGGGTACCTCAGGGGTCAGTATTGGGCCCAATTCTCTTCAATATATTTATTAATAATCTTGTAGAAAGCTTGCACAGTAAAATATCAATTTTTGCAGATGACAATAAACTGTGTAAAGTAATTAACACTGAAGAGGACAGTATACTGTATATATATACACTACAGAGGATAATATACTGCTACAGAGGGATATGGATAGATTGGAGGCTTGGGCAGATAAGTGGCAGATGAGGTTTAACACTGACAAATGTAAGGTTATGCACATGGGAAGGAATAATGCAAGTCACCCGTACATACTAAATGGCAAAACACTCGGTAACACTGACATGGAAAAGAATGTAGGAATTTTAACAAACAGCAAACTAAGCTTCAAAAACCAGTGTCAGGCAGCTGCTGCCAAGGCCAATAGGATAATGGGTTGCATCAAAAGGGGCATAGACACCCATGATGAGAACATAGTCCTGCCACTTTACAAATCACTAGTCAGACCACACATGGAGTACTGTGTACAGTTCTGGGCTCCTGTGAACAAGGCAGACATAGCAGAGCTAGAGAGGGTTCAGAGGAGGGCAACTAAAGTAATAACTGGAATGGGGCAACTACAGTACCCTGAAAGATTATCAAAATTAGGGTTATTCACTTTAGAAAAAAGATGACTGAGGGGAGATCTAATAACTATGTATAAGTATATCAGGGGTCAGTACAAAGATCCGTCCCATCATCAATTTATCCCCTGGATTACTAATAGGAGTTTACTATAAACCACCTAATATACCAGAGTCCGCAGAAAATCTATTACTAAACGAGATAAACAAGGCGGCAAACCATAATCAGGTGGTTATTATGGGGGACTTCAACTACCCAGATATAGACTGGGAAACTGAAACCTGTACATCCCATAAAGGAAACAGGTTCTTGGCAATAGCCAAAGACAATTACCTTTCCCAAATGGTTCAGGACCCAACTAGAGGGACGGCCATACTGGACTTAGTATTAACCAATAGACCTGATAGAACAACAGACGTGCAGGTTGGGGAACACCTGGGAAATAGTGACCATAAAGTAATAACCTTCCAATTATCCTTCAAACGAGAGTTTCTACAGGGAGGGACAAGAATACCGGACTTCAAAAAAGCAAAATTTAGCCAACTAAGAGAGGCCATAGGCCCAATTAACTGGGACATAGTCCTCAAAAATAAAAATACAACCACAAAATGGGAGATTTTTAAAAGCATTGTAACATCTAATTGTGAGAGGTACATACCTTATAGGAATAAAAGGCTAAGAAATAAGAAGAAACCAATGTGGATAAATAGAACCGTAAAAAAAGCAATAAATGACAAAAAGAAAGCATATAAATCACTAAAACAGGAGGGGAGCCAGGAAGCACTGATAAACTATAAGGAAAAAAATAGAATATGTAAAAAACTAATAAAAACTGCCAAACTAGAGACCGAGAGATTAATTGCCAAAGAGAGCAAAACTAACCCTAAAATGTTTTTCAATTATATAAATGGTAAAAAATATAAACCTGAAGGAGTCGGCCCTCTACATAGCAATGAGGGGGAGTTGCAGAAAGTGATGAGGATAAAGCCAAGCTATTAAATATTTTCTTCACCACTGTTTTCACTGAGGAAAATAAACTGTCAGATGAAATGCAAAATGTAAAAGTAAATTCCCCTTTAAAAGTGCCCTGTCTGACCCAGGAAGAAGTACAGCAGCGTCTTAAAAGATTAAAATAGACAAATCGCCAGGACCGGATGGCATACACCCCGTATCCTAAGGGAATTAAGTGATGTCCTAGCCAGACCCTTATTTTTGATATTCACGGACTCCATACTGACAGGGAATGTTCCACCAGACTGGCGTATAGCAAATGTGGTGCCAATATTCAAAAGGGTCCAAAAACAGAGCCTGGAAATTATAGGCTGGTAAGTTTAACATCTGTTGTGGGTAAACTGTTTGAAGGTTTTGTAAGAGATGCTATCTTGGAGTATCTCAATGAAAATAAGCAAATTACACCATATCAGCATGGCTTCATGAGGGATCGGTCATGTCAAACTAATTTAATCAGTTTCTATGAGGAGGTAAGTTCTAGACTTGACAGCGGCGAATCAATGGATGTCGTATATCTGGACTTCTCCAAAGCATTTGACGCTGTACCACATAAAAGGTTAGTATATAAAATGAGAACACTTGGACTAGGAGAAAATATCTGTATGTGGGTAAGTAACTGGCTCAGTAATAGAAAACAGAGGGTGGTTATTAACGGTACACACTCAGATTGGGTCACGGTCACTAGTGGGGTACCTCAGGGTTCAGTATTGGGCCCTATTCTCTTCAATATATTTATTAACGATCTTGTAGAAGGCTTGCACAGTAATATATCCATTTTTGCAGATGACACTAAACTGTGTAAAGTAATCAACACTAAAGAGGACAGTTTTCTGCTACAGAGGGATCTGGATAGATTGGGGGCTTGGGCAGAGAAATGGCAGATGAGGTTTAACACTGACAAATGTAAGGTTATGCACATGGGAAGGAATAATGCAAGTCACCCGTACATACTAAATGGTAAAACACTCAGTAACACTGACATGGAAAAGGATCTAGGAATTTTAATAAATAACAAACTAAGCTGTAAAAACCAGTGTCAGGCAGCTGCTGCTAAGGCCAATAAGATAATGGGTTGCATCAAAAGGGGCATAGATGCCCGTGATGAAAATATAGTCTTACCACTTTATAAATCACTAGTCAGACCACACATGGAGTACTGTGTACAGTTCTGGGCTCCCGTTAACAAGACAGACATAGCAGAGCTAGAGAGGGTTCAGAGGAGGGCAACTAAAGTAATAACTGGAATGGGGCAACTACAGTACCCCGAAAGGGTATCAAAATTAGGGTTATTCACTCTAGAAAAAAGACGACTGAGGGGAGATCTAATAACTATGTATAAATATATCAGGGGTCAGTACAAAGATCTCTCCCATCATCTTTTTATCCCCAGGACTGTGACCGTGACAAGGGGACATCCTCTGCGTCTGGAGGAAAGAAGGTTTGTACACAAACATAGAAAAGGGTTCTTCACGGTAAGAGCAGTGAGACTATGGAACTCTCTGCCTGAGGAGGTGGTGATGGTGAGTACAATAAAGGAATTCAAGAGGGGCCTGGATGTATTTCTGGAGCGTAATAATATTTCAGGCTATAGCTACTAAAGATGGGTCGTTAATCCAGGGAGTTATTCTGACTGCCTGATTGGAGTCGGGAAGGAATTTTTTCCCCTTAAGTGGGGAAAATTGGCTCTACCTAACAGGGGTTTTTTGCCTTCCTCTGGATCAACTTGCAGGAAACAGGTCGAACTGGATGGACAAATGTCTTTTTTCGGCCTTATATACTATGTTACTATGTTACTATGACTGTGACTGTGACGAGGGGACATCCTCTGCATCTGGAGGAAAGAAGGTTTGTACACAGACATAGAAGAGGATTCTTTACGGTAAGAGCAGTGAGACTATGGAGCTCTCTGCCTAGGGAGGTGGTGATGGTGAGTACAATAAAAGAATTTAAGAGGGGCCTGGATGTATTTCTGGAGTGTAATAATATTACAGGCTATAGCTACTAGAGAGGGGTCATTGATCCAGGGAGTTATTCTGATTGCCTGATTGGAGTCGGGAAGGAATTTTTTATTCCCCTTAAGTGGAGAAAATTGGCTTCTGCCTCACAAGGTTTTTTTGCCTTCCTCTGGATCAACCTGCAGGATAACAGGCTGAACTGGATGGACAGATGTCTTTTTTCGGCCTTATATACTATGTTACTATGTTAATCCATTATATATTGGTTTAGTTAGGATTAATAATAGTTTCTTTAAACTTTAGGGTTATGGACCTAATAGTTAAGTTAATGCTTTTTATGTAGATTAATTACTTTATAGTGTTCATGTTTTATATTACTGCTGTGTGTTGTACGTTCTTTATTGACTGTTTCATAGTTTTTACACCATTTTTTAGATAAATATTAATATGGTTTTGTGCACTTTATTTTTTAGTTTTAAGAAAATTTTTATATATTGGATGCTCGTTACATGTTAATTAACCACTTCAGCCCCCCTAGCTTAAACACCCTTAATGACCAGGCCACTTTTTACAATTCTGCACTACGCTACTTTCACCGCTTATTGCTACGTCATACAACTTACCACCCAAATGAATTTTACCTCCTTTTCTTCTCACTAATAGAGCTTTCATTTGGTGGTATTTCATTGCTGCTGACATTTTTACTTTTTTTGCTATTAATCCAAAATTACCGAAATTTTTGCAAAAAAATGACATTTTTCACTTTATGTTGTAATTTTTTTTTTAAAACTACATTTCTATATAAATTTTTCGCAAAATGTATTGTTCTACATGTCTTTGATAAAAGAAAAATCCAATAAGTGTATATTTCTTGGTTTGGGTAAAAGTTATAGTGTTTACAAACTATGGTGCAAAAAAGTGAATTTCGGCATTTTGAAGCAGCTCTGACTTTCTGAGCACCTGTCATGTTTCTTGAGGTGCTAGAATGCCAGGAAAGTATAAATACCCCCCAAATGACACCATTTTAGAAAGAAGACACCCCAAAGTATTTGCGGAGGGGCATGGTGAGTTCATGTATCATTTCATTTTTTTTCACAAGTTAGCGGAAAATGACACTTTCTGAGGAAAAAAATAAAAATAATAAAGTTTCCATTTCTGCTAACTTCTGGCAAAAAAGAATTAAATCTCCCACGGACTCACTATGCCCCTCAGTGAATACCTTGGGGTGTCTACTTTCCAAAATGGGGTCACTTGTGGGGTGTGTTTACTGTTCTGGCATTTTGGGCGCTACTAAATTGTGAGCAGCCATGTAAAAGCTAAAGGTACTCGTTGGAATTTAGGCCCCCTTTGCGCACCCAGGCTGCAAAAAAGTGTCACTCATGTGGTATCGCCGTACTCAGAAGAAGTAGTGTAATGTGTTTTGGGGTGTATTTTTACATATACTCATGTTGGGTGAGAGAAATATCTCTGTAAACTGACAACTTTGTATAATAAAATTTTAAAAGTTGTCGTTTACAGTGATATTTCTCACACAAAGTATGAGTATATATAAAAATACACCCCAAAACTTATTGCCCTACTTCTCCTGAGTACGGCGACACCACATGTGTGACACTTTTTTGCAGCCAAGATGCGCAAAGGGGCCCTAAAACCCAATGAGTACCTTTAGGATTTCACAGGGCATTTTTACGCATTTGGATTCCAGACTTCTTCTCACGCTTTAGGGGACCCTAAAATGCCAGGACAGTATAAATACCCCACATGTGACCCCAGTTTAGAAAGAAGACACCCCAAGGTATTCTGTGAGGGGTATGGTGAGTTCATGTAAAATTTTATTTTTTGTCACAAGTTAGTGAAATATGAGACTTTGTAAAAAAAAAATAAAATATATCAATTTCCGCTAACTTGTGCCAAAAAAAAAAAAATTTCTGTGAACTTGCCATTCCCCTCACAGAATACCTTGGGGTGTCTTCTTTCCAAAATGGGGTCACATGTGGGGTATTTATACTGCCCTGGCATTTTAGGGACCCTAAAGCGTGAGAATCCAAAATGCGTAAAAATGCCCTGTGAAATCCTAAAGGTACTCTTTGGTTTTAGGGCCCCTTTGCGCATCAATGTGTTTTAGGGTGTATTTTTACATATACCCCTGCTGGGTGTGAGAAATATCTCTGTAAATGACAACTTTTAAAAAATATTTATACAAAGTTGTCAATTTACAGAGATATTTCTCTCACCCAGCATAGGTATATGTAAAAATACACCTCAAAACACAATGCCCTACTTCTCCTGAGTACGGCAATACCACATGAGTGACACTTTTTTGCAGCCAAGATGCGCAAAGGGGCCCTAAAACCAATGAGTACCTTTAGATTTGCAGGGCATTTTTACGCATTTGATTCCAGACTTCTTCTCACGCTTTAGGGGCCCCTAAATTGCCAGGGCAGTATAAATACCCCACATGTGACCCCAGTTTAGAAAGAAGACACCCCAAGGTATTCTGTGAGGGGCATGGTGAGTTCATGGAAGTTTTTTTTTGGCACAAGTTAGTGAAATATGAGACTTTTATTGAATTTTATCATAAATGTCTCACTTTCTGCTAACTTGTGACAAAAGTTAAATTTTTCATGGACTCACTATGCCCTCAGCAGAATACCTTGGGTGTCTTCTTTCCAAAATGGGGTCATTTGTGGGGTATTTATACTGTTCTGGCATTTTAGGCAGGGCTAAAGCGTGAGAAGCCAAGTAATGCGTAAAATGCCACTGTGAAATCCTAGGGTCCTTTGCACTAGGTTGCAAGGTGTCACTCATGTGAATCGTCGCATCAGGAGAAGTAGGGCAATGTTTAGGGTGTATTTTTACATATACCCCTGCTGGGTGTGAGAAATATCTCTGTAAATGACAACTTTTAAAAAATATTTATACAAAGTTGTCAATTTACAGAGATATTTCTCTCACCCAGCATAGGTATATGTAAAAATACACCTCAAAACACAATGCCCTACTTCTCCTGAGTACGGCAATACCACATGAGTGACACTTTTTTGCAGCCAAGATGCGCAAAGGGGCCCTAAAACCAATGAGTACCTTTTTGGAGGGCATTTTTACGCATTTTTCTTCTCACGTTTTAGGGCCCCTAAATTTCCAGGGCAGTATAAATACCCCACATGTGACCCCATTTTAGAAAGAAGACACCCCAAGGTATTCTGTGAGGGGCATGGCGAGTTCACGGAAGTTTTTTTTTTGGCACAAGTTAGCGGAAATAGATTTTTTATTGTTTTTTCTCATAAAGTCTCCCTTTCTGCTAACTTTTGACAAAAAGTTAAATTTTTCATGGACTCACTATGCCCCTCAGCGAATACCTTGGGGTGTCTTCTTTCCAAAATGGGGTCATTTGTGGGGTGTTTGTACTGTTCTGGCATTTTGGGCAGGGCTAAATTGTGGGCAGCCATGTAAAAGCAAAAGCTACTCGTTGGAATTTGGGCCCCTTTGCGCACCCAGGCTGCAAAAAAGTGTCACTCATGTGGAATCGCCGTACTCAGGAGAAGTAGGGCAATGTGTTTTGGGGTGTATTTTTACATATACCCATACTTTGTGTGAGAAATATCGCTGTAAATTGACAACTTTGTATAAAAAATTTTAAAAAGTTGTCATTTACAGAGATATTTCTCTCACCCAGTATAGGTATATGTAAAAATACACCCCAAAACACATTTCCCTACTTATCCTGAGTATGGCGTTACCACATGTGTGACACTTTTTTGCAGCCAAGATGCGCAAAGGGGCCCTAAAACCAATGAGTACCTTTAGGATTTCACAGGGCATTTTTACGCATTTGGATTCTCACGCTTTAGGACCCCTAAAATGCCAGGGCAGTATAAATACCCCACAAGTGACCCCATTTTGGAAAGAAGACACCCCAAGGTATTCCGTGAGGGGCATGGCGAGCTCACAGAAAAAAAAAAAATCTAAAATGGGGTCACATGTGAGGTTTTTGTACTGCCCTGGCATTTGAGGGTCTCCGCAATCATTACACGTATGGCCAGCATTAGGAGTTTCTGCGATTCTCCTTATATTGAGCATACGGGTAATGAGATTTTTTTTTTCCGTTCAGCCTCTGGGCTGAAAAAAGAAAAAAAATGAACGGCACAGATTTTCTCATTCGCATCGATCAATGTGGATGAAAAAATCTCTGCCAAAATCAGTGACTGCGGTGCGGTGGGCTGGGCTAACTGGCGGTGATAAGGGACCCTTATGCCCCATTCACACGTCCGAAATTCTGTTTGCGGAACGGAATTGCGGACTCATTAATTTCTATGGGGACAGACTTTGACCCGCTCGGATCCGGAATTGCGGATCCGCACTTACGGGTCTGCATTTCCGTTCCGCAAAAATATAGAACATGCCCTTTTCTTGTCCGCAATTGCGGACAAGAAAAAGCATTTTCTATATAGTTCTGGCAATGTGGGGATCTGCAAAATGCAGAAAGCACATTGACGGTGTCCGTGTTTTGCGAATCCGCGCCGCGGATCCGTGGCACGGATCTGTGGGTCCGTGGATCCGCAAAACACATATGGACATGTGAATAGAGCCTTACAGGGGGGTGATCATTGACAGGGGGGTGATCAGGGAGTCTATATGGGGTGATCAGGGGTTAACAATTGGTTAATAGTGGTTATAAAGTGAGGGGGTGGGGGGGGGGGTTAGTGTTGTGTTTGGTGCAACTTTACAGTTACCTGGTCCTCTGTTGGTCGATCCCAGTAAATGGGACCACCAGAGGACCAGGTAGCAGGTATATCAGACGCTGTTATCAAAACAGCGTCTGATATATCTCTTTGATCTAATTTATTTTACATTTACAGCCTGCCAGCGATTGATCATCGCTGGCAGGCTGTAGTATAACTGCAGAGCCGCGCTCTGCTGTGAACGCGCACGCGTGCGCGCGTTCACAGCAGATCTCGCCTCTCGCGAGATGACGCACGGATGCGTCCAGGAGGAATAAACTTGCTGCCGCCTGGACGCATCCGTGCGTTCAGCGGTCGGCAAGAGGTTAAATAGTATGCCTCATTGAGATACATTACGGAAATCAGTACACCAGTAACAGCTAGCTGTAAAAAAAACTTTTTACGTGGATTTAATTAGGGTCCGGGTTTTTGGACTGAGTGCCCAGACAGATATAGTGGCACAGGTCAATCCCGTACGCCATCAAGCCTTTTTAATAAAGTTTGGATTAAAAATGCTGTTTTTTTCAAGTGTGGAAAGAAGATGTGAAAACTGAACCTGCAGAGATGAGGATGGTCTCTGACAGATCCTAAAGAGTGGTTATATACTAATATTTTTGTTACACTGCTTGGATTGAACGCAACGTGTGGGACTTTAAGTTATGTAATATTTAAAGTCTGAATAACAATTAGAGGTTGAACTTGAACTTGTTTATAATTGCTTTCTTGAGCATACAGCGTACAAATACTTATTTTAAATCTCAGCACTGAAATAGTGCATTAGTGTGTTTTAGGGGAAAAAAATGTTCTTGGTTCACAAAGCAGTTGTATATACAGCGTACAAAAACCTATTTTAAATCTCAGCACTGAAATAGTGCATTAGTGTGTTTTAGGGAAAAAAAAGACGTGTTCTTGGTCCACAAAGCAGTTGTGCATACAACTCACAAATACATATTTTACATTTCTGCAGTAAAATATTGCATCAGTGTATTTTTGGGAAAAAAAGCAGTGTTCTTGGTTCACAAATCATTTGTGCATACAGCATACAAATACCTACGTTTAATTTCCAGCCGTTAAATAGTCCATTTGTGAATATTGGGGAAAAAAGCTGTGTTCTGGGTCCCCAAAGCAGTTGTGCATATAGCGTACAAATACCAATTTTAAATTGCAGCACAGAAATAGTTCTTTAGAGTGTTTTATTGAAAAAAAGGCGTGCTCTGGGCCCACAAAATATTTGTACATACAGCGTACAAATACCTATTTTAAATCTCAGCACTGAAATAGTGAATTAGTGTGTTTTAGGGAAAAAAAAGTTGTGTTCTTGGTCCACAAAGCAGTTGTGCATACAACGTACAAATATATATTTTACATTTCTGCAATGAAATAGTGCATCAGTGTATTATTGGGAAAAAAGCTGTGTTCTTGGTTCACAAATCATTTGTGGATACAGCATACTAATACCTACGTTTAATTTCCAGCCGTTAAATAGTGCATTTGTGAATTTCCGCAAAGCAGTTGTGCTTACAACGCACAAATACCTATTTTAAATCTCAGCACTGAAATAGTGCATTAGTGTTTTTAGTGTGTTTTTGGGAAATACCTATTTTAAATTGCATCACGGAAATAGTGCTTTAGTGTGTTTTACTGACAAAAAAGGCATGTTCTAGGCCCACAAAATAGTTGTGCATAAAGCGTAAAAATACTAATGTTTAATTTCCACCAGTTAAATTCTGCATTTGTGTGTTTTAGTAAAAAAGGCCGTGTTCTGGGTCCCAAAAACAGTTGTGCATACTGCATACAAATACCTATTAAATCTCAGCACTGAAATAGCGCATTAGTGTGTCTTAGGGAAAAAAAGCTGTGTTCTTGGCTCACAAAGCAGTTGTGTATACAGCGTACATATACCAATTTTAAATTTCAGCACGGAAATAGTGCTTTAGTGTGTTTTATTGAAAAATAGCCGTGTTATAGGCCTAAAAATCAGTTGTGCATAAAGCAAAGAAATACATACGTTTCATTTCCAGCCTTTAAATACTCCCTTTGTAAGTTTTGATGACAAAAGCCGTGATCTGGGTCTCCAAACCAGTTGTGCATACAGCGTACAAATTCCTACATTTAATTTCCAGCAGTTAAATACTGCATTTGTGTGTTTTAGTAAAAAAAGCCGTGTTCTGGGCCCCCAAAGCATACAGCGTACAAATACCTATTTAAAATCTCAGCACTGAAATAGTGCATTAGTGTGTTTTAGGGAAAAAGCCGTGTTCTTGGTTCACAAAGCAGTTGTGCATACAGCGTGACAAATACCTATTTTACATTTCTGCAGTAAAATAGTGCATCAGTGTATTTTTGGGAAAAAAGCAGTGTTCTTGGTTCACAAATCATTTGTGCATACAGCATACAAATACCTACGTTTAATTTCCAGCCGTTAAATAGTCCATTTGTGAATACTGGGGAAAAAAGCTGTGTTCTGGGTCCCCAAAGCAGTTGTGCATATAGCGTACAAATACCAATTTTAAATTGCAGCATAGAAATAGTTCTTTAGAGTGTTTTATTGAAAAAAAGGCGTGCTCTGGGCCCACAAAATATTTGTACATACAGCGTACAAATACCTATTTTAAATCTCAGCACTGAAATAGTGAATTAGTGTGTTTTAGGGAAAAAAAAGTTGTGTTCTTGGTCCACAAAGCAGTTGTGCATACAACGTACAAATACATATTTTACATTTCTGCAGTGAAATAGTGCATCAGTGTATTTTTGGGAAAAAAAGCAGTGTTCTTGGTTCACAAATCATTTGTGGATACAGCATACTAATACCTACGTTTAATTTCCAGCCGTTAAATAGTGCATTTGTGAATTTCCCCAAAGCAGTTGTGCATACAACGTACAAATACCTATTTTAAATCTCAGCACTGAAATAGTGCATTAGTGTTTTTTAGTGTGTTTTTGGGAAATAACTATTTTAAATTGCATCATGGAAATAGTGCTTTAGTGTGTTTTACTGAAAAAAAGGCATGTTCTAGGCCCACAAAATAGTTGTGCATAAAGCGTAAAAATACTTATGTTTAATTTCCACCAGTTAAATACTGCATTTGTGTGTTTTAGTAAAAAAGGCCGTGTTCTGGGTCACAAAAACAGTTGTGCATACTGCATACAAATACCTAATAAATCTCAGCACTGAAATAGCGCATTAGTGTGTTTTAGGGAAAAAAAGCTGTGTTCTTGGCTCACAAAGCAGTTGTGTATACAGCATACATTCACCTATTTTAAATCTCAGCACTGAAATATTGCATTAGTGTGTTTTAGGAAAAATAAGACGTGTTCTTGGTTCACAAAGCAGTTGTGCATACAGCGTAAAAAAACCTTTGTTTAATTTCCAGCCGTTAAATAGTGTATTCGTGAATTTGGTGGAAAAAAGCTGTGTCCTGGGTCCACAAAGCAGTTGTGCTTTAAGAGTGGAAATACCTACGTTTCATTTCCAGCTGTTAAATACTGCATTTGTGTGTTTTAAAGAAAAAGCCATTTTCTGGGTCCCCAAAGTAGTTGTGCATACAGCGTACAAATACCAATTTTAAATTTCAGCACGGAAATAGTGCTTTAGTGTGTTTTATTGAAAAATAGCCGTGTTATAGGCCTAAAAATCAGTTGTGCATAAGGCAAAGAAATACATACGTTTAATTTCAAGCCTTTAAATACTCCCTTTGTGAATTTTGGTGACAAAAGCTGTGTTCTGAGTCCCAAACCAGTTGTGCATACATCGCACAAATTTGTACGTTTAATTTCCAGCACTTAAATACTGCATTTGTGTGTTTTAGTAAAAATGGCCGTGTTCTGGGTCCCGAAAGCAGTTGTGCATACAATGTACAAATACCTATTTTAAATCTCAGCACAGAATTAGTGCATTAGTGTGTTTTAGAGAAAAAAAAGCCATGATCTTGGTTCACAAAGCAGTTGTGCATACAGCGTGCAATTACCTATTTTAAATCTCAGCATTCAAATAGTATTAGTGTGTTTTAGGGAAAAAAAGCAGTTTTCTTGGTTTACAAAGCAGTTGTGCATATAGCATAGAAATACCTACATTTCAGTTCCAGCATTTAAATACTGCATTTGTGTGTTTTAGTGAAAAAAAACGTGTTCTGGGTCCCCAAAGCAGTTGTGCATACAGCGTACAAATACCAATTTTAAATTGCAGCACAGAAATAGTGTTTTAGAGTGTTTTATTGAAAAAAAGGTGTGCTCTAGGCCCATAAAATAGTTGTGCATACAGCATACAAATACTTATTTTAAATCTCAGCACTGAAATAGTGCATTAGTGTGTTTTAGGGGAAAAAAATGTTCTTGGTTCACAAAGCAGTTGTATATACAGCGTACAAAAACCTATTTTAAATCTCAGCACTGAAATAGTGCATTAGTGTGTTTTAGGGAAAAAAAAGACGTGTTCTTGGTCCACAAAGCAGTTGTGCATACAACTCACAAATACATATTTTACATTTCTGCAGTAAAATATTGCATCAGTGTATTTTTGGGAAAAAAAGCAGTGTTCTTGGTTCACAAATCATTTGTGCATACAGCATACAAATACCTACGTTTAATTTCCAGCCGTTAAATAGTCCATTTGTGAATATTGGGGAAAAAGCTGTGTTCTGGGTCCCCAAAGCAGTTGTGCATATAGCGTACAAATACCAATTTTAAATTGCAGCACAGAAATAGTTCTTTAGAGTGTTTTATTGAAAAAAGGCGTGCTCTGGGCCCACAAAATATTTGTACATACAGCGTACAAATACCTATTTTAAATCTCAGCACTGAAATAGTGAATTAGTGTGTTTTAGGGAAAAAAAAGTTGTGTTCTTGGTCCACAAAGCAGTTGTGCATACAACGTACAAATATATATTTTACATTTCTGCAATGAAATAGTGCATCAGTGTATTATTGGGAAAAAAGCTGTGTTCTTGGTTCACAAATCATTTGTGGATACAGCATACTAATACCTACGTTTAATTTCCAGCCGTTAAATAGTGCATTTGTGAATTTCCGCAAAGCAGTTGTGCTTACAACGTACAAATACCTATTTTAAATCTCAGCACTGAAATAGTGCATTAGTGTTTTTTAGTGTGTTTTTGGGAAATACCTATTTTAAATTGCATCACGGAAATAGTGCTTTAGTGTGTTTTACTGACAAAAAAGGCATGTTCTAGGCCCACAAAATAGTTGTGCATAAAGCGTAAAAATACTAATGTTTAATTTCCACCAGTTAAATTCTGCATTTGTGTGTTTTAGTAAAAAAGGCCGTGTTCTGGGTCCCAAAAACAGTTGTGCATACTGCATACAAATACCTATTAAATCTCAGCACTGAAATAGCGCATTAGTGTGTCTTAGGGAAAAAAAGCTGTGTTCTTGGCTCACAAAGCAGTTGTGTATACAGCGTACATATACCAATTTTAAATTTCAGCACGGAAATAGTGCTTTAGTGTGTTTTATTGAAAAATAGCCGTGTTATAGGCCTAAAAATCAGTTGTGCATAAAGCAAAGAAATACATACGTTTCATTTCCAGCCTTTAAATACTCCCTTTGTAAGTTTTGGTGACAAAAGCCGTGATCTGGGTCTCCAAACCAGTTGTGCATACAGCGTACAAATTCCTACATTTAATTTCCAGCAGTTAAATACTGCATTTGTGTGTTTTAGTAAAAAAAGCCGTGTTCTGGGTCCCCAAAGCATACAGCGTACAAATACCTATTTAAAATCTCAGCACTGAAATAGTGCATTAGTGTGTTTTAGGGAAAAAAGCCGTGTTCTTGGTTCACAAAGCAGTTGTGCATACAGCGTACAAATACCTATTTTACATTTCTGCAGTAAAATAGTGCATCAGTGTATTTTTGGGAAAAAAGCAGTGTTCTTGGTTCACAAATCATTTGTGCATACAGCATACAAATACCTACGTTTAATTTCCAGCCGTTAAATAGTCCATTTGTGAATATTGGGGAAAAAAGCTGTGTTCTGGGTCCCCAAAGCAGTTGTGCATATAGCGTACAAATACCAATTTTAAATTGCAGCACAGAAATAGTTCTTTAGAGTGTTTTATTGAAAAAAAGGCGTGCTCTGGGCCCACAAAATATTTGTACATACAGCGTACAAATACCTATTTTAAATCTCAGCACTGAAATAGTGAATTAGTGTGTTTTAGGGAAAAAAAAGTTGTGTTCTTGGTCCACAAAGCAGTTGTGCATACAACGTACAAATACATATTTTACATTTCTGCAGTGAAATAGTGCATCAGTGTATTTTTGGGAAAAAAAGCAGTGTTCTTGGTTCACAAATCATTTGTGGATACAGCATACTAATACCTACGTTTAATTTCCAGCCGTTAAATAGTGCATTTGTGAATTTCCCCAAAGCAGTTGTGCATACAACGTACAAATACCTATTTTAAATCTCAGCACTGAAATAGTGCATTAGTGTTTTTTAGTGTGTTTTTGGGAAATAGCTATTTTAAATTGCATCATGGAAATAGTGCTTTAGTGTGTTTTACTGAAAAAAAGGCATGTTCTAGGCCCACAAAATAGTTGTGCATAAAGCGTAAAAATACTTATGTTTAATTTCCACCAGTTAAATACTGCATTTGTGTGTTTTAGTAAAAAAGGCCGTGTTCTGGGTCACAAAAACAGTTGTGCATACTGCATACAAATACCTAATAAATCTCAGCACTGAAATAGCGCATTAGTGTGTTTTAGGGAAAAAAAGCTGTGTTCTTGGCTCACAAAGCAGTTGTGTATACAGCGTACATTCACCTATTTTAAATCTCAGCACTGAAATATTGCATTAGTGTGTTTTAGGAAAAATAAGACGTGTTCTTGGTTCACAAAGCAGTTTTGCATACAGCGTAAAAAAAAACTTTGTTTAATTTCCAGCCGTTAAATAGTGTATTCGTGAATTTGGTGGAAAAAAGCTGTGTCCTGGGTCCACAAAGCAGTTGTGCTTTAAGAGTGGAAATACCTACGTTTCATTTCCAGCTGTTAAATATTGCATTTGTGTGTTTTAAAGAAAAAGCCATTTTCTGGGTCCCCAAAGTAGTTGTGCATACAGCGTACAAATACCAATTTTAAATTTCAGCACGGAAATAGTGCTTTAGTGTGTTTTATTGAAAAATAGCCGTGTTATAGGCCTAAAAATCAGTTGTGCATAAGGCAAAGAAATACATACGTTTAATTTCAAGCCTTTAAATACTCCCTTTGTGAATTTTGGTGACAAAAGCTGTGTTCTGAGTCCCAAACCAGTTGTGCATACATCGTACAAATTTGTACGTTTAATTTCCAGCACTTAAATACTGCATTTGTGCGTTTTAGTAAAAATGGCCGTGTTCTGGGTCCCGAAAGCAGTTGTGCATACAATGTACAAATACCTATTTTAAATCTCAGCACAGAATTAGTGCATTAGTGTGTTTTAGAGAAAAAAAAGCCATGATCTTGGTTCACAAAGCAGTTGTGCATACAGCGTGCAATTACCTATTTTAAATCTCAGCATTCAAATAGTGTATTAGTGTGTTTTAGGGAAAAAAAAGCAGTTTTCTTGGTTTACAAAGCAGTTGTGCATATAGCATAGAAATACCTACATTTAAGTTCCAGCATTTAAATACTGCATTTGTGTGTTTTGGTGAAAAAGCCGTGTTCTGGGTCCCCAAAGCAGTTGTGCATGCAGCGTACAAATACCAATTTTAAATTTCAGCACAAAATAGTGCTTTAGTTTGTTTTACTGAAAAAAAGCCATGTTCTAGGCCTAAAAAACTGTTATGCATAAAGCATAGAAATACCTACATTTAATTTCCAGCCTTTAGATACTCCCTTTGTGAATTTTGTTAAAAAAAAGCTGTGTTCTGGGTCCCCAAAGCAGTTGTGCATACAGCGTACAAATAGCAATTTTAAATTGCTGCACGGAAATAGTGCTTTAGAGTGTTTTACTGAAAAAAAAAGCCGTGTTCTAGGCCCACAAACTAGTTGTGCATAAAGCGAGAAATACCTAAGTTTTATTTCTAGCCTTTCAATACTGTATTTGTGAGTTTTGTTGAAAAAAGCTGTGTTCTGGGTCCCCAAAGCAGTTGTACATACAACGTATAAATACCTACATTTAATTTCCAGCAGTTAAGTACTGCATTTGTGTGTTTTAGTGAAAAAGGCGTGTTCTGGGTCCCTAAAGCAGTTGTGCATACAGAGTTCAAATACCAATTTTAAATTGCAGCATGGAAATAGTACTTTAGCGTGTTTTACCGAAAAAGGACGTGCTCTAGGCCTAAAAAACAGTTGTGCATAAAGCATAGAAATACCTATAATACCTTTAATTTCCAGCCTTTAAATACTCCCTTTGTGAATTTTGGTAAAAAAAAAATCTGTGTATTGGGTCCCCAAAGAAGTTGTGCATACAGCGTATACATACCAATTTTTAATTATAGCACAGAAATAGTGCTTTAGTGTGTTTTACTGAAAAAAGCTGTGTTCTAGGCCTAAAAAACAGTTGTGCATAAAGCATAGAAATATCTACGTTTAATTTCCAGCCATTAAATATTCCCTTTGTGAATTTTCGTGACAAAAGCCTTGATCTGGGTCCCCAAAGCAGTTGTGCATACAGCGTACAAATACCAATTTTAAATTGCAGCATGGAAATAGTGCTTTAGTTGCTTTAACTTAAAAAAAGGCGAGTTCTAGGCCCACAAAATAGTTTTGCGTGAAGCATAAAAATACCTACGTTTAATTTCCAGCCTTTAAATACTCCCTTTGTGAATTTTGGTGACAAAAGATGTGTTCTGGGTCCCGAAAGCAGTTGTGCATACAGCGTACAAATTCCTATTTTAATTCTCAGCACTGAAATAGTGCATTAGTGTGTTTTAGGGAAAAAAAGAAGTGTTTTTGGTTCACAAAGCAATTGTGCATACAGCATAGAAATACCTAGGTTTAATTTCCAACCTTTAAATACTCCCATTGTTAATTTTGGTGACAACAGCCGTGTTCTGGTTCCTTAAAACCAGTTGTGCATGTAGCGTACAAATACCAATTTTAAATTGCAGCACAGAAATAGTGCTTTAGTGTGTTTTACTGAAAAAAGCCGTGTTCGAGGCCTAAAAAACAGTTGTGCATAAAGCATAGAAATACCTACATTTAATTTCCAGCCTTTAAATACTCCCTTTGTGAATTTTGGTAAAAAAAAGTCTGTGTATTGGGTCCCCAAAGCAGTTGTGTATACAGCGTACAAATACCAATTTTAAATTATAGCACATAAATAGTGCTTTAGTGTGTTTTAGGGGGAAAAAGGCGTGTTATAGGCCCACAAAATAGTTGTGCATAAAGCATAGAAATTCTTACGTTTCATTTCCAGCAGTTAAGTACTGCATTTGTGTGTTTTAGTGAAAAATCCGTGTTCTGGGTCCCCAAAGCAGTTGTGCATACAATTTTAAATTGCAGCACGGAAATAGTGCTTTAGTGTGTTTTACTGAAAAAATTGCATGTTCTAGGCCTAAAAAACAGTAGTCCTTAAAGCATAGAAATACCTACGTTTAATTTCCAGCCTTTAAATACTCCCTTTGTGAATTTTGGTGACAAAAGCTGTGTTCTGGGTCCCCAAACCAGTTGTGCATACAACGTATAAATACCTATATTTAATTTCCAGCAGTTAAGTACTGCATTTGTGTGTTTTAGTAAAAAAATACGTGTTCTGGGTCCCCAAAGCAGTTGTGCATACAGAGTTCAAATACCAATTTTAAATTGCAGCATGGAAATAGTACTTTAGCGTGTTTTATGGAAAAAGGACGTGTTCTAGGCCTAAAAAACTGTTGTGCATAAAGCATAGAAATACCTACGTTTAATTTCCAGCCTTTAAATATTCCCTTTGTGAATTTTGGTGACAAAAGCCTTGTTCTGGGTCCCCAAAGCAGTTGTGCATACAGCGTACAAATACCAATTTTAAATTGCAGCACGGAAATAGTGCTTTAGTTGCTTTAACTTAAAAAAAGGCGTGTTCTAGGCCCACAAAATAGTTGTGCGTAAAGCATAGAAATACCTATGTTTAATTTCTAGCAGTTAATTACTACATTCGTGTGTTTTAGTAAAAAAGGCCGTGTTCTGGGTCCCGAAAGCAGTTGTGCATACAGCGTACAAATACCTATTTTAAATCTCAGCACTGATATAGTGTATTAGTGTGTTTTAGGGGGAAAAAAAGCCGTGTTCTTGGTTCACAAAGCAGTTGTGCATACAGCGTACAAATTGGTATTTTAAATCTCAGCACTGAAATAGTGCATTAGTGTGTTTTAGGGAAAAAAAGCAGTGTTCTTGGTTCACAAAGCAGTTGTGCATGCAGCATAGAAATACCTACGTTTAATTTCCAACCTTTAAATACTCCCTTTGTGAATTTTGGTGACAAAAGCCGTGTTCTGGTTCCCCAAACCAGTTGTGCATGTAGCATACAAATACCAATTTTAAATTGCAGCACAGAAATAGTGCTTTAGTGTGTTTTACTGAAAAAAGCCGTGTTCTAGGCCTAAAAAACAGTTGTGCATAAAGCATAGAAATACCTACGTTTAATTTCCAGCCTTTAAATATTCCCTTTGTTAATTTTGGTGACAAAAGCATTGTTTTGGGTCCCCAAAGCAGTTGTGCATACACATTCAAATACCAATTTTAAATTGCAGCACAGAAATAGTGCTTTAGTGTGTTTTTCTGAAAAAAGCTGTTTTCTAGGCCTAAAAAACTGTTGTGCATAAAGCACAGAAATACCTACGTTTAATTTCCAGCCTTTAAATACTCCCTTTGTTAATTTTGGTGACAAAAGCTGTGATCTGGGTCCCCAAACCAGTTGTGCATACAGCGTACAAATTCCTACGTTTAATTTCCAGCATTTAATTACGGCATTTGTGAGTTTTAGTGAAAAAAGCCGTGTTTTTGGTTCACAAAGTATTTGTGCATACAGTGTACAAATACCTACGTTTAATTTCCAGCCGTTAAATATTCCCTTTGTGAATTTTGGTGACAAAAGCCTTGTTCTGGGTCCCCAAAGCAGTTGTGCATACAGCGTACAAATACCAATGTTAAATTGCAGCACAGAAATAGTGCTTTAGTGTGTTTTACTGAAAAAAGCCGTGTTCTAGGCCTAAAAAACAGTTGAGCATAAAGCATAGAAATATCTACGTTTAATTTCCAGCCTCTAAATACTCCCTTTGTGAATTTTGGTGACAAAAGCTGTGATCTGGGTCCCCAAACCAGTTATGCATACAGCGTACAAATTCCTACGTTTAATTTCCAGCAGTTAAATACCGCATTTGTGTGTTTTAGTAAAAAAAGCCGTGTTTTTGGTTCACACAGTTTTTGTGCATACAGCGTACAAATACCTACGTTTATTTTCCAGCCGTTAAATAGTGCATTTGTGAATTTTGGAGAAAAAAGCTGTGTTCTTGGTCCACACAGTAGTTTTTTGTATATAACGTACAAATACATATTTTAAATTTCTGCAGTGAAATAGTGCATCAGTGTATTTTTAGGAAAAAAAGCCGTGTTCTTGGTTCACAAAGTAGTTGTGCATACAACGTACAAATACCTATTTTAAATCTCAGCACTGAAATAGTGCATTAGTGTGTTTTAAGGAACAAAAGCCGTGTTCTTGGTTTACAAAGAAGTTGTGCATACAGCATATAAAAACCTACATTTAATTTCCAGCCACTAAACACATTTCTGGTATTTCTGGTCCACAAAGCAGTTTGAAATACAACTCCCCAATACATATTTAAAATTTTAGCACTGAAATAGTGCATTTTTCTGTTTTGTTGAAAAAAAGCTGTATTCGTGCTTCACAGAGCAGTTGTGCATTCAGCGTACAAATCAAAAAAGGGGGGAGCAACAACAATAAGAGGAAAAGGTAAAACTTCACTTTTAATGAACATTGAGCTAAAAAGATATAGCTTAAACCCCACAACGTAAACAACATGTAAGACACAAGATGAAAAAATGGGATCTTGGTCCAGAGTATAGTGAGGGCAGGTGTGGCCAAACAGGAAGCAACCGCCTGATGTAAAGAAGGAGTGCGGCAACCCTAATGAGGCCCTACTTGGCCCACATCGCCCTATATAAGGTCCACAAGGTCCAAAAAACCCCGCAAGGGGTGGCCAAGTGCAGGAACCTAACCCTAGGTAACTGACCCTATTTATAGACCAGAACCCTGCAGACATGTGTGAGCACCTAGAAAATCATATGTCAGAAGGCGTTGGTGCCACAATCGCGTCCCAACACCTAGAAAATTGTTTATCAAAAAGCGTCGGTACCACTATCGCGTTCCAACGCGTTTCATCACAAGTGTACCTATAGCATTAATAGGCCCATAAATCATCAGCGGACGCTGGGCCTGATCTAATCACGTTAAAAACAGATATAATCAATAACGGTCATAAGATACTTATGTTTATGTTCACAACATCAATTCAATGCAATTCAAGGGAGATGCGGCATATGGCGGCGATCTCATGAGGGACCAGAGGCCTACAAAAAAGCACAAGTAGAGAAGGTCCCATAAGAATACGTGTACCTGAACCAGTACACCAAAGGAGTCAAAATAGTGAAAATATTTAACAGTGCAGTTAAAAGAGTTCAACTTACATGTGGTGAACGGGGACCAAGGTGACTGACCTCTAATCCAGCTTCAACGCTTCATCACCAAGCCCAGCATTATCCCTGTCTCATCTACGGCACCCTCGTTATTTAAAGCAATGTCCTAAACGGGGAGGCGTGTCCCAGGCTGTGAAATCCGCACCAAACACATAACTATCCAGTCAAAGTGTATTAGCGGCACAGCCGCGCATGCGCGCATAAGATCCCCACGCCAAACGGTGTGATATCGCGCTTGATAGTGCGCATGCGCATACCTACGATGCAATTCCGGTGCATCATTCCTTAAGAGCCGCTTGCAACTGAGGCAGGGTAATGAGAGCGGAAGTAGTGGGGCCGGAAGTGACATACCGCTGCCAACAACTTGTGTGTATGGGCGCAGCGTCACGTTGGATAGCAACGGGAGGGCGGACATAGAGGGCACATGAATCTACCCAAATTAAGAGTATATCCCTGTGTCAAACTCCATTAAATGCGCCAGTCTCCCAGTCGATATCATAAGCTGGGGTGGAGGAGAGGACATTCTTACACCAATACCGCTAACACCCCACTCCAGAAGTCACATGTGTAAATAAAAATAAATATAAATAGGGGTACTTAAGTCCAAAACACCCCCATACAGGACATTAAAGGCAGAAATCCTTGTTACACTAGGAGGGACAAAAATCATGAAAGGAAATACCACCCAATATGAGCCGAAAAAATAAGGTAAAATAAAGTAAAGAAAAAAAAGGGGGGGGGGGTTTGTGGAGGAAGAAACTAGAAACCTAGAAAATTAACCCCCTGAGGATCACAGAAATGCACTAAAGTTCAGCTGTTCGTTCAGGCCGTGGGGGTTGGTGGTATTGAGTCTAAAGATCCACCAAGTCTCTCTTTGTAGGATCCTTTTGTCCCAATCACCCCCATGGCTTGACTTCCAGACTCGCTCAATTCCCATGAAAGAAATCACAGAGGAATGACCCTCGTGGCAGGAGTGAACATGGCGGGCTACAGGAGTGTCTTTATTGTTTCTTATGTCCCCTAGATGTTCACCCATCCTTTTACGCAGCTCCCTACAAGTCTTCCCTACATAGTGTAAACCGCATTTACATGAGCATAAATATATTACCCCAGGGGTGCGGCAATTTATAAAATCGCGTATGTGGTAGACCCGATTGTTAGATACACCAGAAAATCTTTTGCCTTGTCGTACAAACTTACAGAAGGTACAATGACCACACCTAAAACAACCTGTAGTCGGCCCCTGAAGCCATGTAATAGGTCTCATCATTGGTGACACAAAATGGCTATGGACCAATTGGTCCCTCAAGTTGGCTCCCCTCCTGAAGGTGAGTGATACGGTTGGACTCAGTACATCCCTAAGGTCTGGGTCCATAAGAAGGGTGCCCCAATGTCGCCCGAGGATTTCGCGTACCCTCGGTGCAGCTGTATCAAAAGTGCCAATAACCCTGACCTGTGGTGGAGAATCATCCTGAGGGCATGTGTTGGGGTGTAGCAGTGTCGTTCTTTCCTGCTGTCGGGCTCTTCTATAGGCTGATCTCAAAATTCGATCAGGATAACCCCGGGCCCCTTAACCGAGACCTGAGTTCATCGGCCTCATGCTTGAAATCCCTCAGATCAGAGCAATTTCGCCGGACACGTAAACATTGCCCTGTTGGAATGCCCCTCCTGAGTGGGAGAGGATGACAGCTCTCCCAACTCAGGAGTGAGTTAGTAGCCGTGGGTTTACGGTAAATGGTAGTCTTGAGGGACCCACCCGGTGTTTTAGAGATCATAACGTCTAGAAAGGGTAAATTATCCCCAACTATGACTGAGGTAAATTTCAAATTAACGTTGTTGTTGTTCAGTTCTGTGACCAGTCTGTTGAATTCACCCTTTGGGCCGCTCCACAGGACAAAAACGTCATCTATGTGGCGGCACCAGAGGGCGATGAATTCGGTATACCAATGTGGTACATCACCGAAAACGATGGTCTCCTCCCACCAGCCCAGGAGCAAATTGGCATAAGACGGTGCACAGGAACTGCCCATGGCAGTGCCCCTGAGCTGGTGGTAGAAGCGTCCATCGAACAGAAAAAAATTGCTGGTCAGAATAAATTCCAGCAATTGTAAGACAAAACCATTGTGAGGAACACATTGACGACCCCTAGCTCTGAGGAAGTGTTCAGTTGCTTCCAAACCACTGGTGTGGGGTATAGATGAATATAGCGCCTCAACGTCTATTGACGCCAGGAGCCAATCTGTCTCTACCACAACCCCATCCAATTTAGACAGCAAATCACTCGCATCCCTCACATAGGAGGGCAAGGCCTCCACAAAGGTACGGAGTACACGGTCTACATAAATACCGCTGTTCTGTGCCAAACTGCCCATGCCCGAAACAATTGGGCGGCCCTTCATGGGCCACGTGTCCTTGTGGACCTTTGGCAAGCAATAAAACGTTGCCATTATTGGATGTGGGTAGCAAAAACTTCATCTCCTCTTTAGTAGAGATAAACGAACATCTGGATGTTCGGGTTCGAGAGGTTCGGCCGAACTTCCGGAAAATGTCCGGGTTCGTGATCCGAACTCAACCCGAACTTCATCCCGAACCCGAACCCCATAGAAGTCAATGGGGACCCGAACTTTTGGGCACTAAAAAGCCTGTAAAAGACTCCCGGAAAGGGCTAAAGGGCTGCAAAAGGCAGCAAAATGTAGGTAAATCCCCTGCAAACAAATGTAGATAGGGAAATGAATTAAAATAAAATAAAATAAATAAAAATTAACCAATATCAATTGGAGAGAGGTCCCACAGCAAGGAATCATGCGTCATATCATCCACCACTGGAGAAGGCCACTCTCATTTATTTGGGACCAGCACCCAGACAGAGGATACAGGTCCCACAGCAAGGAATCATGCTTCATATCAACCACCACCGGAGATGGCCACTCTCATGTATTTTGAACCAGCACCCAGACAGAGGATACAGGTCCCACAGCAAGGAATAAGGCGTCATATCAACCACCACCGGAGAAGGCCACTCTCATGTATTTTGGACCAGCACCCAGACAGAGGATACAGGTCCCACAGCAAGGAATAAGGCGTCATATCAACCACCACCGGAGAAGGCCACTCTCATTTATTTTGGACCAGCACCCAGACAGAGAGAGAGGTCCCACATCAAGGAATCATGCGTCATATCAACCCCCACAGGAGATGGCCACTCTCATGTATTTTGGACCAGCACCCAGACAGAGGATACAGGTCCCACAGCAAGGAATCATGCCTCATATCAACCACCAACTGAGAAGACCACTCTCATTTATTTCGGCCCAGCACCCAGACAGAGGATACAGGTCCCACAGCAAGGAATCATGCCTCATATCAACCACCAACGGAGAAGGCCACTCTCATTTATTTTGGACCAGCACCCAGACAGAGGAGAGAGGTCCCACATCAAGGAATCATGCGTCATATCAACCCCCACAGGAGAAGGCCACTCTCATTTATTTTGGACCAGCACCCAGACAGAGGATACAGGTCCCATAGCAAGGAATCATGCCTCATATCAACCACCAACGGAGAAGGCCACTCTCATTTATTTCGGCACAGCACCCAGACAGAGGATACAGGTCCCACAGCAAGGAATCATGCCTCATATCAACCACCAACTGAGAAGACCACTCTCATTTATTTCGGCCCAGCACCCAGACAGAGGATACAGGTCCCACAGCAAGTAATCATGCCTCATATCAACCACCAACGGAGAAGGCCACTCTCATTTATTTCGGCCCAGCACCCAGACAGAGGATACAGGTCCCACAGCAAGGAATCATGCGTCATATCAACCACCACCGGAGAAAGCCACTCTCATGTATTTTGGACCAGCACCCAGACAGAGGAGAGAGGTCCCACATAAAGGAATAAGGCGTCATATCAACCCCCACCGGAGAAGGCCACTCTCATTTATTTTGGACCAGCACCCAGACAGAGGATACAGGTCCCACAGCAAGGAATCATGCGTCATATCAACCACCACCGGAGAAGGCCACTCTCATGTATTTTGGACCAGCACCCAGACAGAGGAGAGAGGTTTTCACAGCAGAGAATCATGCATTTAGATCACCCACCACAGGAGTAGGCCACCATTTAATGGGACCCCGGCAACCATGTCAGATGGCACAAACATCAGCTTCACATCACCCAGCACAAGAGAAGGCCACTTTGAGAGACTTTGACCCCTGCACCCAGACGAAGGAGAGAGGTTTTCACAGCAGAGAATCATGCATTTAGATCACCCACCACAGGAGTAGGCCACCATTTAATGGGACCCCGGCAACCATGTCAGATGGCACAAACATCAGCTTCACATCACCCAGCACAAGAGAAGGCCACTTTGAGAGACTTTGACCCCTGCACCCAGACAGAGGAGAGAGGTTTTCACAGCAGAGAATCATGCATTTAGATCACCCACCACAGGTGTAGGCCACCATTTAATGGGACCCCGGCAACCATGTCAGATGGCACAAACATCAGCTTCACATCACCCAGCAGAGAAGGCCACTTTGAGAGACTTTGACCCCTGCATCCAGATGGAGGAGAGAGGTTTTCACAGCAGAGAATCATGCATTTAGATCACCCACCACAGGAGTAGGCCACCATTTAATGGGACCCCGGCAACCATGTCAGATGGCACAAACATCAGCTTCACATCACCCAGCACAAGAGAAGGCCACTTTGAGAGACTTTGACCCCTGCACCCAGACGGAGGAGAGAGGTTTTCACAGCAGAGAATCATGCATTTAGATCACCCACCACAGGAGTAGGACACCATTTAATGGGACCCCGACAACCATGTCAGATGGCACAAACATCAGCTTCACATCACACAGCACAAGAGAAGGCCACTTTGAGAGACTTTGACCCCTGCACCCAGACGGAGGAGAGAGGTTTTCACAGCAGAGAATCATGCATTTAGGTCACCCACCACAGGAGTAGGCCACCATTTAATGGGACCCCGGCAACCATGTCAGATGGAACAAACATCAGCTTCACATCACCCAGCACAAGAGAAGGCCACTTTGAGAGACTTTGACCCCTGCACCCAGACGGAGGAGAGAGGTTTTCACAGCAGAGAATCATGCATTTAGATCACCCACCACAGGAGTAGGCCACCATTTAATGGGACCCCGGCAACCATGTCAGATGGCACAAACATCAGCTTCACATCACCCAGCACAAGAGAAGGCCACTTTGAGAGACTTTGACCCCTGCACCCAGACGGAGGAGAGAGGTTTTCACAGCAGAGAATCATGCATTTAGATCACCCACCACAGGTGTAGGCCACCATTTAATGGGACCCCGGCAACCATGTCAGATGGCACAAACATCAGCTTCACATCACACAGCATAAGAGAAGGCTACTTTGAGAGACTTTGACCCCTGCATCCAGACGGAGGAGAGAGGTTTTCACAGCAGAGAATCATGCATTTAGATCACCCACCACAGGAGTAGGCCACCATTTAATGGGACCCCGGCAACCATGTCAGATGGCACAAACATCAGCTTCACATCACCCAGCACAAGAGAAGGCCACTTTGAGAGACTTTGACCCCTGCACCCAGACGGAGGAGAGAGGTTTTCACAGCAGAGAATCATGCATTTAGATCACCCACCACAGGAGTAGGACACAATTTAATGGGACCCCGGCAACCATGTCAGATGGCACAAACATCAGCTTCACATCACACAGCACAAGAGAAGGCCACTTTGAGAGACTTTGACCCCTGCATCCAGACGGAGGAGAGAGGTTTTCACAGCAGAGAATCATGCATTTAGATCACCCACCACAGGAGTAGGCCACCATTTAATGGGACCCCAGCAACCATGTCAGATGGCACAAACATCAGCTTCACATCACCCAGCACAAGAGAAGGCCACTTTGAGAGACTTTGACCCCTGCACCCAGACGGAGGAGAGAGGTTTTCACAGCAGAGAATCATGCATTTAGATCACCCACCACAGGAGTAGGCCACCATTTAATGGGACCCCGGCAACCATGTCAGATGGCACAAACATCAGCTTCACATCTCCCAGCACAAGAGAAGGCCACTTTGAGAGACTTTGACCCCTGCACCGAGACGGAGGAGAGAGGTTTTCACAGCAGAGAATCATGCATTTAGATCCCCCACCACAGGAGTAGGCCACCATTTAATGGGACCCCGGCAACCATGTCAGATGGCACAAACATCAGCTTCACATCACCCAGCACAAGAGAAGGCCACTTTGAGAGTCTTTGACCCCTGCACCCAGACGGAGGAGAGAGGTTTTCACAACAGAGAATCATGCATTTAGATCACCCACCACAGGAGTAGGCCACCATTTAATGGGACCCCGGTAACCATGTCAGATGGCACAAACATCAGCTTCACATCACCCAGCACAAGCGAAGGCCACTTTGAGAGACTTTGACCCCTGCACCGAGACGGAGGAGAGAGGTTTTCACAGCAGAGAATCATGCATTTAGATCACCCACCACAGGAGTAGGCCACCATTTAATGGGACCCCGGCAACCATGTCAGATGGCACAAACATCAGCTTCACATCACCCAGCACAAGAGAAGGCCACTTTGAGAGACTTTTACCCCTGCACCCAGACGGAGGAGAGAGGTCCCACAGCAGAGATTCAGGCATTTATATCAGCCAGAACAGGAGAAGGCCGCTTTCAGTGACTTAGGCCTTAGCACCGACACAGAGGAGACAGGTCAGATAGCACAAGCATCAGTTTCACATCAACCACCACAGGAGAAGGGCACTTTCAGAGACTTTGACCCCTGCACCCAGACGGAGGAGAGAGGTCCCACAGCAGAGATTCAGGCATTTATATCAGCCAGCACAGGAGAAGGCCGCTTTCAGTGACTTAGGCCTTAGCACCGACACAGAGGAGACAGGTCAGATAGCACAAGCATCAGTTTCACATCAACCACCACAGGAGAATGGCACTTTCAGAGACTTTGACCCCTGCAGCCACACGGAGGAGAGAGGTCCCACAGCAGAGAATCAGGCATTTATATCAGCCAGAACAGGAGAAGGCCGCTTTCAGTGACTTAGGCCTTAGCACCGACACAGAGGAGACAGGTCAGATAGCACAAGCATCAGTTTCACATCAACCACCACAGGAGAATGGCACTTTCAGAGACTTTGACCCCTGCAGCCACACGGAGGAGAGAGGTCCCACAGCAGAGAATCAGGCATTTATATCAGCCAGAACAGGAGAAGGCCGCTTTCAGTGACTTAGGCCTTAGCACCGACACAGAGGAGACAGGTCAGATAGCACAAGCATCAGTTTCACATCAACCACCACAGGAGAATGGCACTTTCAGAGACTTTGACCCCTGCAGCCACACGGAGGAGAGAGGTCCCACAGCAGAGAATCTGGCATTTATATCAGCCAGAACAGGAGAAGGCCGCCTTCAGTGACTTAGGCCTTAGCACCGACACAGAGGAGACAGGTCAGATAGCGCAAGCATCAGTTTCACATCAACCACCACAGGAGAATGGCACTTTCAGAGACTTTGACCCCTGCAGCCACACGGAGGAGAGAGGTCCCACAGCAGAGAATCAGGCATTTATATCAGCCAGAACAGGAGAAGGCCGCTTTCAGTGACTTAGGCCTTGGCACCGACACAGAGGAGACAGGTCAGATAGCACAAGCATCAGTTTCACATCAACCACCACAGGAGAAGGGCACTTTTAGAGACTTTGACCCCTGCACCCAGAAAGAGGAGAGAGGTCCCACAGCAGAGAATCAGGCATCATGTCAACCACCACAGGAGTAGGCCACCTTTTGTTTCTTTGACCCCTGCACCCAGAAAGAGGAGAGAGGTCCCACAGCAGTGAATCAGGCATTTATATCAGCCACCACAGGAGAAGGCCGCTTTCAGTGACTTTGGCCCCCTGCACCCACACAAAGGAGACATGTCAGACAGCACAAGTATAACATTCATATCACCCAGCACAGGAGAAGGACACTTTCATGTACTTTGGCCCCGGCACACAGACAGAGGGAAGGTTCATTCAACTCTGGGTTGCACCCCAAGATCCTTCTTAAAAAAAGTAGGTTTGAGAGATGGAGAGCTGAACGCTGCTGTGTGAAATAGTGGAGACGCTAGGTGACGGTGGCGGTGGTGGTGGTGGTGTCGGTGGCACATCCTCTGTTTGCTGCTCGGCAGGTGGCAACATTCCTCTCGAGGCGGAAGCCGAGGCAGCAGCGCTAAAGGGAGCAGGGGGAGCCTGAGCGGGTTCCTTGTTTTTACGGTGTGTACTCCACTGCAGTTCATGCTTTGCATGTAGATGCCTGATCATGCAGGTGGTGCTCAGGTTAAGAACGTTAATGCCTCGCCTCAGGGTCTGATGGCACAGCGTGCAAACCACTCTGGTCTTGTCCTCAGCACATTGTTTGAAGAAGTGCCATGCCAGGGAACTCCTTGAAGATGCCTTTGGGGTGCTGGGTCCCTGTTGGCGCTGGCCAATAGCAGGCGAACTCTCTGGACGGCGGCTGTTCTGCTTTTGCCCTTAGGTGCACTTAGGTTTGAGGATGGGGACAGGGGAAGACCACGGCAGCACGTCTCTGATGATGATGAAACACAGGTGTAAACCGCTTTCTGCGGTGTGCAGACCGACAAAGAGGGCAGGAATGAAGAGTGGGTGGAAGATGATGTTGAGAACAATGAGGTCCTACATAGGTGACAATGACTGAAAATGTGAATAATCCTCTTTTAAATTGTTGAGTGCAATATTACCTTTTTTGCCAGGTACAAAGCGCTGCACTGCATAAGTGACAGTGACCAAAAATGTGAATAATTCTCTTTTAAATTGTTGGGTGCAATATTACCATTTTTGCCGGGTACAAAGCCCTGCACTGCATAGGTGACAGTGACCGAAAATGTGAATAATGCTCTTTTAAATTGTTGGGTGCAATATTACCTTTTTTGCCGGGTACAAAGCCCTGCTCTGCCTAACTGTCAGGGAACTTACAATTGGCAGTTGCATTCTTGCATGACACAGCCTTTTTGGGCTTTGAAGCCAAAGGTACTAGTCGCCAACAACAACATCAACTGGTTACCTCCCCTCTTTACCCTTACTGCAGACAGCTAGCAATTATTCATAACTTCTAGTAGAAATAATAAAGCAATGGCACAGCATAGAGCCAAAAGAATCGATGCTCCAGAATTGTTAATACATGGGGAATGCATGAAGCTATTAAAATAGACATGTCAGGAGTGGTGAAAGGTCCTCTTTAAGTAGACTATACAGCCTTAATTACCAACCCCTTTTAAAATCTATAATTCAACTCAAAACACTGTCAGTACTTTTATTAGCATATTGGGGTGTACCCCACTCAATCAATTTCAACTACCAAAAAAATAGGTACACAAAATTACCTTAAAATATAGCTTTTATTTAAATTACAATAATAAAATAATTCATTACCATAAATTGGGGAAACAAATAGATGCACTATACAATTCCCAAAAAAACTGGTGTATATATAATTAATTATTATACGGGTTAACAAGCTCCCAATGCAATGCTGCCTGGTTTGTACTGACACTGGGCAAAGCTATGAACTCCCTAAAATGAGATCACCTGGTGCTAAGAACGCTATCGAATATACCTCTACTAACATGTAGCAAGGTAGCTACGCTGCCCTTAAAACATACCAAATAACCACCACAATGTATAGTTAGGGAAACAATGTTAATCACATACCCACAGATATCGTTCACTAGCTATTAGGGAAGAGATTGTGCCCCCTCTACGCGCGTTTCACGTCATCCATCTTCATTTCTTGACGTGGAAATGGCGCGGAAATATATTTAATTCACTAGGGACTCCCCAAATTACCTATCTGCTACAAGTCTTGCCAATTTGTCTTCCCAGTAGATTCTTTACCAGTAGAATTTGCACTGCATACATATGGGGGAATATAAAACCAAGGATATCCCATAAGATCCTCCAGCTCCCATATATCTATAGAGGTATTGGCTTCCCTTCTATTCAGAGGTTTTACAAAGCAGTACATCTTGGGAGAGTGGTTGACTGGATTAGGAGACCACCTCACAAGCAGTGGATAGTCTTAGAGGAATACATAGAAAAATGCCCATTGAGACATCTTACCTTTTCTAATCCTAAAGAACTGCCCCCGATATCTAGCAATAAAACACTAGTATCAGCCACCCTCACAGTTTGGAAGGATAGTGAAATTGGAGGTTGCTGCTAGAGTTGAGCGAACCCAAACTGTAAAGTTCGGGTTCGTACCGAACTTCACGATTTTTTGTACCCGGACCCGAACCTGGACTTTTTCACTGAAGTCTGGGTTTAGGTTCGGTATTCGGGTTATTTTATTCTAACACCGAGGCGTTCCCATGGTAATGAGGACGCTCAATGTTAGAATATACTAACAGGCGCGTACATACCAACCCCCTGCTGCCTGGCGGCACCCCCTCTCCTAGTGTTAAATTTATAGGTGGCCAGTGCGCCCTCCCCACCCCCCGTATTAAAATCATTGGTGGCCAGTGCGCCCTATCCCCCCCCCCAGTATTAAAATCATTGTTGGCAGTGGCGCACCCCCCTTCCCCTCCCCATCATTGGTGGCAGCGGCAGCGCAGTTCCGATCGGAGTCCGAGCAGTGTAATACCGGGGCTCTGATCGGTTACCATGGCAGCCAGGACGCTACTGAAGTCCTGGCTGCCATGGTCACTTAGCAGCATTATACTTACAAGCGCTGTCTGTGGCCGCCAGGAGCTTCTTCTACTGATAAGTGACAGGTCTGTGCTTCATCGGGTTCGCTCAACTCTAGTTGCTGCTCTCAGTTTCCCTCCCCTCTGCTCAAAGTAATGGATTGTTTATGTACCTCGGATTTGGGATATCAATCCTTACCACTTCAGCTGAGGAAAAGTAATGTAGAGATTAAACAATTGCTTGATCAGAATGGGGTTTTCCTGGATCTGAATGCTCTCAAATCCAAATTACAATTGCCACGTCTCAATGTTTTACAATATGAGTATGTATGATTCGCAGTTAAAAAGGGTTTAGCTCAGAGACAGCAACCTCCATCACTCACTTGGTTTGAGAAATTACTATCTCAGACATAAACTACTGTCAAGCTACTTTCAAACATTAACTGAAATCTACAAACTGTTGAACTCCCTACATCTCTTTACTATAAGATTCTCACCAAATGGTATTTGACTCTCTCTAGATTGAGAAGAATGTATGGCTCCACATCTGATGTGTGTTGGAGATGCCAAGCTCACATGGGTACTTTTCTGCATATATGGTGGTCATGCCCCAAGCTTACCGAGTTCTGGACAAAAGTGATTGAAAATATCACCACTACTTCTAAGTTGACTACCACTTGACTTCCACATTGCCCAAAAATTTCTCTTTTGTCACTTATAACCGAAGGTTGCCCTTAGAAAACGAGGTATTTAGTCAGAATACTATTAGCTACCGTCCACATGCTTATAGCCTCCAGGTAGAAGTCAGAGGTTGCTTCCACCATCGTACAAAGGCACAATAAAGGGGATGCCCTGTCTAGACTCGAGGAACTCTCCCATTGGACACTCAGATCACACCACAAATATACTAAAATGTGGTCACTTTTGCTGGAGGTCGACGAGGCCTTATTTCTGCTAATTTCTTCTTACACTGGAGGAACGTAGACTTTCACAGACTTCCATTTATAGACCCCAACTCAGACTCATCAGGATTGGCGACCAACAAATATCCATATCACTTTATTCGGACCTTCTCTTTTTCTCTCCCACCCCACTCTCCTATTGCTAGGATTTGCCCCCATTGTCTGATAGGTGCGGGTCCCACCTCTGGGACCTCCACCTACAATGAGAAAGGAGCAGGGAAATTAATGGAGGGCGCACTGCGCATGCGCAGCCGCCCTCCATTCATTTCATTGGGGCCACCAAAAATAGCAGAGCGCTGGCTCAGCTATTTCTGTCTGCCCCATATAAATGAAAGGGAGCAGGGGCGATATGCCCCCATTGTATATGATGGGAATACCCCTTTAAGAATGGTAAGGCGATTATGTTCTTTGTGACTTTCTGTAATTGCTCTCTTGTTGTTGTTAACATAACTTTGAAAATTCATAAAAACATTTATAAAAAAAAAAGAAAAGAAATGCAGAGTGCCAGAGTAGACTATCCATTAAACATGGCCTGTCTGACCCAGGAAGAAGTGTAGCGGTGTCTTAAA